>ML778814.1:726685-830783 GCA_009831015.1 Picea engelmannii
ACACAAAGAGGTGTTGATTCAATATTTGTGGTAGTGGATAGGTTTTCCAAGATGGCACACTTCATCCCATGTCAGAAGACCAGTGATGCAACTCACATTGCAAATCTGTTCTTCAAAGAGGTCATTTGACTTCATGGGTTGCCAAAAAGTATAGTTTCGGATAGAGACAGGAAATTCATATGGCATTTTTGGAGGAACTTATGGAAGAAGATGGGGACTAATTTGATGTTTAGTTTAGCTTATCATCCTCAGAAGGATGGACAGACGGAAGTGGTCAATAGAAGTCTAGGATACTTGCTGAGAAGCTTGGTGACAAAGCACCACAGCAGTTGGGACAATATATTACCACAGGCATAATTTGCGTACAATGACTCAGTGAATCGGAGCACAGGCTAGAGTCCATTTCAGGTTGTTTATGGCATGCATCCAAGGGGAATTTCTGAACTGAGAGATTCAGGATAGACTTCTACTAGGGGCGCTAGTGCAGAGGAATTCACTGAGGCAATGAAGGAACTTCACAGCCAGGTGGAGCGGTTGCAGAATTCAAGTCAGGAATACAAGCGCAGAGCAGATCAACATCAGAGACAACTTCAGTTCGAGGTTGGTGATCTGGTTCTGGAACATTTGAGGAAAGAAATGTTCCCGAGATGAGCATACAATAAGACGAAGATGAAGAAAATCAGGTCATGCAAGGTCTTGAGAAACTTTGGGGACAATGCTTATGAGATTGAACTACCCAATGGGATCAGAATTTCTCTGATATTCAATGTCTCAGATTTGTACCCATACAGAGCTAGAGAAGCAAAGACTGGAGATGAGCATCCAGCGATCCAGTGGACGAAGCAAATTCCAGTTGCAGAGAAGCCACAGATGGAATGCATACTGGACAAGAGAGTGAGT
Organism: Picea engelmannii; assembly: GCA_009831015.1. NCBI lineage: Eukaryota > Viridiplantae > Streptophyta > Pinopsida > Pinales > Pinaceae > Picea > Picea engelmannii. Next base: position 727,586 of record ML778814.1, read on the forward strand.
AAGAGGACCAGGCGAAAAAAATATTTTGAGTATCTGATCAAGTGGAAGAACCATCCAGTTGAAGATGCTAGCTGGGAGATTGAAGCTGAGATACAGAAGCATGGACAGATCGTGCAGGAGCTCATGGACAGGAGCCCGTGAAATTTTTCAAGCAACGGAGTATGATGCAGGAGCATCGCCAACACATCAAGCGAGCCAGCGCGGAAGCGGAGGATAACTAGACAAGCCAGCACAAATTTTGAAAACACTTTGGAATTGTTGCGCAAATATTAAATGAGCCATTAAGATGAGGCACATTTGTATATTGTAAACGGACCTTGAGCGGATAACTCTCTTCCTTAGTAGGTAGACGGCATTTAAAATAGTTAATGTAAAGTAGATAGAATTTAATTCTAGACTAGACAGTTGTAGAGCGCAAGAGGGAAACGGGATATAGACACCCTCATTGTGCATTGTAACATTATTCAGAAGAATTTGGAGCAAGAAGAAGCAGAGAGTTGTGTAAAAATTCTCATGTACAGACATTTGAATTAATAGAAAGCTTTGATTCAAATTCATGGTTTGTGTTGTTCTCTGTGTATTGGTGTTGAATGATAGGCTCATGAATGTTTGCTTCCTGTTATACATTTTCTTTTATATGTTGTTTATGTAATTTCATGTATGAATTGAAGTCTGAGAGGGAGATGGAATGAGTTTCAATTGTTTCTCTATTTGAGCCAAAGAATTCCTGCAAGGAGTGCAGTTGAAGTGTCTGCAAGGAGTGCGCTGACAGAGGGTTCAGATAGAGATAGTTTTTGTTCTCATTCATCCAGAAGTGCAGTTGGGCACAGGAGCCGTGCAAGGAGTGTGCAGGCTAGGTAAAAGTCTTAGGGTTGCGAACCTGAGTGAAGCATTTGATAGACTGTTGTTGCAGGTGTGCGCAGAGTCAAGTGACTTCAACACTTCGACGTTGTTGAAGTTTTGCCGCAAGGAGTGCGTGCAAGAGTTATCTTGAAGGAATTGAGGTCATGGGGAAAAGCTTAGGAGGGATAGGACCTTCAAATTTGTTGAAGGATAGTGTAGAAAAGTTGTGCCTTGAAGGTTGGCAAGAAGCGTCGCAAGTTTTCACGTGGGTGGATAAGTTCTGTGGAAGAACACTTAGTCATTTCGTGGATTGCATAAGGAAGAATGGACGGTCGATATCTTCCAGGGAAAATCAGCGAATCACCGTGAGCTGTTGGATCTTGCAGGGGTGCAAGGGGATACTGTAGATATTCCCATAGTGTTTAAAGCTTAGAAGGGGCAGATTCGTTGATCCAAGCCAGCCAGGGGCGTTGGATTATTCGTGAAATCGCCTATCGGGATTTCGTAAGAAAGGAATCGAAGATTTGGTAATGGGAGTCGCGAAATCGCGATACGTGATATCCCGATGGCTACAAGTATAGTGTGGGGCCACATGAGTTGGTGGTGGATAGGTAGCACACTATATCAAGGTTCGGGAAATGTAAAGTCCTGAAACATTGGACATCAGGATTCACGATCCCGCGAAGTCCGAAATCCCGACGAGGTGACAAGACTGTTGAAAAGTCAAAGCCGCGAGCTCATCAGATTTTCGGCATATCGAGACTCGGGAGTCGGAGAACCAAGTTGCTCGACACCACGAGTGCCGAGATCCCGATAGATAAAGTCTCAGCAAAGGAACGGAAGGTTCAGCGTTGACTCATATCGGGTCTCGGAGATTCGAGAGTCCTACGCTCGATCACTGACCTCGCAAGGTTGTGAAGTCCGATTCCCCAATAAGTAAAGAGAGGGGGAGTCGCACAAAGAGATCTATGGGTGCAGATTTCCCCATAGGGAAATAGAAGGACTAGTTAGTGTTCTTCGGGCCGAGGAAAGAGAAGATCCTGTGAGCAGGCATGCCTGCGGGTGCGACATTGCATCATTAGCACTCTGTAAATTTCGTTCGACTGAATAGAAAAACAACATAGGTAACTATTTCAACCATGTTTAGAGATGAGGCACTCACCTTCTCAACTTAGAGAGGGCTCTCTCTTGTCACTTGATGTTTCTATGGAAATTGGTGGCTAGATTTGGTTTGTTTTGGGGGGATTTTATAAATTTCTTGAAGAAATGAAGATAATATTTGAGCTATGGAGTCATGAATGAATGATGCATCGACAAATCATGAAAACTATTAAGAGGAAAATGATAAATGAGGTGATTATTCTAAGTTTATATTTGAGGTTTGCATGGCATCAGAGGAAAAAGAAACATATAACTGCATCAGATCATATTAAAATGAATTTTGAATTGGTTAAGAACAAATACACATAACCTAAATTGCTAAGCCAAGAGCATCATGCGATGAATTATGGGCTTTTGATTCTCCAATTTAGATAGATGAAACTATAAATAAAATAAAGATCACAAGAATTACATACTATGAAAGAAGACAGAACTCATATCACAGCCAATTAGAATCTTTTCGTAAACAGTTCAAAAATCTACTTCTGCATTTGTATATTCATTCTAGCTCCAGAGTTTTACAAAGTCTTCCTGCTCAGAGGGTGGGCTCCTCTTTTCTCCATCTCATGCCTTATATATCCTCGGGATGATATATGTATATAGGAGTTACTTGTGGAATTCAAAACAATCAAACTTCCCCAAAATTCTAAAAATAGAGGTCAATTACAAACAGGAGTAATATATAACGACAGTTCTCCTACTTTAAAGGGATCATTACGAACAGGTCTGACATATCTGGGGTTTTTTCCTTTGAACACCATATGTCCAAAATTTGTTGGAACATACTCAATTCTACCTGAGAATTCATTCTAGCTCGGAGATTTCCTCCTTTAGAGTGCTCAACCAGGCTAGTTGATTTTCCTCAATGCTCTCAACCACCTCAGCTTTGATTTATGTCTTCTGTTTTTTGCTCTGTTTCTTCTTTACTGCTCACTTGTAGAGTTCATCCATGTGTCTATTGATGATTATGTCCATCATAAAAGGATTTAATCTAACCCCTTATTCTAGTTCTTTCGCAGGTTCAGTATGGAATCTGGTTGCTAATATCTACGCAATTGACCCTTCTTTCTTACTCATTGATAAACACACCATGTTAGTTGAAAACCCTATTCCACTAGATATTGTTTGATTGGCTTCTTCTATGTCTTCCAATTTTACAGAGACCGCTATTTTTATTTCCTTAACTCTTACAGAAATCATAAAGTCGATCCAGTTGGGGATTACTTCACTTATGAATGAGATGATGATTTCCTGGAGCAGAATAACGCCACCCATACTTGAATATCAGTAGTTATCAAGTTCCAATCATTAATCACTGACAAGATTACTTGCAAGAACGTTGGTTTACCATGCTCGGCCAATCCATTTCAAATGATTAGACTTTGAGTTTGTTATCCGATGGTGTTCCCCTAACATCGCATGGTTGTGAAGTACCTGAATGAGTGGTGTACGGTGATTTGACCAACTGTCTCCCTCCCCTACATGAAACGTTGATTTGACGTATTAGAACACGTGACATCAGGGCTTTTGGGAAAATGGTTTTAAGCAGACCGCCTTTCATCCCAATGTACCTCTGAGGACACCACGCATCCATGAATGACACCATGGTGGTTTTCCTCAGCCCGCCCTTGATCAGTTAAGTCTCGCATTGTTTCACCGCTCGATATGGGTCTCAATCATTGATCCGGGCCGCCCCACATTCTACGGTGCATTGGGTCCTACCACTTCCATGTCCCTACCAATATAACTCTACCCGCCATATGGGTTCTGACCTATCGGTTTAATCCCTCTCTAAATTTATTTGGCACTCGGATTTTGAGAAATCGTTCTGGTGATAACATAGGCTCTTATTGGGCATGTTATCCTCCCATTGAGGTAGAAAAGAACTCATATACCCAGTGCCTCATCCATTGCGATTCTCCCAAAACATGTGTGTGTGCCCTACTTTGACCTGTCACCAGTGTCTACTGAAAACCAAATTTTGCATACTGCTCTTAACTGGATACTGAATACACCACTAAAAACTGGTTGTACACAATACTGGAAATTCAAACTAAAAATTGCCTGATCAAAAAGATTATTTGCATATTCCTACCTACTCTAAAACTTTTGAGATGAACACTCAATCAAGTGATGATAAAGTGCCAATGTAACCAATCAAGCAGTTGGCTTTCCAATTTTCCTCCAATCACATCCTTTTTAAGCAAGTGGAAAAATGTAAACAATGGCGGATGAAAACAAAAGTTGAATCCAAATCTTGAGCTTATGAATGAAACAACTCCTCCTTTACTGAAGAATGTAATAGGATGGCCACAGGGTCTTGAAAACCATGACAGATCATTTCTTCTTGATGAGAAAAAATAGAAAGAAAAGCTTCCTTCGTAAGTGTTTGTTGCTCTTGCTCTGTTTCTTCTGTTTTGAGAACATTCTCAAATGAAATGGAAGCAATAGGTTTGTCTACTCTTCCATGCATATCAATGAAAATATTCATACACTCTTGAATGTCTTCAAATGTGACAGCCATATTATGTGCATCTGATTTGGTTTTATTAAACTTCTGGAAATTTGCTTGAGGACTGTCATTTTGAATTTCAAATGAACGAATTGAAATAAATTCTTGTTCATAATATTCTTGTGAATGTGAGGAGCTGATATCACGTACTATTTCACAATCTAGAGTTCCCATAGATGCATTTTCAAAACCCTCATCTGTGTCTAGGCCATTTAGAAATTGAACCACCATGTCATTTTCAGGGGAAGAAAGACAACTTTAAAACACTTCGTTTTGTTGGAAACATTGTTGAATATCTATATTAGTTTCAGGGGAAGAGAAATGACCTTGAACAACATCTTCTTCTTCCTTTTTAGGATGACATCCAAGCATAGGCTACAAATCCGAGCTAAAATAACCTTTCATGTGATCAGAAACACAATTATCAAATGTGTGAGAGTGTTTTTGACTTTCTTGATTGATGGAACTTTCCTCAGACTTCCATGCTTCCCCTGTCATCTCATGATTTGCTAAAAAGGAGGAAAATCATAATGGAAGATAATTCATACTTGCAAGTCCACTTTTCTCTTCATATTCACCATCATTCCTAGAGGATTTCTGACTTGAGATATCACAAACATTTTTCTTCAACAATTTGAAATAAGCAAAACATAGTGGTAAGGTTGTTTCACTTGATTCAAGACCTTCTCCATTCTCTTCGCTGTGGGCATATTTCTGAACATGATCATCTTCGATTAATGGTTGTATTTTTGAACTGATAGGATCTTCTACATAACAAGTTATGGGGTCACCAATCACATGAGAAGAGAGCTGCAATATCTTGTTAATTTGTGTCATTGGTTTAGTGTGATTTTTCATCGGCACAAATTCGTTTGCCTCAATAATGATCTTAGAATTTTCTTTCAACAATTTAAATGCAGCAAAACACAAAGGTAGAGAATTCTCTCCTGCTGATCCAATACTTTGCTCTCTATAACTGTGATATGTAGATTGATTTATCTCACTATATTGTTGAAAAAGAACGTCTTTAACATCATAATCATCCTCATATTTTTCATATACAGGAAAATCAGTAACATATGCAACGTCGTCTAACAAGAACAAACTTGGAACATCAATATGTTCTTCAACAAACTAATTTGCAAACTCATCCTCTTGACTGTCTACAAAAGAATACATAACATAATCATCCCCCTGCTTATCATGGGATGGATCAAAAGCTAAATCAGCACCTCCTCTTTCAACAAGTGGAATATAATTTTTAGCAAAATCATAAGCATTGGAAACTCCAAGAGGACCTATGATACTGTCAAATTTATGCTCAAGATAGAAATCAATAATTTTTTGTTCATATTCATTGTCATTTTCTTTAGCATCTAGCTCCTCATCCCGAATCTATTCACATGCTTGAATATTGTGTTGAATCTCATGAGCATTATTAAACATTTGTTGTAAGGACTCAGGTTTTCTTTCCATCGAGAGGAAAGACAGATCTGGATGAAGAGTAGTTTCATAATGGAGCATGGCAGTAGCTTCGATGGGTTGAATTTCTTTGGACAAATTATAATAGATATTGGAAAACATTCTACTGAATATAGAAATAGTTTCATTGCGCTGCCTTTCCAAGGCATAGAACTCAGTGAGTTGTAGATCCAAATATTTATTCTTTCCCCCAAAACTTTAAAAGAAATTATTCAACTCCTCCCATGAGATAATTGTCTCTGGATACAAATGTTTGAACCAGTCTTTGGTGTCCCCTTTCAAGGATGAGAGAAGGCCCTCATACAGACATCATCATGGTTAATCTCAAACAAATATACAAAATGTTCAAACCCTTGGATGTGCTTTTCAGTTGAGATGCCATCAAGTTCCCCATCAAACACGGGTAGATACTCATAGAATTTTGGAGGGAAATTGTGGATAACTTGGGGTAACTTCAAGGGTGCGTATCTATGTTGGGTCTTGGAGGACGTTGGAGCAAGTACAGGAGGGGAAATATCATCCTTGGCTTTATGGGGCTCATCAACTTTGTCATGATCATCACATAGCCTAGATGGAAAAAATTTATCGAGATTAGGGATACAGTGAGGATATGCATGCACAACTTTAAGAGGAGTACATACGATTTCAAGACTTTCAAGATCATCATTATAATGTAGCAGGTAAAGAAAAACTTGTCTAGTATTTTCATGAAAGGACCAGAGGCAATTTATAACAAATAGTAGAATGCCTTGGAAAGAATCCCATTTTAAGTACATGTTTTCTTCCATAATGCCTTTTCATATCTATGTCCAGGGATCTCATCTTCCAGTGGAGTCATCAATGATGTTTTGGAAGCTAGAGTCTGCATTGAGAGTGGAGTCACCATTGAAAATTAAAAATTTATGGATTCTTCTACCAGTGGAATCACCTTCAAATTGATTCTTTGATGTGTGGAGTCTCCAAAGCAAGGATACAGCCAATATGTGCCTAAGTGTCTACTTCTCTTAGACCTTAGAACTCAATCGTGTCGTTCTTCCTAGGGAAAATTTACCAATTTCATCCCCAGTAATGGCGCCAGAATGTTAGCACTCTGTAAATTTCGTTTGGATAAATAGAAAAACGACAGAGGTAAATGTTTCAACCAACTTTAGAGATGAGGCACTAGCTTGCTCAACTCAAAGAGGGATCTCTCGTGTCACTTGATGTTTCTATGGCAATCGGTGGCTAGATTTGGTTTTTTTGAGGGGGGGGTTATAAAGTTGTTGAAGAAATGAAGATAATATTTGAGCTATGGAGTCATGAATGAACGATGCATTGACAAATCATGAAAACTATTAAGAGGAAAAGGCTAAATGAGGCGATGATTTTGAGTTTATATTTGAGGTTTGCATGGCATAAGAGGAAAAAGAAACATATAACTGCATCAGAGCATATTAAAATGAATTCTGAATTGGTTAAGAAGAAATACACATAACCTAAATTTCTAAGCCAAGAGCATCGTGCGATGAATTATGGGCTTTTGATTCTCCAATTTAGACAGATGAAAGTGTAAATAAAAGAAAATATCACAATAATTACATACTATGAAAGAAGACGGAACTCATATCATAACCAATTAGAATCTTTTCGTAAACAGTTCAAAAATATGCTTCTGCATTTGTATATTCATTCTAGCTCCAGAGTTTTACAAAGTCTTCCTGCTCAAAGGGTAGGCTCCTCTTTTCTCCATCTCATGCCTTCTATATCCCCAGGATGATATATATATAGAGGAGTTACTTGTGGAATTTAAAACGATCAAACTTCCCCAAAATTCTAAAAATAGAGGTCAGTTACAAAAAGGAGTAATATATAACGACAGTTCTCCTACTTTAAAGGGATCGTTATGAACAGGTCTGACATATCTATGGATTTTTCCTTTGAATGCCATATGTCCAAAATTTGTTGGAACATAATCAATTCTACCTAAGAATTCATTCCAACTTGGAGATTTCCTCCTTTAGAGTCCTCAACCAGTCTAGTTGATTTTCCCCAACGCTCTCAACCACCTCAGCTCTGATTTATGTATTCTATCATTTGCTCTATTTCTTCTTCACTGCTTTCTTGTAGAGTTCATCTGTGTGTTCGTTGATGATTAGGTCCCTCATAATAGGATTTAATCTGACCCATGATTCTGGTTTTGTCGCAGGGTCAGTATGGAATTTTGTTTCTAATATCTATGCAATCGACCTTTCTTTCTTACTCATTGATAAATGTGCCATGTTAGTCAAAAACCCTATTCCACTGGATATTGCTTGATTGGCTTCGTCCATGTCTTCTAATTTTGTAGAGACCGCGATTTTTATTTTCCTTAACTCTTATAGAAATCAGAAAGTCAATCCAGTTTGGGATTACTTCACTTATGAATGAGACGATGATTTCCTGAAGCAGAATAATGCCACCCATACTTGAAGATCAGTAGTTATCAAGTTCCAATCCTTAATCACTGACAATATTACTTGCAGGCACATTGGTTTACCATGCTTGGCCAATCCATTTCAAATGATTAGCCTTTGATTTCGTTATCCAGTGGTGTTCACCTAACATCGCATGGTCGTGAAGTACCTGAATGAGTGGCATGCAGTGATTTGACCATTCATTGCCCTCCCCTACACAAATCGTTGATTTGACGTATTAGATGAAGATTTTCAGGTCCTATCAAGCTTGTCAATTGGGTATGTCTTTGACCACAGATTGACTCTAAGTTTCAACTGTTATGTAAAGTGTTTGTTAATGTTTAAGGATAGCCAACCGTCCAAGAACTTATTGCTGATTTGTTACGATTGCACTTCCAATTTTAGGTGCTCTAGCATGTAGTTTAAGTAACCAGAAGTTAGCACATGCATACTAAAATAAGTACAACACACCTAAATATCTTTACAGCTGAAATTGAATAGATCTAAGAGACTAACAAATGCATTTTTGTACACAGGTATTTTTGGTCAACATGACCCTGGATAAAACTACCCCAGGGAAAACCAGTTTGGGATATTTGTCTATATAATGATGATTAAATCAAGAGATAAAACAAGTAATTAAATACAATGGAACATGTATACATAGAAAGCTCCTCACAAACCTTTCCATAAGAACCATAGAAATAAGTACCCAAACTATGGTGCTCCCTCTCCCTTTGTTGCCCTCTGTACTGAACTAAAGCGCCCTAGCTCATCAGTAACCCAATGAAGAAATCCCTCCACAGGAATGTCCTCTCCTATGTTGCCTCCCCACTGAAACTATCAGAGCTCAAAACCTCCAAGAAGATCTGCTACCAGGTAGTTTCCAGTCCTCTCAACATGTGTGCCATCCTCCTATCAGAAATCATCACTAGAAATAAACTGAGCCATAAACTGAATGTCTCTCTCCACAGAAAAAAGTTCCTAAGCTCTCTTCTCCCTATGCATCAGATCTCATCTCAATCTGACAAGAAATCCTCCTCTGATGAGCAAATGAAGGAAACAAAATGCGCCCTCCTCCTCAATATGTGCCCCTCCTCCATGAAAATGCTCCCTCTCAAAGATGGAAGCTATGGCTCCATGGAAATTCTCTTCATGCAAGCTCAAACCAACCAAGAGATTCTCCTCAAGATCTCAAGGGTTTTACTCAAACCCTCATGAAGTGCACCCTCCTTCTCCTTAATAAATGAGCCCCTCTTCTCTTCTTCAAAACTCACAAGTGAAGAATGAGTCTCCAAAAATACTTTTACCCTCTCTTTAGCCTCTTCATGCCAACTGTAAAAGATCAATGTCCTAGATTAGATCTAGCCAAGTCTAATCAATGGGTGAGATCAAATCCAATAATCTCATTAAGGAAACCCACTCTCCTTAGTTTCTTTATGTCTATTAATTCACCCACATTGTGAATTAATTATCACTTTATGACTTAAGTGGCATATTTCACTTTTGACTTAAAACTCCTAAGTCAAAGTGAAATTAGAATCATAAAGTAAAGTACAAGGGTAATAGTCTTCCCCTTTAGTTCTTAGAGACTCATAAGCACATGGGGACCACTTTCCAAGGTACCCAAATCCCAACATTAGAACATGTTAGATCGGGGATTTTGGGGAAATGGTTTTAGGCAGACTGCCTTTCACCTTGATGTACCTCTGAGGGCACCACACGTCCATGAATGACACCATGGTGGTTTTCCCCGGCCCGCCCTCGATTAATTAAGTCTCATGTTGTTTCATCGCCTGATATGGGTCTCAACCATTGATCCAGGCCACCCCAAGATCTACGGTCCATTGGGTCCTACCACTTCTATTTCCCTGCCAATATAAATATGCTCGCCAGATGGGTTTCGGGCTGTCGGTCTAACCCCTCTCTAAATTTATTTGGCACTCAAATTTCAGGAAATCATTATGGTGATAACATAGTTATTATTCATTAGATCAATCCCCTTTTGTGGATTGATCATGTTGGACACTGTAATTGACCAAATCCCCTTTTGTGGATTGGTCAAACCCTAAATATATTGTGCAAATTAAGAAGTAAGTCCCCAGGCTAATTAAAGTGGTTTTAACCACTAAGAAGACAAGTCGTCCATGCCCAGTGAAGAGACACATTTCCAGTGCCTGCCAATTTGTATAAATAAAGGAAGCCAGAGCCTCATTATCTCACTCACTCATTCTCTCATCCAGTGCACAAGTTTGGTAGTTGCAGCTAGGAGAAGAAGGAAGAGAGAGGCGCATTGCTCAGTGTTGGATATTCTCTAGTGTTTTGGTTTATTGTCTTGGCATTGTATGGGCTATCTATATTAAGGAATTTGTTTTTGGGTTTTCTCCCCCATGAGGGTTTCCCAGGATAAATGTTGTGTATATTGTGGTTGTGTTTCTCTCAGTGGTCCAATCTATGTTATGGTTATCTAGTAAATTGAAAAGAAACATAATAATAGCTTAAACCTTGACAAGGTAGGCGGCCCCACCAAGCACCAGCTTAGAAGGAGCTAGATTATAGAGGGAGTCAACCCTTAAGATCCAGTAGGGAGGAGAAACCTCCCAGTACAGTCCATAGGAGATCAAACTTAAGAAGAAGTCAACAAATGTAGTAGAAGCATGTGGTTCCAGAGATCATGTAGACTTTGAGGGATTCAAGCTTCAGAGGGAGCATGAAGATTAAGAGTGACCCTGATATCAAAGAGAGTTAGTGGCTTAGAGACTTTCATTCAGAAATTATTCCTTCTCAGATTCAAATAGGAGAGAGAGACACCTTATAGGATTGACAAACAAGTGTCATGAGTTGGGGAGGCTAGATCAAAGCTTCAGAGGCTTCTAGGAGATGTGAGATATCTTGGGAGGAATCCCCTGTCTCGGTATACCTTGCAGTAGTGAAAGAGGAGGCAGCTAGTCAGAAGGACTGGGATATATATTTTTCCTTAGTTCCAGAAACCACACATGTTTTCCAACTATGTGGCGCTGGTGAGAAACACTATTGATTCAAATCCTTCCACCATTGAAGAATCTGTTGAGAAGTAGGAATGGAGGGATGACATGATGGAGTAGTATCATTCCATCATGAAGAATGATGTGTGAGAGGTGGTTCCGAGACCAGAAGGGAAGTCAATAGTGACTTCCAAGATTGATCTACAAGATCAAGCATGTTGCAAATAGTAGCATAGAGATGTACAAATCTTGATTTGTGGCCTGAGGATACTCCCAATAAGAGGGATAATATTATGATGAGACATTTTCTCTAGTGGCCAGAAGAAGTGTATATAGAGAAGCCACAAAACACATGAGAAGGATTCTCATGTCTGCATATTGAAGAAGGATTTGTACAGGCCTAAACAAGCACCCAAGACATGATATGCCAGATCAAATAGTTATTTGATGATCTTGAGGATGGTTTCCCATTGATATTATATGTGGATGACCTATTCCTAACGGGATATGAGAAGCTCATAGTTGGGTGCAAGAGGGATCTCTCTTCATAGTTCGAGATGAAGGATCTAGGTCTGATGCATTACTTCTTGGGATTGGAAGTGTGGTAGAGATCAGATGAGATTTTCCTTATACAAAGAATCAATATGATGGACTATGTTATCACATATAGTTGTCAAGGGCAGTAGGTTTCCCAAGTTTGTGGCCTACGCAAGAAGCATCAAAGCGCAACACTTAGAGAGGTCCAATATGGACTCAAATCAAGCAAGAAAGCAAGTTCAATTTTCAACGGTTGGGATTTCATGTGAATTTTAGATCAGCATCCCTCAGGCGATCGAGATCATAAAGTTGCATGAAATTTGACATCATACAGAGGTTTGAAATCATGAGGTAAATCATAGTCGTTGGTGTTGGGAAGGGAACATGGCAAGAGATCATCATTTCGCTAACTCGCAGAGTGGAAAAGTCAAAGCACAGAGTCGCAAGGACTCACGAAATGCGAACTCGCGAGTTGGTCTGAGCCGTTAGATCAAGGAAAGTTGTGGACCGTCGATCTGAGGCCATCGCAAAATAAAAAATCAGGAGAAGGGAGGTGAGCAGTCTTTCAACTTCCGGAGACGTGAAATATCAATTCGCAAAGAGGAGATCTGGATCGTGAATCTTAGAGGGACGTGTGGCGCCAAATCTGAACCTGTATTAGAATCATGTAGCTTCTTAAGGTTGGTAACCATTGGAGTAGACATGGATTTTCAATCCATCATACCAAACCTATTTAGTACATCCACTGTGTATTTTTCTTGTGCCAGAAATATCTCTCCCTGTCTTTGCCACACTTCCAATCCTAGGAAGTAATCCATCAAGCCTAAGTCTTTCATCTCAAATTCTGAGGTTATCTCCCTCTTACACCCGTCTATTAGCCCTTCATTTTCTGTTAGAAAAAGATCATCAACATACATGATTAGTATAACAGGTTGATTATCGCTTACCTTGAAGTATAGATTTGCATCAGCATCACTTTTTTGAAATCCCAGGCTTTTAAGAAAGCCATCAATCCTGTCATACCAAACTCTAGGAGCCTTCTTAAGACCATACAAGGCCTTCCTTAGCTTGCATACATGAGTGCCTGTGTTATGCAGTATAAAACCATCTGGTTGTTCCACAAAGACCTTATGTTCAATCTTTCCATTCAAGAATGTTGTTTTTACATCCATCTGATGTAGTTTCAAACCAAGTACGGAAGATAAAGAAATAATAGCTCGAATGGAGGTATACCTAGCTACAGGAGAAAAAGTCTCTTCGTAGCGATTTCTTCTTTCTGAGTGAATCCTCTGGCTACAAATCTGCTTTGAACTTTTCCACACTTGCATCAGCTGCATGTTTGATCTTATAGATCCATTTGGAAGAGACCATTGATTTGTCTTTTGGCCTTGGCACAATGTCCCAAACATTGTTCTTTATAATAGACATGTATTCGTCAAGCATGGCATCCTTCCATACTTGTAATTTATCTACTTCTTCAAATGAAGAAGGTTCGTCATCACTAATGTTTCTCATCAGTGCAACATAGCCTCCAAAACTATGAGGCCTCTTCCTTTCCCTAAAAGTTCCTTTGGGAGCAGCTATCCTTTCTGCTTCTTGCATTATTTCTTTAAGCCACCATGGCTTCCTTTTGGTTGGAGGTTCTTCAAGAGTTCTTTCTAACACTTCAGCGGGTTCTAGGGGCTCATTACTTGGCCCTTCATGAGGTTCCTCCCTTTGATCATCTGACTCTTCATCTTCATAAGAGGGTGAATTTGGTTGAACTACTTCTGAATCCTACTGAATCTCTATGGATTTCTTAAATGTGGCTTCCTCATGGAAAGTCACATCTTTGCTTACCTATATTTTCCTCTGACCTGGTACATAACTCCTGTAAGCTTTGGAGTTCTCACTGTACCCCAAAAAAAACCCTTTCTTGTCTAAGGGTTCCATCTTTGTCCTCTTTTCCTTAGTGACATGAATATACACAGGACATTCAAATATCCTTAGATTCCCTACTTCAAGTTTGCTCCTTGATAAGACTTCTTCAGGAGTCTTTTCATTCAAAACAGCATGTGTACACCTGTTTTAAATATACACGGAAGTGGAGGTATCTTCTTCCCATAAAGAATTTGGCAGATACTGGTCAAACATCATTACTTTCGCTACCTCACAAATAGTCTTGTTTTTCCTCTCAGCAACACCATTTTGTTGAGGGTTATATGGCACGGTCAAATGTCTCTTGATTCTTGTTGACTTGCAGAAATCCTCAAACTAAAGAGATTCAAACTCTCCTCCATTGTTTGTTCTAAGGATTCTGATGTGTTTCCCTGTCTGCTTTTCAATAAAGGCTTTATACTCTTTTAATTTATCAAATGTGTCACTTTTAGCTTCAAGAAAAGGTATCCAACATTTTCTTGAGTAATCATCAATAAAAATGACATAATACAAACAACTGATGAGTGAGGGAGATGACATGGGACCACATACATCAGAATGAAATAGATCTAAGATGCCCTGAGCTCTATTGTAACTACTAGGAAATGATTTCTTTATATTTTTACCTAACATGCATCCCTTACAAATTTCATTTTTACTAAGAGAAATAGAGGGCATGCCACATACCATGTTCTGTAGATCTAGAAGAGATTTGTAATGAAGATGTCCAAGTCTTTTGTGCCACAACTCATTGGAGCTAGTTGCATCATCAGCCAATGCCTGAACTGACTGTCCTGACACGACGTACAGTCCTCCACTGTGGGTTCCAATGGGTTATGTTGCACTTAAGTGGCTACCTTTAGCCCATAGTAGTACCTTCCTATCCTTGAAGATCACCCAATATCCCTTGTCCTCAAGGGTTGCAACTGATAGTAAATTCTTCTTGAGCCCTAGAACATATAATACTTCATCAACGTCAACTCTAGCCCCAAATTCCAATCTGAAGGAGATAGAGCCTACTCCCTCTATCTTGTAACATTTTACATCCCCAAGCTCGACCTTCTCTACAAACGATTTGTCTAAAAATATAAGAGGATCTCCTTGTACCCTTTCATGTGCTTTGATGCACCACTATCTACTAACCAAGTTTTCGGCCCCATAGAAACTGAAATGGATAAAGAAAAAACAAATAATATTCTTTCCTATTTTAATTCTCATTAGAAGGAATTTTCTGATTTCTTTTGGATTCATCATCCTCAGCAGTTGAGGCATGATGTTTCCATTTCCTAGGATATTTCTTTCTAAACCAACAATATTTAGAAAAATGACCCAACTTATTACAACTAAAACATTTAATCTTAGATGTATCAATATTCTTACATTTGAATGTACCTTTGATGTTTGGCTTCCATTGAGAGCCTTTCTGGAAAGTGCCTTTCTTCTTTCCCTTGAATCTTGATACTAAAGTTGAGTGCTCTTCTTTCATTGGCTCGCTCTTGGTAGTTGTGCGACTCTCCTCCTGGGGGCAATCATGCCATAACCTCTCAAACGTGGGTTGAATCTCTCTCCCACTTACACTGGATAAGAAGGTCTCCCATGTAGAAGGAAGACCTTCAAAAATGGCCTGCACTAAATCATCATCGTCCACAGTCACCCTTGTGACCAAAAGCTAATCTCTAATCTGAGCTATCCTGGAACAGAAAGATGCCATTGATTCACCTTTATCCATCTTCAAATACTTAAGCTTGTGCTTAAGTGTCCTCTTCTGACTTGGATCTTGTTTCTCATACAAATTCACCAAGGTATCCATACAGTCCTTGTCAGTCATCAACGAAGTCATTGCAGGAATTATACTGTCTTTGACTGAGTCAAAGATGATTCTCTTGGCCTTTGCTTGACTCTTCTTGAAAGTTTCTCTTCCTGCATTATTCGTTGGTTCCTCCACCACTGTGGTCACATACTGCTCAAGATCATGCTCTTGCAATATATGCAAGATACTAGATATATAAAATATGCAGAAAAGAAATATAATGGTAGAAATGGCAAAATAATAGTAAAATATCTAGCATAATCTTCACAATAACACATAAATGATATAAGAATAGCAATAGAAACAACACTTTGATTCAGAAATCAATGTTCATAGGCCTCTTTGAGGGGGAAACCTCCAATCGAGTAGCACTCTGTTACAATAATCTCCAAGCTAGGGTTTTCATACCCTCGACCCTTATTTATAATAAATATGTCTATTAAGAGAAACATCTAGAGGAAGATCCTTCTAGAAGCGGAAGATTCTATTAGGTCTTCTTACATCCGCCTTATTCTATTTTATTGAAAGGCCTTATTAATATTGACCTTTATTACATCTGAATACATTGATCTACCTATGTGTGGGTTAGGACCTTAACATGTCCACCCCCTTAAAAATGGACTTCTCCTCAAGGCTTGAGATGTGGAAACTGTTGCAGAATGGTAGTTGGTTCCCAAGTGGCATCTTCTGGAGTCATATCTTTCCACTATACTAGCACTTCCTTGATGGTTCTCTGACGTAGGCGACGCTCACGCTGGTCCAAAACTGCTTCTGGTTGTAGCCAAATGGATCCTTCTTCAGCTAACTCTGGAAGGTTGGTTTGAATTTGGTACCTGGTTCCAATCACCTTCTTCAAGCATGAAACATGAAAAACAGGATGTAGCTTCGACTGACTCGGCAGAGCTAACTAATATGCGACTTGTCCCACATGCTTGAGAACTGTGTAAGGGCCATAAAATTTGGGTGCTAGCTTCTGACAATGCTTGGCCTTGAGGGAAGTTTTCTTATATGGTTACAGTCTCAGAAACACCTGATCCCCTTCTGCAAATTGACGTTCAGAGCGACCTTGATCTGCTTGCTACTTCATTCTATTATGTGCCATTCCTAGTGCACAGCTTGGAACCAATCGGGTACAATGAAGGAAAGAGAAAAAAGGGATCTGTCATCTTCATATTTCCAGGACAGTGCATCCGCTACGACATTGTCTTTTCCCTTCTTGTAAATGATCTCATAATCATATCCAAAGAGCTTAGTCACCCATTTTTGTTGTTCCTAGGAGGAAATGCGTTGTTCCAGAAATTACTTGAGGCTTTGATGGTCGGTCTTAATTTGTAAGTGTTTCCCCAAGAGATAAGGATGCCACAACTCAACGACATGCATGATCGCCAACATTTCTTTTTCATAAATGGGTTTTCCCAGATTCCTTTCAGACAGTTGCTTGCTAGTGAAGGCCAAAGGTTGACCCTCTTGCATAAGGACAGTGTCGATTCCTTTCCCTAAGGCATCACATTCCAACACAAAGGTCTTTGTGAAGTCGAGAAGGGCCAGAACCAAAGTGGTGCACATGGTCATCTTCAAAGTTTGAAAAGGTTGAGCAGCTGCTGGAGTCCAAGTGAAAGAGTTCTTTTTGAGGAGAGCCGTGAGAGGTGCTGCAATCTTTTCGTAGTTCTTAACGAACTTGCGATAATACCCTGTGAGTCCCAAAAATCCACGCAAGGTTTTGAGAGTCTTTGGGTGAAACCAGTCTTGCATAACTTCAATATTTTTCGGGTCCACCCTGACGCCATCCTTTCCCACCAGATGACCCAAGTATTCTACTTCTGAGGCACCAAAATCACATTTGGACTGTTTCAGGAAAAGTTGGTGCTGAGAGAGTAGGCGAAGAACTTGATCCACATGAGTAAGATGGTTTGTCCAAGTTTTTCTATAGATGAGGATATCATCAAAGAAAACTAAGACAAAATGATGGAGAAAAGGTCGGAAGACATGGTTTATGTGGCTCTGGAAGGTGAAGGGGGCGTTACACAAACCAAAGGGCATGACCAAAAACTCATAGTGGCCCTCATGAGTGTGAAAGGTGGTCTTGGGAATGTTGGCCTCTTTCATACATATCTGGTGATATCCCGAGTGAAGATCAAGTTTGGTAAAGAATTGGGTTTCACTCAATTCATCCAGGAGGTCATCAATGACAGGAATGGGAAATTTGTCTTTGATGGTCAGTTTTTTGAGAGCACGAAAGTTAGGACACATTCTCCAAGAACCTTATTTTTTCAGTACCATGATGACTAGAGAGGAGTAAGGGCTCATACTAGGATGGATGATGCCGGCAATAAGGAGTTCCTGGACCATTTTTTCAATTTCATTTTTTTGTGCAAAGGGGTGGTGATATGGACGTATATTGGGGGGAAGGCTTCCTGGGACAAGGGGAATGGAATGAGCATGGACACCACAAGAAGGAGGGAGTCCTTGGGGGGTGGAAAATACCTTTTGATGTTTAGAAAGGAGGGCTTGGAGGTCTTAGGGCACTGGTGGTGTCTCTATGGCTTGTATGGCGTAGAGTTGGGAAATGACACCAGAATGACCTTTTTTGAGCAGTTTTTCCATGCGATGAGAACTGATGACCTCAGGTGAACCAGCAGTGATGCCTTAAAATTTATATTGGTGGTCGCCTTGGTCAAATTGCATGGTTAAGTTCTGTTGACCGCCTATTCAGCACAGGGGTCAACTCATGTGCCATGAAGTTTATCTATGTTGAAGACAATTATGGTTCTACTTGGGTATTTGATACCCCAGCACTTAAATTTTTGTAAACGGGATTTCCGCACCCCTGCGTGGGTTTATAATGTAATAATGTCTGCATGGATCATAGTTAGGTCAGGTACCTTGGGTGATCCATCAGGGGAGTTCCTTTCATCGGGGGTTTTTTATTCTCAGGTTGTCGACCAGACAAGCTCCTGGCCGACTTCCCTTGAGTTTTTCCCTCCATTGACTTCCTCCAAAGTGGTGGAAGGTGCTCTGGTGGTCTCATTAATTCGGTAACCTCTTAGGATTATTGTAAATGACCATGCCAGGCAGTTTCTAAAGTTTCGCGGAATTTCGTCGAGTCTAGAATAGTTTTTTTTTAATTAATTAAATTTTTAAAAATTTAATTAATTAATTATTTTTTGAGCTACATGTTGTAAAAACTCGCCTTTGGGAGAAAGATAGGGGTATTTGTGCTCAAAATGAATGGAATAGCACACCCTACACCCATGGACCAAGCTTCAGCTCAGTCGGGCAAGTTTTACTATGTCTTAGCCCACTTAGAGTCAGTTAGAGTCAAAACAGCAATTTTAATTGCTAAAAATGACATTAGTCAAATGTCAAAAATTATTGTAATTGTGAGTTTGTGAGTGAGTGTAAGGTGGAAAGTGGCAAGTTAGACCCTCCTAACCTACCCAAACCCTTCCTAACCTTTTCCCAACTTAATTCAACCTCTTTACTCACTTTTTCAACTTTCTAATTTTTGCCCTAAGGGGAAAAACGACCCACTAACAACCCCCCTTGGCTTCCCTAGAAGTAAGCCTAGACGGAAGAAGTTCTTTTCAAGGTGACAGTGTGGGAAAGGACTTAGACATTGTGTCTCCGAGGGCACACTAAGTGAGCAGGACTTAGCTCTCGTCTGCAAGTGTGCATAAGGACGGCAACATCTTTGGCGCCGTTGTCGGGGATAAGTCATTTATCCTTGGTCTAACCGACTTAACTTATTCTTTATTCTTTAAGAACTAAGTAATAAAAACCTTAGAACTAATAATTCTTTAAAATTGCATTGGTTAGCTTTGTGTGATTCTTTTCCAAGTGGCGACTCCATTGAACAAACCTATCAAGTATACTGCAAGGAACAATCCTTGTTGGCTACTTGAAATTCTTGGAGAAGAAGCACTCATTGATATCCAATTCTTGTTCCAAAACCTAATAAATTAACTTTTGTTTTTCTTCTTGTTTTTGCCTTGTTTGATGCTCTTGTTTGTCTGAAATAAACTTGGTCATCTGGCGACTCCACTTTAAAATAAATTGACAAAGATTTCTTCAAGAAGAAAAAGTTTTTGGATGAAGTTATCATGTTTTCACATGAATCGGATGATGACTTTATGGAAAGATGGAGGAGAAAGTACCTCCCAGATATGGACACAATCAATTCAGATACAGAAAAAGATACTCCACCAGATCCCATTAAAGAGCTTGAAGAAATAATTATGAACATGCATTATGCCCATACTAAACAGCTTGAGGCCATCAAATTGGCCCATACTAAACAGTTTGAAGCCATGAACTTGCAACTAGATATCATGGAGGCTCGCCTAGCAGAAGATGAAACATATATTGAATATCCTGACCCCTTTGAAACTGAGCTTGACAGTGAAAAAGATAAGGAAGTTCATGAGGAAATTCCGGATGAATCCATGGATGAATCAGTCATCTATTTTGACGAGGTGAAGGAACTTGAGTTTGAAAATGTTGAATATCTAGATAATTCAAGTCCCCACCCACCTCCCAATGAACCAATCTTTTTGAAGAATAACTTTGAAAATCTTGAAGAAAGCAGTATGATGGTTCCTGTGATGTGTTCTTCTTCAGTTTCTCAACTAGAAGATAAGTTAATGCAGAATTATATGGAAATGGAAGGCACTTTCAGTTTATCAATGTCATATCATTATGAGTATTGGTTGGCCTCCCACTTTGGCAGTCATGAACAGCAGAATATTCAGAATTTACAGGGGTTGTCATATTCCGGTGTTGGGTTGAAGGGAAGAAGGAACATGGTACTTGATTGGTTCTCTCTCATAAAAAGTTCCAAGTTGATCAAACTTGGGAAGGGGTCTTCTGTGAGTCATCCTGGACTTGGGTTATTCAGACACTTGCGGCATCATTTCACCCATTCCATGGGTGGTTGTAACGTATCTCTAACCCTTCCTTGTATTTTAATTTTGTATTATTTCAATTTATTATGTCAATATGTACTTAGAATTTTTTTTTTCGGTATTATAGTTTCATGTTGTAATTTTATTGTTGTACTTTAGAAATTTCATTATGTAAATGTGTTTATGTATTTGATTTCATTTATCATTATGAATATGTACTAATGTTAAAAATTTTGGGTGCCCGCATTGTGTGAGCATCACTTTTGTAGGTGCTGGATTCTCATATGATCTCCGCCTCGTTCGAGTTGATCAACCACACGTCCCTAGGTGGAGCCAGATGTTGACTGCCTATTCAGCACAGGGGTCAACTCATGTGCCATGAAGTTTATCTATGTTGAAGACAATTATGGTTCTACTTGGGTATCTGATACCCCAGCACTTAAATTTTTGTAAACGGGATTTCCGCACCCCTGCGTGGGTTTATAATGTAATAATGTCTGCATGGATCATAGTTAGGTCAGGTACCTTGGGTGATCCATCAGGGGATTTCCTTTCATCGAGGGTTTTTTATTCTTAGGTTATCGACCAGACAAGCTCCTGACCGACTTCCCTTGAGTTTTTCCCTCCATTGACTTCCTCCAAAGTGGTGGAAGGCACTCTGGTGGTCTCATTCATTCGGTAACCTCTTAGGATTATTGTAAATGACCATTCCAGGCAGTGTCTAAAGTTTCGCGGAATTTCGTCGAGTCTAGAATAGTTTTTTTTTTATTAATTAAATTTTTAAAAATTTAATTAATTAATTATTTTTTGAGCTACATGTTGTAAAAACTTCGCCTTTGGGAGAAAGATAGGGGTATTTGTGCTCAAAATGAATGGAATAGCACACCCTACACCCATGGACCAAGTTTCAGCTCAGTCGGGCAAGTTTTACTATGTCTTAGCCCACTTAGAGTCAGTTGGAGTCAAAACAGCAATTTTAATTGCTAAAAATGACATTAGTCAAATGTCAAAAATTATTGTAATTGTGAGTTTGTGAGTGAGTGTAAGGTGGAAAGTGGCAATTTAGACCCTCCTAACCTACCCAAACCCTTCCTAACCTTTTCCCAACTTAATTCAACCTCTTTACTCACTTTTTCAACTTTCTAATTTTTTCCCTAAGGGGAAAAACGACCCACTAACAACCCCCCTTGGCTTCCCTAGGAGTAAGCCTAGACGGAAGAAGTTCTTGTCAAGGTGACAGTGTGGGCAAGGACTTAGACATTGTGTCTCCGAGGGCACACTAAGTGAGCAGGACTTATCTCACGTCTGCAAGTGTGCATAAGGACGGCAACAAGTTCTAAAAATCCATGAGAATGGGACCCAAAGTCCTTATCCAATTTGCACCCAACACAATGTCACAATTGCCCATGTCAATAGAAAACATATGGGATTTTAGGTGGTAGTCATCGATTTGGAGACGCACATTTTCACAGCGCCCGCCACATTTCATAGAACCACCATTGGCAATCATGATTTGGAAATTGTTGATAGTATGGATGTACCAATGGGTTTCTTGGGCAATGCGGTGATGAATAAAATTGTGGGTGCTACCACTATAAACCAGAATGATGACCTTTCGGTGCTTGATGTAACCGATTAACTTGAGGGTTTGGGGGGCAGAGAAGCTGGTGAGAGCATTGAGGGAAATGATCGGTTCCACTTCGGGAGGGTCAGAGGGAGGGTTTATGTCATTGATTTCTGGTGACTCGGACACAAGGGGAGTGTCAACATCCTCTTCTAGAATATCCTCAGAGATGGCCATAAAAAGATTTTGTTCCTTATATTTATGGCCTGGGAAATATTTGTCATCACAATTATAATAGAGGCCTTTGAGTTGGCGTTCATCCATTTCATCCCTCGTCAATTTTTGGATCTTTAATGGGGTGGAGGGAGTAGTGGGGTTTACTGGTTTAGGTCGAGGGATAAAGGAAGGCTTACGGTTTTGAGAGGAAAAAATTTGTTGTGCTTCTTTATCTTTTTTATAGCCTCCACCCAAGTTGTAGGTCGAGCCATGAGGACATGGGCCCGAATCTCCTCCTTGAGGCCACTGATAAAACACTCTCGAAAGAAAGCATTAGTCATGCCCTCTGTTCAAAAATCCAGGCGCTCAAATGCAGCTATGAAGTCTTCTACTATGCCTGATTTCTTCAATTTTGTCAAACAGCCCAAATGGTTGGTGTCAATGTCAAAGTGTTCATAAAGCTTAGTCACAAATTGGGTCTAAGAAATATACCCTTGACGGGAAGTTTTTCTCCATTGCCACCATTGCCAACGTTCTTGATCTAGATGGAGAACACCATACCGGAGTTTGGCCAAGTCATATGTAATGTTGTAGATAGATAAATAATGTTCCATTTGGGTGACCCAACCAGTGGGGTCCGAGCCATCAAATTTGGTTACATCCACCCGTGGAAGGCGTATGTCCCGTTGAAAGTGATGGGGTTGAAAGGAATGGGAAGAAGTTTCACCTTCAGTCTTTGTATGTGCATCAGGAAAAGAGTCATTGGAAGGGATCTTGAGTTTGGTGTAGAGTGATGCAAAGACAGATTCAAGTTGGGTGGTCAATTCATGTTTGACTTCCTCCATTGTGGACTACACGACTACATTTACGGATGCATTTATGGTGATATTGATGGATGCATCATGGGAGGCAATAGTAGCACTGAGTTGTTGCACTCTTGTTGGGTCTCGAGGAAACCAGATTGCAAGGTGTTGAAGTGAGACTCTAGTTCTTGGCTACGGGTATGGGCCATGAGGATGGGTGAACTGAAAAGGGAGTGGGCGGGGTCATAATTTTTTGCAGAAAAATGATATGGATGAATGTGATAAGGGAGAAGAGATGAATCTAATGGAATAGGTCTCAAATAATGGTGAAACAATTTACAGCTGTGGGGTTATACTTTGGTCTGAAGAATGTTGCAGTGTTGAAATCCCCAAATTCTTAACCAGAAAGAAATGTGTATTCACTTGGCAACCCGAACACAGATGCGCGACAATAGATCTCGTCGGTTTAATTTGTTTATGTTTATGTTTATGTTCCCCAAGGGTTAGGTATTCAAGGGTTCTACAGACAAGGGTTTGCCTTATGCTATATCTCTTTGATATACATGCGGGGTCCAACAGTAGTACTCGGCCCAATATCTCAGGGCACTAACTAAGGAGGATAGATTGTTCCCTTAGTTGTACTACCCAACTACCCAAGTACTAGAGAGTATCTTCCCGAGTGTTGTTCTCGGTGACACTATAGCAGTCCGGCAGCCGATAGGTTTATCTAAAGAGGGCTTCAAGAAATCTAGGCCAATCCATACACAGGTGTTGTCTAATGCGCTACCACTCGAAGGGGTACCAACAGGGGTTACAAGGGTGGCCAACAGATGTGCGCTTAAGAACCACTTCTATTTCCTGCGTGTATGAATCCCTCAATTGTGGGTTTATGTGTGTAACGATAGATCTTTGTGGCTTAAAGACGTCGGAATATGTCTCTACCCTGAAAAAAAATACCCACAATATTTGCCAAGGAAATTTCTCTGATACCACTTGCAAGATACAAGATATATAAAATATGCAGAACATAAATATAATGCTAGAAATGGCAGAATAATAGTAAAATATCCAGCATAATCTTCACAATAACACAGAAATGATATAAGAATAGAAATAGAAATAACACTTTTATTCAGAAAGAAATGTTCATAGGCCTCTTCGAGGGGGAAACCTCCAATCGAGCAGCACTCTGTTACAATAATCTCCAAGCTAGGGTTTTCATACCCTCGACCCTTATTTATACTAAATATGTCTATTAAGAGTAGCATCTAGAGGAAGATCCTTCTAGAAGCAGAAGCTTCTATTAGGTCTTCTTACATTTGTCTTATTCTATTTTATTGAAAGGCCTTATTAATATTGACCTTTATTACATCTGAATACATTGATCTACCTATGTGCAGGTTAGGACCTTAACAATATATTTGTTATACGGAGCTTCCACACATTAAAGTTGGTAGCTCCTTCGAGCCTATCTTCGGCCTTGACTGAAATGGAGGATTCCATAGTCCTCACACTGGAAACTTAATCAAGCTCGCTTGGATCTATCTGTACCTGTTGTTGCACTTCAACACATTTAACACACCCTAAGCTCTGATACCATGTTATATTATGAGCTTGATTTCTTATGTGGATTAATTCTTTTATTTTCTTCAATACTTTGATTCCAACTTAATACACTTCAAAATTTTCAAATCATAATCGAATAGAAATAATTATGTAGATAAGTAAACATGCATATTAACAACACATATACCCTGGGGAAACCCTGTACAGGGAGAAAAACCCCAGCAAACAATATTCCTTTATTGCATTAGTAATGTAATATCTCTTACAAATATCCACCATGAATGTACTTCTCTCAAAGAGCTTGCCAAGATGACTCTGACCTGACAAAGACCTACAAGAACTTGTTGAAATACACCTTTGATATGTTGCCTCTTTATCACTGATGTTCTCCTCTATTACGTCACCCTCAACCTGCATATGAAAACTCTGTTTCAAAATTGTGTTGCAAAACTGTGTTGTGAAACTGTGTTGAGGAGAGGGTTCGACCTCTTCTTATATAGCCTGAAGAGGGGAAGAGGAGAAGCTCAAAATAGTAACCTTAATGCATGCATTAGTCATAACTCAGCTTCATACTTTAGTTCGAACTTAGAACTAGACTTGAGATTGGTTACAACTCAGCTTTACACTTTAGTTCAAACTTAGAACTAGACTTGAGATTGGTTACAACTCAGCATTACACTTTAGTTCGAACTTAGAACTAGACTTGAGACTGACATGCTTTAGTTCGAACTTAGAACTAGACTTAAGACTTTAGTTGCAACTCAACTTACACTTTACTTCTAAAGTAGAACTAGACTTAAGACTTTAGTTGCAACTCAACATTACACGTTAGTTCTAAAAATAGAACTAGACTCAAGACTTTAGTTTCAACTCAACATTACTAAAATAGAACTAGACTCAAGACTTTAGTTGCAACTCAACATTACACTTTAGTTCTAACATAGAACTAGACTCAAGACTTTAGTTACAACTCTTGATAAGGAAATTCGAAATTCTCTTCATGGTGGATAATGTTTACACGTGCCAATGCACTAGATCAATACAATTACATCATTTGCAATATTAGGAATATCGTTTGTTTCTAGCTCATGGGAATTTTACGTTCAACCTAAATTTTGCTAGATACCTTGACTTTTTCTCATGGCTCACAAGGTTTGACTAGGCTCACAAAGGTTGTATGTTCCCCCTGACTTTTGCACTAGTATGTCTATGCTCACAGAGGTTGTACGTTCCCCCTAACTTTTGCACTAGACTGTCTATATTCACAGAGGTTGTACATTCCCCCTGAATTTTTCATTAGACTCACATAGCATCTCATTCATCCTGACTTTTGGTTTGACTCACAGAGGTTGTCTGTTCCCCCTGGATTTTGTCAATACCTCACAAGGCTGGTTGATTCTCCAAATCTCCCTGGCTAGCCTTAGGGTGGCCCATATGGCCTCTCATTGGAGAATGACTATCGATGCTACCAAATTTAACACTCATCGCCACCAATATCATCCCTGCAATGGACATGGTTGCCTCCTGGCATATGCTCGTTGAGTATGGTTGCACCCTGATCGTTGAAAGTGGACTTTGTCACAGATCTACTCAATCTCTATGATCTATAAATGGAACTGACTCTCCATCTATCCAAGATCATCTAGATCTCAGCATCACATCGAAGATCTCCACCTTGGTCTCCCACCAAGTAGTTCCTCCTACTCTTGGCCTCTCACCAAGAGTAGCTACTCTTGGCATCTCACCAAGAGTCTCCCCCTCTTGGTCTCTCACCAAGAGTCATCAACTTGGCCTCTCGCCAAGTCACCTCCACCTGAAGTGGATCCATAACCTGATATGCTCGTCTCATAAGCCATGTGAGGCTCAAGCCTCAATGGTTCCCTGCTACTCCTCCTCATCATCCTCCAATGCACTGAAGTTGTAGCACCAACTCTCTGTCTGCTCGGCTTCTCTGAAACTGTAGCTATACTGGGTGGACCAGTCACCCACTATGAAGATGTCCAGGGACACTGAATATCATCTCCCTCTGAATCACTATTGTGCGTCATTCGGTCCTCCTCAACTCGGTCTCCCCATCTAGTGTCAGATGGTGTAATAGCAAAAAAAGTAGTAATGAATGCACACTCTCTGGAAAACTGATCACTGAACTTTATCTCCTCTGTTGTCGCTACTGACCCATCCTGCTACTTCATCTTCTTATTGGGACACTGTCCTACATAGTGACCCATCTCTCCACACTGTGCTCATGTCTCTCCTCTATCCACTACTGTTGTTTCTCTCTCCTCCCTGTGGTGGGGCCCCAAACTTGGGACCCTACCGACCTCCATGGTTAGTCTTCTTCTTTCCCTTTGTCCAAAGAGGAAGGTCCTCATCACCAGAAAGTCCGCATCACCAAAAATTGTCTACTGATGCTATTGTTGTTGTTGTCCAAAAGCCTTGGCTGCAAGCCTAATCTCCTCCTAGATGAAGTCATCCCATGTCCTCTCCCATGTAGGCATAACCTCCCTGGCAAAAATGCCTCGTACAAATGGACCCCACAGTTTGGTGAAGCTATTCGTTTCTTTCCTCACCAAAGAGTTAGGGTTCACAAACTCTCCGACAGCTGTCAACTCATCTTTGATCTGTGTGTATGTACCAAGAAATGAAGTAACTGAATCATCCTTGAGCATGTGATTTCCCCTTGGTTGGTCATGAAGAACCATTTCCCGATTCTCATTAGAGCTCTCATACAACTTGCACAAAGATTCCCACATCTTGTATGCACAAGTCTTCCCAGTCAAGTGGGGAATAATATGATCTCTCACAGCATCACATATGATCCTCTTTGCCTTGTTGTTCTTCCTCCTGAATTCTACTACCAAGACGGGAGTGTTAATGTTTTATGCCATTATTATAGTTCTTTGCATTCCAATAGATAATAGCAACATAATAATAAGATCACTGAGAAATACACATTCACAAGAGACACAACATTTATCCTAGGAAACCCTCTAGGGGAAGAAAACCTAGCAAAAACTTCCTTATCATAAATTGCCAATGCAATGTCAAGAGATAACTCAAACCAATATAAAAAGGTCCTCTCCAAAAGATGTGCCACTCTTCTCCCTCTCTCCAACTGGTAAGTCACAACTTGCCTCTTAGAAATAAGCAAGTGTGTTGTGTGTCAAAGTGAGGCGCTAGCCTCTCTATATATACAAGTCTAGCACGTGTGAAGTGTATTCACTGGCAGGGCCGACTTCTCACTCTGGGTGGGTAAACCCACCTTTATTATATTTTTGGGTCTCAATAATAACTGTTGGGGCCAACTTCTTATTCTTCCTATTAAAATTGTCTGTTGACCAATCCGCAAAAGGGGATTTGGTCCTAATACAATAATCGACATGATCAATCCACAATGGGGATTGATCTTATGAATAATATAACAATAAATATATAAGAATACTCTTTGCAGTTACATTATTTCAACACTCCCCCTTAACAAGAAGGGTATTCTTCAACAGCATCATGTGAGAGAGGTCTGCATCATCAGTGGCATCAGGAGGACGGTATCGTCAATATCATCATGGAACATTAGCTGGCATATCTACCAATCATCAGAAGTTTTCTTCATCGGTAGCATCGTCATTCTCAAAAGAATTCCATCATCATCTGCATCAATATGTATCAGTAAAAAAATGATACCTCATCACAGCACTAGGCTGGCACATCACAGTACTACACTAGCTCAATGTCACAATTGATAAGTCGGTAGCTCAGTGTCATCCACATCTTGATTTACATCTAACAACTAGGTCAGAAGCAAGGTATACATCATCTTTCTTTATGTCTAACAACGAGGTCAGAAGCAAGGAATCATCTTGCTTTACGTCTAACAACTAGGTCAGAAGCAAGGAACACATCATCATCTTTCTTTACGTCTAAAAACGAGGTCAAAAGCAAGGAATCATCTTGCTTTACATCTAACAACTAGGTCAGAAGCAAGAAACACATCATCATCTTTATTTACATCTAACAACGAGGTCAGAAGCAAGGAATCATCTTGCTTTACATATAACAACTAGCTCAGAAGCAAGGAACACATCATCATCTTGCTTTACATGTAACAACAAGGTCAGAAGAAAGGAATCATCTTGCTTTACGTCTAACAACTAGGTCACAAGCAAGGAACACATCATCATCTTGCTTTACGTCTAACAATAAGGTCAAAAGCAAGGAATCATCTTGCTTTATGTCTAACAACTAGGTCAGAAGCAAGGAACACATCATCTTCTTGCTTTACATCTAACAGCGAGGTTAGAAGCAAGGAATCATATTGCTTTACGTCTAACAGTGAAGTTAGAAGCAAGGAATCACACACTCCCCCTTTCAGGGAGGGTCCTTTCAGACTATACCAAGCTTATCTTGAAAGTGTTCAAACTTTACATGAGATAGAGGTTTGGTCAACACATCAGCAACATGTTCATCCATGCTTACATATAGGAGCTTCAAGGCTCCTCTCTGTACCATGTCACGGATGTAATGATAGTGAATCTCTATGTGTTTCAACCTGTCATGGAATACAGGATTCTCTGTCATTTTTATGCAGCTATGGTTGTCACATAGGATCTTGGTTGCTTCCATTTCTAGGTCAAATAAACCGGTCAGCAACTTTTGAAGCCATATAGATTTGCAACTAGAAGAACATGCGGTGATGTACTCTGCTTCCGTTGTGCTGAGAGAAATACTAGATTGCTTCCTACTCTACCACGAGATCATGGTTGATCCCAAACTGAAACAACATCCGGAAGTGCTTTTTCTGTCAGCAATGCTTCTTTCCCAATCTGCATCAGTATATCCACTCAATGTAAAGTTATGATCTCCATCATAGTTGAGACCATAATCTATTGTACCTTTAAGTTACCTCATCACATGTTTTGCAGCCACTTGGTGAACACGTCTGGGCTCTAACAGAAACTAAATCAAGGTGTTCACTGCAAAACAAATGTCTGGTTTGGTGTTCGTCAGGTACATCAGTGATCCAATAATATGTTTGTACAATGTGGCATCAATCAAATCTGACGAAGTATCAACCAGCAGCTTCAGCTTCGCTTCCATGGGTGTATTCATGGGTTTGCATTCCAGCATGTCGAATCTCTTTAGGATTTCGACTGTGTACTTCCCTTGGTTAAGGAAGATCCTTTCTGGACTCTGCCATACCTCAAGGCTTAAGAAGTAATGCATTAGGACAAGGTCTTTCATTTCAAATTCTGCGGCAAGTCTCTTTTTACATTCAGCGATGAGATTTTCTTCTCCAATTAAGAATAAGTCATCCACATACAGTAGTAAGATTACTGGTTCATTATCCATAATTTTGAAGTAGATATTTGAGTCTTCTTTACTCTTGGTAAAGCCTAAGCTCGTCAAGAAACTGTCTATATGGCCATACCAAGCTCTAGGGGCTTTCTTCAATCCGTATAAGGATTTCTTCAATCTGCAGACATAAGACTTCTTGTCTTCAACCTCAAATCATTGGGGTTGCTTTATATACACTTCCACTTCAATAACACCATTCAGGAAAGTTGTCTTCACGTCCATCTGGTGCAGCTTCCATTTCATCTTAGCTGCAAGAGCTATGATGGTTCTAATTGAAGTGTATCTGGCTACAGGAGAAAATGTCTCTTCATAGTCAATGCCTTCTTTCTGGGGAAATCCATGAGCGACAAATCTTGCTTTATATTTCTCAATACTTCCATCAGCAACATGTTTTATTTTGAAGAGCCATTTTGATGATACCACATCCTTACTTTTTGGTCTGGGAACTATTTCCCATACATCATTCTTTATTATGGACTGGTATTCCTCTTTCATGGAATCTGCCCATTCCTTCTTTTGAATGGCTTCTTCAAAGCAGGTAGGCTCTTCATCTAGTAGATTACACATCAAATTCATGTAACTGGAGAATGGCTTTGGTCTTTTCACCTGTCTCGAGGTTCCTTCTGGAACACCATACTTCTCTCCATCTTGAATGATCTCTCTTTCCCATGCATACTTTATTTTATGGGAGAAGGTCATTTGAGGAGGTTCTTGAACTTCTGTTATATCATGGTCTTCAGGAGTCTCCTCATCAGGGGAAGTTACAATTTCCCTTACTGGTTTTGCAGCGCTGGGAACTTCCCTCATGGATTATGAAATACTAGGATTTACAGGTTCCTCTTCATATACTTCTTCAAGCTGGCATCTTCTTGATTTCTTAAGTGTTTCTTCTTCATCAAAGGTCACGTCCTTGTTGATTTCAATGTGGCGGTGACTAGGTATGTAGATTCTGAAGGCCATGGAGACCTCACAGTATCCCACAAATATTCCCTTCTTTCCATAGGGTTCCATCTTGTTTATTTTCTCTTTTGGTATATGAATAAACACTGGACAACCAAATATTTTTAGATGGCTTACCTCTGGATTTTTTTTGGAGAACATCTCTTCCAGGGTCTTGAACCCAAGTGCGCTATTGGATAATCGGTTCTGCACATAAACAGATGCCATTGTTGCTTCTACCCATAAGCACATAGGAAGATCTTGATCGTGAATCATGGTCTTTATAGCTTCCATAATTGTTCCATTCTTCCTTTCAGCTACACCATTTTGTTGAGGAATATAGGGAGTAGTGAGTTCCCTCTTGATCCCAACATCTCTGCAGAAGTTCACGAACTCTTTTGAGGTATATTCTCCTCCATTATCTGACCTGAGTATCTTTATCTTTCTTTCAGAAAGATTCTCTATCAAGGCTTTGAATTCCTTGAATTTACTGAATACTTCATCTTTAGATTTCAAGAAATATATCCAGGTCTTGCGAGAATAGTCATCAATGAATGATACATAGTATACATACCCGCTAATGGAGGATGATGGCATTGGGCCACACATGTCTGAGTGAATGAGTTCCAATACTCCTTCCACTTTGTTGTCCCTTTTTGGAAAAGGGTTCTTGATATTCTTCCCTTGCGCACATCCATTGCATATGCCTTCTTGATCGACCTTGAGTTCTGGTAAACCTATGACAGTTTTGCATATGTATGGTAGTGCCTTGTATTTGATGTGGGATAGTCTTCTATGCCAAAGTTCGCATGAGTTTTTGATGGCATGGGTCATGGCAGTTTTTGGGTGACCCTTCAGCTTATATAAGCCATTTTCTTCATTTCCGATGACGATTGCTTCATTTATGGTTTCTCCCTTAGCCCACATAAGAACTTCTCCATCTATGAAGGCAACTCTATAGCCTTTCTTATCTAAATCTGATATGGGAAGTAAGTTCTTCTTCAAGCCCGGTACATAGAGTACGTCCTTCATTGTTATTGAGTTTTCTGAATCTAGCTTGTAGTTTGATTCTCCCACTCCCTTGATGGGATATTGGTAATCATCTCCAAGTGTCACTTTCTGAGAAAACTCCTTTTCTAAAATACAAGAGAGAGTACTTTTCTTACTCGTCATGTGTTTTGATGCACCGCTATCAATGAGACAAGTTTCCTCTCTAGGTGATATAGATCCTGAGAGGGCCGAGATCAAGACATGGTCCTTAATCATATTCATAGGTGGTTCTTCATCTTCGACTATGTGGGCATGTTGCCTCTTGTGTTTCCTCTTGTATTCTTCTCTTCTGACTAGACAAGAATTTTCCTTGTGTCCCATCTTATCACAATGATAGCATTGTGTGGATGAGATATCTCTTCCCTTTCGTTGTCCTTTCTTTCGAAAACTTCTTGGATGAGATTCTTTGTTGTTGAATTTGTTTGATGGTTGAGGCTCTCTATGAGTTTCCCTTTTGAAGTAGGGTTTCTTCCTTCCTCCTTTTGTATGAGTAGGTAGGGCTTGATCATCATCCCTTGCTAGAAGTGCTTCACAGTTAGCTACCCTTGTCTCTTCTTGGATGCATTCTTCCCATAGGCTCTCAAACTATAGTTTCTCCTTTCTGGCACATATCGTTTGGATGAAAGCATCCCAAGGTCTTGTGAGACCATTTAGGGTCATCATTATGAATTCATATTCATCTATGGTGTCTCCAATCGCTTTTAATTGTTCTTTAATTTCTGAGATTCGGGAGAAATATTCTTGAATCATTTCTCCTTTCTACATCTTGGTATTCTTCAATTGAGATCTTAGGTTCATCTTTCGGTTGATGTTCTTTCCTTCGTATAGTTTTCTTAGAGAGTCAAACATCTCTTTCTCAGTTTTCTTGAATGATACATATGGGATCAGGTGGTCTTTGATTGAATCTACAATGATTCTTTGAGCTCTTATTGAGTCCTTCTGATGCTTTTCTTTCTCTACGACATCTTCAAGTTCCGGCACTTCTTCTTTGATGAATCTTGCTAGGTCATTCTCTGCAAGGATCAGACCGATCCTATACTTCCAAGAATGGAAGTTGTCTACGCCTTCTAGTTTCTCAACAATCTTTGTGCTTGCAGACATCTTGTACTTAAGGCTATGAAAAATGACCAAAAATGAAAATGCTTAAAATCAAATTTTGACCTTACCAGGAGGTGCGCTTGGCTGAGGCGAGTAGCCTGGTGTACTTGGATCTGAGAAAATCCAATTTTTTCCCCTTCAAATATGATCTACGGATTTCTGGACTGGTGCTTCTGGTACTTCTAGTACTCTGGTACTTCTGGTGCTTCTGGTACTAGTTTTTTGGTACTTCTGGTACTTTTGTGAAACTAGGGTTTCACTTTTTGGGAGATCCAGCCACTAAAAAGGTGCGCTCAAGGTGCCAAAATGATCCTTGGGGGAGGGAACAACTTTCTAGGTGGTTTTGGAGCTGAAAATCTTCACTTTTGAAAAACCCTAATTTCCAGGTACTACAACAGTGATGTTTTTCTCTTGCGAAATATGCTTCCTTCAGGTTGGCTCTGATACCATGTTAATGTTTTATGCCATTATTATAGTTCTTTGCATTTCAATAGATAAGAGAAACATAAGAACAAGATCACTGAGAAATGCATATTCACAAGAGACACAACATTTATCCTGGGAAACCCTCTAGGGGAAGAAAACCCAGCAAAAACTTCCTTATCATAAATTGCCAATACAATGTCAAGAGATAACTCAAACCAATACAAAAATTCCTCTCCAAAATATGTGCCACTCTCCTCTCTCTCTCCAACTGGTAAGTCACAACTTGCCTCTTACAAATGAGCAAGTGTGTTGTGTGTCAAAGTGAGGCGCTAGCCTCTCTATATATACAAGTTTGGCATGTGTGAAGTGTCTTCACTGGCAAGGCCAACTTCTCACTCTGGGTGGGTAAACCCACATTTATTATATTTCTGGGTCTCAATAATAACTGTTGGGGCTAACTTCTTATTCTGCCTATTACAATTGTCTGTTGACCAATCCGCAAAAGGAGATTTGTTCCTAATACAATAACCGACATAATCAATCCACAATGGGGATTGATCCTATGAATAATATAACAATAAGAATAAGAATACTCTTTGCAATTACATTATTTCAACAAAGAGCAGTGACAAGAATGGGGGGAACAACTGCCTTAACTATGTCCCATAGCTCGAGGTCCTCTAAGACAAAGACCATCCTCGCCTTCCAAGGCGATCAATTGCTAGCCCCAGCTAGCATGTCCTCCACACGCATTTGAGATACTGACATGACTGGCAACTGTGCTCACTCTGATGCTCCCAATACAAAGGAATTTTTCCTCACTCCTATCAACACAGGTGTGAAAAGAGGCAAGTGAATCCACAACCTCACTCCTAGTTAGTAGGTGTGAAAAGAGGTTGTCTCTACAGCCTCACTCATGTCCACGCAGGTGTGAAAAGAGGTTGTCCACAAGTGCCAAAAAACTGCCCAACTGTCCTCTGCAAAAATCATCCCTCTAACAACCACTGAATGAGTCAATGGTTGTCCACAAAAATATTCCAAGAAGATGTATATGAAATCCAACACATATGTTGTCCAAACTGCTCAAAAATCAGCCACCTTAGCTCT
This sequence comes from Picea engelmannii, assembly GCA_009831015.1. NCBI lineage: Eukaryota > Viridiplantae > Streptophyta > Pinopsida > Pinales > Pinaceae > Picea > Picea engelmannii. The sequence goes on from ML778814.1 coordinate 762,286, forward strand.
GACACCATGAAGATTTCCAGGTCCAATCAAGATTGTCAACCGGGTCTATCTTTGACCACATATTGACTCTAAGTTTCAACTATTATGTAAAGTGTTTGTTATTTTTTTAGGACAGCCAACAGTCCAAGAACTTCTTGTTGACTTGTTACGGTTGCACTTCCGATTTTAGGTGCTCTAGCATGTAGTTTTAGTAACCAAAAGTTAGCACATTCATACTAAAATAAGTACAACACACCTAAAGATCTTTACAACTGAAAATCAACAGATCTAAGAGACTAACACATGCATATTTGTACACAAGTATTTTTGGTCAACATGACCCTAGATAACACCCCCCCCCCCAGGGAAAACCAGTTTGGGATATCTATCTATATAATGATGATAAAAGCAAGAGATACCAATAAGTAATTAAATACAATGGAACCTGTATACATAGCAAGTTCCTCACGAGCCTTTCCACAAGAACCAGAGAAAGAAGTGCCCAAACTGTGGTGCACCCTCTCCCTTTGTTTCCCTCTGTACTGAACTGAAGCGCCCTAACTCATCAGTAACCCAATGAATAAATCCCTCCACATGAATGTCCTCTCCTGTGTTGCCTCTCCACTAAAACTTTCAAAGCTCGAAACCTCCAAGCAGATCTGCTACAAGGTAGTTCCCAGTCCTCTCAACATGTGCGTCGTCCTCCTGGAAGAAATGATCACCAGAAAAAAAATGAGCCATAAACTGAATGTCTCTCTCCATAGAAACAAGCTCCCAAGCTCTCCTCTCCCTATGCATCAGATCTCATCTCAATCTGACAAGACCTCCTCCTCTGATGAGCAAATGAAGGAAACAGAATGTGCCCTCCTCCTCAACATGCGCCCCTCCTCCATGAAAATGCTCCCTCTCAGAGATGGAAGCTATGGCTCCATGGAAATGCTCTCCATGCAATATCAAACCAACCAATAGCCTCTCCTCAAGCTCTCAATGGTTTTACTCAAACCCTCATGAAGTGCACCCTCCTTCTCCTCAAGAAATGCACCCCTCTTCTCTTCTCAAAAAATCACAAGTGAAGAACGAGTCTCCAAAAATACCTTTACCCTCTCTCTAGCCTCCTCATGCCAACCCTAAAAGATCAATGGCCTAAATTATATCTAGCCAAGTCTAATCAATGGGTGAGATCAACTCCAATAATCTCACTAAGGAAACCCATTTTCCTTAGTTGCTTTATGTCTATTAATTCACCCACATTATGAATTAATTGTCACTTTATGACTTAAGTGACATATTTCACTTTTGACTTAAAACTCCTAAGTCAAAGTGAAATTAGAATCATAAAGTAAATTACAAGGGTAATAGTCTTCCCCCTTTGTGCTTAGAGACTCATAAGCACATGGGACCACTTTCCAAGCTACCCAAATCACAACTTTTGAACACGTGACATCGGGGCTTTTGGGAAAATGATTTTAGGCAGACCGCCTTTCGCCCTGTTGTACCTCTGAGGGCACCACACGTCCATGAATGACACCATGGTGGTTTTCCCCAGCCCACCCTCGATCAGTTAAGTCTCGCGTTGTTTCGCCGCCTGATATGGGTCTCAATTGTTGATCCAGACCACCCCAAGATCTACGGTCCATTGGGTCCTACCACTTCTGTGTCCCTGCAAATATAACTCTGTCTGCCAGATGGGTTCTAGGTTTTCGGTCTAACCCCTCTAAATTTATTTGGCACTTAGATTTCAGGAAATCATTATGGTGATAACATAGTTATTATTCATTAGATCAATCCCCTTTTGTGGATTGCTCATGTCAGAAACTGTAATTGACCAAATCCCCTTTTGTGGATTGGTCAAACCCTAAATATATTGTGAAAATTAAGAAGTCAGTCCCCAAGCTAATTAAAGTGGTTTTAACCACTAATAATACAAGTCGCCCATGCCCAGTGAAGAGACACCTTTCCAGCACCTGCCAATTTGTAAAAATAAAGGAATCCAGAGCCTCATGATATCACTCACACATTCGCTCATCCAATGCACAAGTTTGGTAGTTGCAGCTGGGAGAAGAAGGAAGAGAGAGGTGCATTGCTCATTGTTGGATATTCTCTAGTGTTTTCGTTTATTGTCTTGGCATTGTATTGGTTATCTATATTAAGGAATTTTTTTTTGAGTTTTCTCCCCCATGAGGGCTTCCCAGGATAAATTTTGTGTATCTTGTGATTGTGTTTCTCTCAGTGATCCTATCTATTCTATGGTTATCTAGTAAATTGAAAAGAAACCTAATAATAGCTTAAACCTTAACAAGGCAGGCGGCCCCAGCAAGTACCAGCTCAGAAGGAGCTAGATTACAGAGGGATTCAACCCTTAATATCTAGTAGGGAGGAGAAACCTCCTAGTATAGTCCATAGGAGATCAGACTTAAGAAGAAGTCAACAGATGCAGTAGAAGCATGTGGCTCTAGATATCATGTAGACTTAGAGGGAGTCAAGATTTAGACGGAATATGCAGATTAAGAGTGACCCTGATCTCAAAGAGAGTCGGTGGTTTAGAGACCTTCATTCATAAATTATTCCTTCTTAGATTCAGATAGGAGAGAGAGACACCTTCTAGGATTGACAGAAAAGTGTCATGAGTTGGGGAGGCTAGATCAAAGCTTTAGAGGCTTCTAGGAGATGTGAGATATCCTGGGAGGAATCCCCTATCTCAATAGACCTTGCAGCAGTGACAGACAAGGCAGCCAGTCAGAAGGACTAGGATATATATTTTTCCTCAGTTCCAGAAACCACACATGTTTTCCAGTTATGTGGTGCTGATGAGAAACACCATTGATTCAAAGCCTTCCACCATTGAAGAATATATTGAGAAGTAGGAATGGAAGGATGACATGATGGAGTAGTATCATTCCATCATGAAGAATGATGTGTGAGAGGTGGTTCCGAGACCATAAGGGAAGTCAATAGTGAATTCCAAGATTGATCTACAAGATCAAGCTTGTTGCAGATAGTAGAATAGATATGTACAAAGCTTGATTTTTGGCTTGAGAATCCTCCCAACAAGAGGGAGAATATTATGATGAGACATTTTCTCCAGTAGCTAGAAGAAGTGTACATAGAGAATCCACAAAACACATGAGAAGGATTCTCATGTCTGCAGATTGGAGAAGGCTTTGTATGGGCCTAAACAAGCACCTAGAACATGATATGATAGATCAAATAGTTATTTGATGATCTCAAGGATGGTTTCCTACTGTTCTTATATGTGGATGACTTGTTTCTGACAAGAGATGAGAAGCTTATAGTTGGGTGCAAGAGGGAGCTCTCGTCATAGTTCGAGATGAAAGATCTAGGTCTGATGCATTACTTCTTGGGATTGGAAGTGTGGAAAAGATCAGATGAGATTTTCCTTATACAGAGAATCAAGATGATGGACTATGTTATCACATATAGTTGTCAAGGGAAGCAGGTTTCCCAAGTTTGTGGCCTGCGCAAGAATCGTCAAAGCACAACACTTAGAGCGGTCCAATATGGAATCAAATTGAGCGAGCAAGCAAGTTCAGTTTTCAATGGTTGGGATTCCATGTGAAGTTCAGATTAGCAGCCCTCAGGCGATTGATATCATAAAATTGCACGAATTTTAACGTCAAACAGAGGTCTGAAATCATGAGGTAAATCCTAGTCGTTGGTGTTGGGAAGGGAACGTGGCAAGATATCAGCATTTCGCTAACTCGCAGAGTGGAATAGTCAAAGCGCAGAGTCGCGAGGACTCATGAAATGCGAACTCATGAGTTGGTCTAAGCCGTTAGATCAAGGAAATTCGTGAACCATCGATCTGAGGCGATCGCAAAATCGAAAATCGAGAGAAGGGAGGTGAGCAGTCTTTCAACTTCCCGAGACGTGAAATTCTGATTCGGGAAGAGGAGATATGGACCGTGAATCTTAGAGGGATGCGTGGCACCAAATCCGAGAAGTCACGATTTCATGAATCAGGGGTCTTAGCATGGAGCACGACGCAAGTTCACAAAACGCAAAATCACAAAGAACCCAGGGACTAGACCCAGGGTCACAACCCAAGGTCACATGAACAATAGGTCCAGAAAAAATTGTTAATGCCCATTGCATAGCTAGAGACTTGGGTTTTTGAGGAGGTAACTATGGCGGTCAATTTCAAAGCAGGCCCGACCATCAATCTGAAAAGGCCATTTCATGAGTTCATGCATCGCGATATTTGGAATCAAGTGGAGTGGAGACTCCCAAAATGAAAAATCGTGAAGCACTCGGGAATTAAGTGTTGGGTCATGGACCGAGGTTGCATGTAGGTAAGGGTGCAAAATCCACAAGATTTGTGCCAAAGGACGAAGGTGTCTGCGTTCATTACAGAGTGAAACCATCACAGTTTCAAGATCATAGGGTGAGCTTAGTCATTCGCCAGCATCGCACAACAACCCTTGGGCATTTAAACTTGTTGCGATCCCGAGAAGGAGCAGTAAATGAAAAAGGAGTGGTGGTTGAAAGATTCAACTCACTCCATAAATGGAAAGCATGGAGGGTCTAGTTGCAGAGACAGAGTTGTCAGCTAGAGCCCCCCCTCGATGGACGTTTTTTCCTGAAGGCCCATGTCGAGTTAAGGTTGTGTCTCTCAAAGGAATACCTGCACAGTCTTACTGAGAAGATGCAGACATAATGCCTTAAATGTAATGACTTGAACACATCTCTGTTGTTTTGGATCTAAGTATATAGGATCCATTTTGATATTTTGTGATGGTCGATGGTTGAATAAAGCTCCCATATTGTAAAGTTTTAAATGAAGATTTTGGTTCTCTGGTTATGATTGGTAATCTGAGATTTCTTGTTTAATGACAGTCAGCTTCCTTGCTCCCTCTTGTTTTCCTCCGATGATGAAAGAGTTCATGATTGATTGATTCATGTGAATTATTGTGACTGTATTATGATGAATGTTTGATTATAGTGTCGTTGTAATTCCTTTCAATTTCTTTGAGATTTGAATTCAAAAAAGAACTTGTTTTCAAAGATTTTCCTCCTTAGGTTGTTGGAATACCTAATGTCTGCAGCAAGGCTCTATGTTTTTCTCACCAAATTCTTCCTCCTACTCACCCTTACTACAACCTACTGACTGAAGTTAAAATAAGACCTCACCTGCTTGTGCATACCAGTCCAGTTTTCTGAGTTAAGACGATATTTTCTTGAGACTGTGCCCATTTGACCCTTTTATAATTAACCTATGACATAAAACTCTGATGGGTACTAGGCTTACCTTCGACACAATCTGGAGGTGACTCTCAGTGCTAACAGACTGCAAGTCCATGACCACACCCATGATGATAAATATGAAGCTCGTGAGTGAAAAATCTTCAGTTTTGGTGGATCCCATGATGTATAGATAGTTGATTGGATCCTTGATGTACCTGGTTAACACCGGGCCAGACATATGCTTTGTAGTGAATACCTTTAGTCAACACATGGTTGAACCTAGACAGGTACATTGGGTGGAAACAAAGCATATGTTGATGTACCTTCATGGTACGGTTGGATATGGTTGAGATATGTCTCAGGTGGAGATGTGAAGCTACAGGGATATACATATTCTGAGTGGGCAGGGAGTGAAGTGGATCGGAAGAGTACTTTCAGATGTTGTTTTAGTATGGGATTAGGCATGATCTCATGGTTGAGAAAGAAGAAGACATCAGTGGCACTCAGTACATAAGAAGCAAAGTATATCATAGTAAGTGTGGCAAGTCGTGAAGCAGTGTGGCTCTAAAATTTGCTAGTTGGGATATTTGATCTAGAATTGGAGCCAACTTTGATACATTGTGACAATCAAAGTTGCGTGAAGCTTACCGGGAACCTTGTATTCCATGACAGGTTTAAACATATAGAGATAAAATATCATTACATATGTGACATGGTGGAGAGAATATTTGTGGAGCTTCGTTACATATCCACGGATGACCAGATAGCAGACATTCTCACCAAGCCCTTGTCAAGAGTGAAGTATGAGTACTTCAGGGACAAGCTTGGAGTGTTTTCAAATGTCCACCCTCGTTGAGAGGGAGGTGTGTTGTTTCTTCTCATGTTGACAACCCCTATGGTCAAGGGTTCTCTAGATCAGTCACATGGGGTGACTGAGAGGTTAATGCACTATTTGACCTACTGAGAGAATAAACATCGCACATGTATTCGTAAGACTATGGTGGATATTGTGTGACTCTAGGAAGTAGCTATGTGCTACTTTGATGGTTGTGTACCACTGGTGGACACTGTGTGTCTCTGGACAGTAGTTGTGTGCTACTACGGTGGATGTTTTCTACTAGTGGAGGTTGTGTGACTCTGAAAAGGAGTTGTGAGCTACTTCGGTGGTTGTGTACCACTGGCGGAAACTATGTGTCTCTAGACAGTACTTGTGTTCTACTAGGGTGAATCTGTTCCATTGGCAGAGGTTGTGTGACTAAAGACATTAGTTGTGTGCTACTTCAATGGATGTGTCCCACTGGTGGAGGTTGTCTGACTCTGGATAGTAGTTGTGTGCTACTACAATGGATGTGATCCACTAGCAATGAATGTGTGTCACTAAACAACAGTTGTGTACTACTTGGCATCAAGTGTGATATATTGGATGACATTGTAGTATCTATGTGCTACTAGGTGATTGTCATGGAGATTACTAGATCATTTGGATGTAGTTGTGTGTGCTACCATTTGATCACAGAGACAATGCCTGATGATTTGTGCTACTGAAGGCATTGTAGCAGCCATGTGTTTTCTAGCAGATTGCATAGTAGTTAGTGGACTACCAACTGAAGATATTGTGAAAGATGTCTCCCAGCTAAGAGGGAGTGTTGATGTTTTGGTAGCTACGAGAGGATCCTTTCCTCCTGTATGACCTTTATTATATGTGGAGAAGATTCTGGAAGCAAGAGATCCATTGAACAGATATTGAAATACTCTAAAAGAGAAGTCGGTGAATAAAGTAATAATGAAAATACACCTATCCAGAGAAAAAGTCGACCCATTCTAGTGGCCAGGAAGACTATAAATAGAGGACATATTGGTTCATTTTTTCACTCACTCACACTCTCCAAGCTACACAGAAGAAAGGAACATGTTTGGAGGACGTGACACAGTAGTTGCATCTACACAGTTTATTCTTGTTTAGTCTTTTGGTATCTCTCTCTTGTGTGTTACTCCTCAAGGAGGTGCACTACCTTTGTATGGTGTTGTTGTTGTAGCTGGGGTGGTATTTCTAGTTGAGCTAGCACTTGTGCTAAGTTTTATATGATTGGACTTGCTTTGTGAACGGAATCTATCTAAGAAAGGTTGTTGGGTTTTTCCCCCATTTGGGGTTTTCCTAGGATAAATCTATTCTGTTATTTTTTGTCTCTTGTTTATATTGTGACTGCTCAGTACATGATTTATATGTTAATGGTAACAAAGTAAAAGAACACTAGTAACACTAATGCTTTGTAAATAAGTAAAATCCAACATGTGTCACTGGACAGTAGTTGTGTACTACTTGGCAACAGTTGTGATCTATTGGATGACATTATAGTAGTTGTGTGCTACTAGATGATTGACATAAAGATTACCATATCGCTTGATGTAGCTATGTGTACTACCACTTGATCACAGATAGTGTGCCTAATGATTCGAGCTAATGAAAGCATTGTAGCATCTGTGTGCCTGCTAGAAGCTTGCAGAGTAGTCAGTGGACTACCAAATGAAGGCATCATGAAAGATGTCTCCCTAGATAAGAGGGAGTGTTGATATTATGGTAGTTGTGGAAGGATCTTTTCCTCCTAGATGAAATTTCTTAGATGCAGAGAAGATTATGGAAGCAAGAGATCCATTAGAAAGATACTGAAATACCCTAGAAGAGAAGTTGGTCCAGAAGAATAAAGTAATAATGAAAAGACACTTGTCCAGAAAAGAAGTTGGCCCAGTCTAGTGGCCAGGAATACTATAAAAACAGGACATCTTGGCTCATTTTTTCACCCACTCACACTCTCCCAGCTACACAGAAGCAATGTGCAAGTTTGGAGGAGGTGACACAGTAGCTGCAGCTGCACAGTCTATTCTTGTTCAGTGTTTTGGTATCTCTCTATGTGCGCTACCTTTGTAGGGTGTTGTTGCTACAGTTGGGGTGGCATTTATGGTTGAGCTAGCACTTATGCTAGGGTTTATCTAATTGGACTTTCTTTGTGAACAAAATCTATCTATGAAATGTTGTTAGGTTTTTCCCCCATTTGGGGTTTTCCCGTGATAAATCTCATCTGTACTTTGTCTATTATTTATTTTGCTGCTATGGTATAATGTTCACCATTAAGTTCGTCTACACACACATAATATTTTAAATAGAATATAACATAAAATAATAAATTGAATTACCAAATGGTTATTTTGATTTAATTCACATATATTTACAACAAAATTAATATAATTAGATTATATAATAATAAGTTTATAATGTATATTAATATTAAAAACTTAAATAATAAAAATCATATTATATAAAGTTATAAATATAAGTACTTTATAGATAATTTACATCATAAATTTTATATTTATATAATATTATATAGATCATTATTAATGTATATAATATAAACAACAATGTATTTAGCTATATGCTTCACGAAATATACACTTCAACAATTAATAAAACACTTTGTTTCGGCGGAGGGAGGTCGACAGGTCACGAGAAGGCTCCATGCGCGAAATTATGAGATGCATCGGCATGTTCCGAGCAAGATCCATATTTGGTTCAGCCTCCACAAAACAAGAATGACCATAGAGACCTAACAAAATGATCGGCGATGATTTGCAATTGGTGGCTTAGCTAACATTTGTGTTGCACGATCTCTACAACGATAGGCATATGTACGCAATAAAATTGAACCCAAACTGAAGGGCACATTTGATGGTTGTACAAAGACAGGAGGTTGAAGCAAACAGAAAAATCGAACATGAACCAAACCTTAGTCGAACTTTTGGCGAACCTTAACTTTTTTTTTAGGTTTATCAAACTTCAAATCTCAACATTCAAGTTCAGCGAACCCTGTGACTTAGCTTAATACTATGGAACTTCCCTAAAAAATTGATGGTACCTCCATATACAATCATTACTTGAAACTTTGGTGTTGGATATATAAAGAAATTGAGAAATTTGGCTAATTTTCAATAAATGAAGTTATGGGTACTACTAGAATATATCAATATTGTTGCCTTTTTTCTTTTGATATATCCTTCTATATTGAGTATTTGAGGAGTGTTGATGTTAACCAATGCATGACAAAATATGGTTGGAGTAGTCTCTTCTAGTTCTAGATCTTGTAATGCTTCCAGTTCTTGATCCTATTCCTCTTCAAAATCTATGTAGAATAGTTTATTTTCATCACATTTATGCCTCTTACTGTACTTCTTGTCACAATTGAAAAATAGACCCTTGTTCTTCTTTCATCCAATTGTTGAGGATTCAACCTTGTAGGTTGAGTGGCGTTAGAAGAGGGAACATGGTGTTCTCTATAGTTGTTAGTGGCTACCCTTCTAGTAGCCATATTTTTACTTTCAACTTTCCTTGCCACATTGAAAGCATGTTCTAAGGATTTAGGTTCCAAGAGACACACCTCATATTGAAAGCTCTTTTTTAAAGTGTCCATAAAGAGATCTAACAAATTTCCCTCTAGAATATTCTTTACTATGAGACTCAACTTTTGAAATTGTTGAATGTGCTATGTAATTGGACCTTTTTTCCCTAGATTTATTAATTGAATAAAGAATGTGTTACTCTTAATATCCCCATAATGTGTTATCAATTCATCCATAAAAATGAACCAAGATACAATAGAATTGATTTTTTGTTCTTAAAGTCAATTAATACCAGACAAATTGATCAGGTTCTAAATACAAGGATGAAAGAGTTACCTTTTGTAAAGTTGGCACTTGGTGTAGATCAAATAATTGTTCCATCCAGAATATCCATGTTATAGGATTTTCACCATAAAACTTTCTCATACCAATATTGGGAATTAATTAGTTCATTAGTCTCAAGTTGAACCCTCGATGATGAAAATCTTGGAGTGATGAAGGATCAATTATTCTTGGATTCAATATTCATAAATGAGAAGAGAAGGATAGATGACTCACCTCTTTTACATCGTTTGGTCTCGTTGCTCCATCCCTTAATCTTGATGTCCAAGATCCAAGAGAAGTCTTGTAAAGAACACAACAATACCTTCTTCTTCTATACTATATTGTCAAGTAGAACAGAGATATCTATGATGAATTAGACAACAATAGACATGCATATAGTGAACACATAAGCATGAAGGGAATAAGCCAAATTGTATATTAATGGAAAGAAATCACGAGTGAAGCACTTACAATCCCAATGTTGATATTGCAACAGCTCCTCCAAGCTCCCATTTCCATCCCCTTAAATGTCACAAAATCATAAGTATGATGCTCTAGGTTTTCTCCCCTTTCTCTGAAGAATGGCCTCCATTATAGAGGATTTGTGTCATCATAACCATAGGATAGTTTTGAGGAGAGGATGTGGTCAAATGAGGATTTGGATAAACCAAAAAGATTTTCCTTGCCTTGAATAGAAAGTAGCTCAAACCAATCCATTAACCAACTAAAATCTCCCAGAAACAACCTCACAAAACAAGGCATGATGGTTGCAACTACTTCATCGCCCCCCCCCCCATTACTAAGAATAGGGCGAGAATATCATTCCCTATAATTTTCTTGGGGAGCAATGATCAAGGTTTATCCCTCCTTGTATATGGGAAGGGGGCGATGAAGTTCAAACAAGGCACAGATCTCAAGGAAAAAGGTGGTATTTCGACCTCCAACTGATAGGTTTCTTCTTCAACATGTATAGGGATTATGACATACACTTTTTCATGGTGACAAAATTGTGACACTTAATTTCAACACTTGGGTGCAACATTTGGTAGTGCGACACTTAGGTGTATAATAGTTGCGACACTTACGACACTTAAGTGCAGCATTTGGTAGTGTGACACTTAGGTGTCTAACAAATGTCGCCTAAAGTGTGAAGTCAAAAGAAAATATGATGGTAGAGACACTTTACAAAAATATGTATGTGAGGGTGTTAAAATAAGAGAGTCGAGCGGAAGCTACAAAAAAACATCAAACATTATATACATATCATCCCCGAGGTAGGCATACCCATGCTTGGAATAGACTGACTCAAAGCATGGTCATCGACCAATACACTACGGATCCATGAAATCATTGACTAAGGATATGGCCATCAAAGACACAATGTGGATCCATATCTCCATGAATCAATCAGGTCATAGCCACGAAAAAATACATAGTGGAGCTACAATATGACAAAAACATAGCCACAGACCAATACAAAGTGGATCTATGTGACAACATATACATCAGTGATATTTCCAACATGATAACCATACTGGAATCTTCTTAAGCACTCAAATAATCTCCAACGCAACCTGGGTGAGGCACGTAACTGAGGTGTGTTCCCAGGGTCTTTGTCATGATCCCGAAATAGTATAATTCTAGCCACGTGAATAGATGTGATGAAGTCGAACATGGTAGAAACCACTAGATTATCGGTCATTGATGTATATTGTTAACAAGTGTGAGGGAAATCACCAATGATGACAATGACTCCCAAGGTACCCTAGTACATTCCAATGAATTTGAATAAATGACTTGAAGTTGAACATTCGTGGAATCATTCGATCAGAGGCCAGTGATGTAAACCTATTGTCGAAAGTGAAGAGACCTACCATTAAGGCGTGTAGGTTCCAAGGTACTAAGTGGTTTCTTGGTCTAATTCTCGAATCATGTGTTGAAGTCAACATGAACAGACTCATCGAAGGAGGTCCATGATGTGTCCCCCATCATCGAAATGAAACTGACACAGGAAAGTGATGTAAGATGATAGATCAATTGAGCACAAACTGACACAAGGATGAAGGTTGGTAATACTGCAGAGTGGTTGATTTGGGATGAAACTTCCCTTGAACATTGTGAGGCACGACATATGACTTTGCAACATTGACTCAACTGAGAGATAGACAAAAACATAGTGCGACGATAACTGAGGAACTTTTCGGGTGAGCCGAAGGAGTATAATGACTCACAGGATTGGCATGACTCAGAGACAATGAAATTACCCAACTGTAAGACAAGATGCAAACAGGTGTCATGTTCAAGGGAGACAAAAAATAGTTGTTATAATTATTTCCAAAAACTAACCCACTTCCCTCAATTTTTTCCCCACCATGAACGACGAGTACCTCTTTGTTTTTTAACGAGCTTGAGCAGGATAACAGATGGTCAATATAGCTCATCTTTGATGAGTCCCTCATCACATTTTTAATGAACTCGAAAAAGGAGGGGTTTGATCCCATATGAGTCCTTCAATGTATAATTTTATGATCCCAAAGAAGGTAAACTCGATGGTCTTTTCACCTTAGAGAGTCTGAAAAGATATTAAAGAAGACTCCAAGGGTCTTCTTTTTCGTAAATTTAGTCCCCCAAGCCCGAAAAAAGTGTAAAATAACACCAGGGAGAACTCTTATAGTCGAGGTTGACTAGAGTATTAATTTTTCATAGTGAGTCTTACGAGGCTGAAAAAGGGATAAAATACCACTCGAAAGATGACACTTCATTGTTTAATGAGCTTGAAGAACGACAAAGCATGCTCTCCTGAACAAGGTCATTGGAGAGGAAAAAGTCTCGTCTCAAGAAGTCCTGCACAAATAGGAGATGACTCGATACAACTAAGGTCATAAAACTCCATCAAATAGTGTTTTCACTCAAAGAAATAACTTGAATGGAAGAAATAAGGCAATGTGAACATAGCAAAATAACTAGTTCCAATGGATAAAAGAACAACTAGTGAAAATACCTAGTTAATTTTACCTCTTTTAGTGTTGCCTTGTTGAAAATTTCCTCCTTTTACGACAGATCTCTGAGTGTTGATTGCATGAGATCTGGGAGACCATTTTTCAAGTCATCTAAAGCAAGTTAGTATTTGTGTCATTCTCTTTCATTTCATTGTACTCTTAAGTCATTTTGGGAAATTTTAGGGATGATTTTATTTGTTTTAGGGTTTTCTTGGCACCCTTAGGGATTATCACTCCCCTAGCACATCGATAGGAGCGATGAAGTAGGCTTCATCTCCCTGTATATGACTATCAAGAGATACTATCACCCTATAAGCCTCTTTGGAGGGCGATAGGCGCAATTTCTAAGAATTTTTTGTTGATAGATGGTCAAGAAAGCATTGAATGAAGCTCAAATTTGGACTAATGATTCTTCTTTTGATTTCTAGGAAGTAATTGGACAAAATGATTGAATGGGAAGAGAGATAACATGAGGCCAAAGACATGGATTCCTTACATGACCCAAACACCATGGAAGCTCGAAGAAACTGTGGTTTGCTTAAATTTTTCAAGACTTAGAGCATGAGGAAGCAAGCGCTTCTTTTGGAGAATCTGATAAGGATGTGGGATCAAAATGACAAACTTTTTCATGTAGGTCCTCATACTCTTGAAATAGAGATGGAGGACATTTACTTCTTAATAGGGCTCTCCAAGCAAGGGGAACCTATTATTTTGGTCAATCATTGGGGCACTGAGATGTCAACTGATGAATACATTGCTCAATATTGTAGGGAAGGTACCCGAAAGAGAATGGGGAAGATTCCCATCAAGGACATCATAGATCACACTTTATGCATGATCCTATTCACTATCACAAAGTTAGCAGGAATCATAGGACTGCATCTTGCTTCAAAATCTCAGATGGCATGCGCCATTGAATGCCTTGAGCCTAGAGTGTTCAACTGGTGTGAGGGATTATTGGTGAATTTGAAGGATCAAATCACTAAGTGTAGGACATGGAGATAGAAACAATTTGGATATGGATCCCTTTTCGTGTCATTCTTCTTAGAGTGGGTGCCTTTAATGTGCCCACATATTGAGATGCTCGAGCATCTTTCGACTGAGTCACGGATGGAGCGTTGGACTAGTCTTATGTCCCAATTAAGGGGTGGTCCCCTGATTTTCGCATTTGATGTTGGATTATTCACATGGTGGGAAGACCAAATCCCCATGATTGAGGACTTCTCATATGTCGGGATGGATTTCAGAGGAGACAGGGATCTCATTCTTCTTGAGGGAGCATGGTGGGATGCGACAGGTATGTCTTCGAAGAATGTGACCTTGTAACATGTTTGTTTTGGATTTTCAATATATATATACAAAGGGGATCTAAAAGCATTTTTTTTATCTCACAGATCAAGGAGCAGTGCATCTGGTAGGTATGTCATCATTACACCGATGCGGACAGGAACATCAGACAGAGGAAGTTGACATTGGAGGGATTCCAGACATGGAAAGGAACCTGAGGGGGCTCACCATGGGTGTCCCTATGATGCAGACGCAGGAGGTTCCTTACCATATCCAGAGGCATATAGTGGAGGTGCCTGAGGGCATTATCCATATCTTACGATGGGTGGCCCGAGTGATCGTTTGTTACCATGAGAATAATGTGCCACGAGATGAGGATTAGAGTCCTATGTATTGTCTTATTTTTGTGATGATGTATGGGAAATGTAGCCCAGTTTTTTTCCCCGATGTACTTTTTGGATTTGATGATGTAGGAAAAACAAATCTATTATATATGTACGGATTTTATTTTGGTTGCTTATTCCTAAGTGTTTAATCAAATGATGGATTTTTCTTTTGTACTTTTACATGCTTTATGATTATGTATTGTTTATGTATGCGCTAGATGTCAGTCTAACATGAAATTTGCGAGTGAATCTTTCACTGTGTTAAACTCCCTTGCTATATGTCGATATCGGATGTAATCGAATGATCTTTCAAGGAGGCGAACCATTAGATAGAGACGAAGAAATATAGTATTTTGTATGGAATAAATGTGATTCGGTTGAAAGACCACATGTTGAGACTAACAATCAAGTGAGATATGCCAAAAGAGGAAGCCTCAATCAAAAGTCCAATTACGGCGTGATATTTGATGACGTTATTTGTCATAGGGCCAAGGCAAACTCCTCCCGAACTTACTAACTTGTCAATGTGGGAATAGACCGCCCAAGCTGCAGAAGCCAAGTTCTAGGTATGTGGACTAGCACCATCCGCAAATCCAAAATATACGAAAGAGGATGTTGACATCTACACATTCAAGCAAAAAGCGGGATAAGTTTCCATAGGTGAAACAAAACCTCACACGCAAAAGAAAAAAATCACACCACAACCAAAACACACCAATTCTATGATACAGTAATGTATAAAGCACAAATGAAATATGACCCTAAGCATAGTACGTTTTCAGGTAGAGCCCATTTTGAGGCTCCTTTAATGGGATTCCATCATAATCAACCATCTCATATGTAGCCTTTTGTAACATTCATTTTACAATGTAAGGCCCATGCCGCATGGGTTCTAACTTACCTGCCCCTAGCTTATCGTTGTCTTGGTCATAGATTAAAACTACGTCACCTTTGTCAACGGCACGAGGTTGGACGGATTTGGCGTATTGCATATTGATGCACTTTTGATGTGTCTCATTGGCGAGAGTAGCATCAGGATGGGTCTCATCGAGTTTTTTCAAATACAAGAACCATTATTCCTTGGTAGAGGTGTTTGGATAGAGTTCAATGGCTAGCTTTAGTAATGGAATTTTTCATTCAATCGGTAGGACTACCTCTAGGACATAAACCAATTGAAATGGTGTAAACCTAGTGGCAGTCTTTATGAAATTCCTATAATCCCAAAGTGTCAAAAAAAGTTTCAAGTGTCAGTTTAATTGTTGTGCCCCCACCATTCATTGGATCATGGTTTTCAAGACCTTATTAATGGCCTCTACGTATCCATTTTCTTGGGGGTAATATGGGGATGATTTCTCATGGTGAAAACCCAATTTGGCGCTTAACTCAGCCATTATATGGTTTCAAAAATGTGAACCATGATCAGTAATGATGGCTTGTGGGACTCTAAATCTAGTGATAATGTGATTGAATACAAATAACGCAATAGTCCTTCCATCAACTACGAATGTAGGCATAGCCTCGACCCATTTAGTGAAATAGTCGATTGTGACTTTAATATACCCATGCCCCCTGGTCGAGGTAGGCTTACATTGTATAAATTCAATAGCCCATTTTGTAAAAGGGTCGATGAAAACTACTGGATGAAGTGGAGCAGGATGAGAGTGTGTTTTAGGATGAAATTTTTGACAGGGTTGGAATTTCTTAACAACATTCATACAGTATTTGAAAATCAAGGGCTATAAATACCTTGCATGCAATATTTTATGGGTTTTAGCCATCCCATAAAGATGACCGCCACATGTTCTAGAGTGATAGTCATTGAGAACGTGTATGGATTCCTCATGGATTAAACATCATCATAATATAGAGTCAATACCACAGCGATATTGTCGCCAATGATGAAGTAGTGTTTTGTATGATAGTGAATACGACGACGATCTTCACGAGATAGCTTAGGTTGGCTCAATGGGAGTATACTGATATGATTATAGCTAGAAAAACCATCCATAAATAAAATGACGACACTTATGGCACAGTTACCAATGATTTGGTCGATAAAGGGATTAGGGTAATTGTCCTTGGGACAGGCCTTTTTAAGGTCCTTATAATCAACACAAACTTTGATAGTCCCTTGTATTTTCATGACTAGAACGTTGTTGGACATTGAGTTTGTTAATGGTATAGATTAAATAAAACCAGCTTTCAAGAGTTTTTGGACCTCTACCTTAATGGTCGTAGTCTTTCGGGGATGCACTAGGCGAAGTTTCTGCCAGACAGATTTGACTCTAAGGTAGATTTTGATCTCATGAACAATGATTGAAAGATTAATACCTCGCATTTCTTCATAAATCCAAGAAAAAACATCGCATAATTATTTAAACAAGGTTGTATAAGATTTGATCTCTTGAGGTGAGCAATTATGGCCAAGTTGAATATTTTCCACGACACTAGGTTTCACCAATATGTCGATTGAAATGTTCCCTAAATTCCCTTCAAACATAGTGTCTTGCGTAAGAATGGGAGATTGAGGTTTTTCAACAATATCAAGTGGAACAATAGATTTAATGTTATTCTCTATCGTATCCATATTTGGAAGGAAAGATGAACTATGATGATAATCTTCCCAGGCTGACTCTTCTATGATCAAAATCTCCATTATGGACTCATTTGATAGGAAAGTCTGTATGATATAATTGAAAGAGGACAGAGAGGATTCTATCCAAGATGGTAGAGAATATGGATCTAATGCCAGGAGATGTTGGTCATCAAAATCCGGGATGTAAGAGATAGATTGAATCGCATGATATGCAGCCTCTACTGGACTAACTGGCATGGTGTCACCTAGTGATTCAATTTCAAATGGGTTAGGTACTACCCAAGGATCAAATGATTCAGGGTATTGTTGTACCATAGACAAAAGCATGTTTATTGTGCCAACCTAATGTGGGGGATCAGGGGAAGGCAAGGGAAAAACTCCCATGAGAGAGGAATCCTTTAGGAGACCTACCCCCACACTCTGATACTCACTATTGAAATGTCCTATGAAAGAGATATTATTAGCAGAGTGGATCTGGCTATCAGGTGTGTAATAAGTGAATTGGTCAATAGTCATAATTTTCCCTTGGTGAGAAAATTGCAAGAGGAGAAAAACTAAATATGTGACAACAGTCATCGCATAAAACCAACTACGAAAAAGAAACAAGTTATAATCCAGGGGTGCATCAACCACTTCTACATCAAGAGAAACTATTTTTCCCCTCAATTCCACAGCTAATGATTGCAAGAGTCCATAAGGTTGGAAGCCATGTCCATCAAACGCTTTAAGGGTAGTGGGAGATTGGTTTAGCTCACGAGAACCAATGGCCCTCCAACAGGATAAAGACATGACACAAGTTGAGGCTCCTTCATCTAAAATAGTATGATGGATATTTTTCCCACGAACCGTGGTGTGAATTTGGAATGCAAGGTAGTGGGAGAGCCTCGATTTGAAATATTTAGGGTTAAACCTGATTTTTTTTCTGATGGAAGAAATTGCGGGAAACCCCTGAGTACCTCCCCACATTTCATGGATGGTAAATAGGGTAAATCGTCGGCCTGATTATGAGCCTAACCCTGTGGGGACATCGAGTGAGTCTCAACAATCTCATCAAGAGAAACAATATATGGTCAACGATTTGACCTCGAGACCTCATTCGTAACAACCATAGCACTCAACCACACAAGCTAACCCACAGGGATACTAGTTAAACATGATAATATTTGATGCCTCTAGATCCACAACTCCAATAGCTGACAGCATGGTTCTACGTTTACTAGGATAGTTTTGTAGAACTTCGAGTGTCGACATAGCACAAGGTGCATGTGTCAAATATTCAACAATGTTGTATTTTTGGGAAGCAAGGGAACTTGGATTAAATATCAATTTTTGAATTGTGTTCTTAGGTGGATGCAATACTGAGTCAGAAATAGCCATCTCTATTTGAAGAGGGTCGACTACTGGAGGAGTAGTGGAAGTGGAGGGCTTGTCTTTAGCACCTCCATTGGCATGGTTTTTTGGAGGGGTGTCATATGTCTTGGCTCTATGTAATACCCATGTTTCCCCCGGTCTGTAAATATAACTATAATTGGCCAAGAGACTATGACAGACTAGATATGTGTGAATGTTTGACTTTATTAGCCTTTGTATAAAGGGTCAATGTATGTATTTTATGTTATTAATAGAAAAGGGATAAGTGTTGCATAATTGTTGAAAGGGGGGTTTTGCCAGGATAGACCATGGATGTTAAGAGAGAGAGGGTGAGGGGAACCATAAATGGTTGAGATGACCCCCCCCCCCCCACCAAACCAGTACCTTATGGGACTTAATGGCTCAGACCCATAACAGTTCTCTGACCTAGAAATGAATTACCAGACAGAGTGGTAGTTGGAAGAGTCCTCCTTAAGAGTTAATGAGGAGATGGGGCATAGTACCCATCTACAAGACTTCCATACCTAACCACGAGCTGGGGATTCGAACACACGCAACCTTTTTTAGGAAGGAAAGAAATAAGTAATTGGTGGGCAGAGAAAAGAGAGCGAGCAAGCAGATCTACAAGGAGAGCAGAGTCGAAAAGAGAAATCTCGAGAAGAGAAAAAGAGTGGTTACAACTCTCGAGATTGAGAAAGAATTGGGTAATAAGTTCGTTCTAGGCGCAAGAAGCTGTGGGCAGGGATTTTGTTAAAAGATGATAAACGAGGTTGATGAGTGACTATGGAAGTGCTTATGCAAACCTCCTTGCTTGGTATAGAGAAAATTAGTTGCCAATATCATGTGGGAGGAGGAGAGTAACCTATGCCCTTAACTGTCATTGAGCAAGGAGAAAGAGTCTCTCTCAGAGCATCATGGTCTAGCTTAGGGGTGGCCAATGGTAAATGGTAAATCCATCAGGAGTGGTTGTGCCTGTGATTAGGTGGAAATAGGCACCTCTTTCAGCAGTCGCTTCATGGTTTCTGGTTTCTGATAAGTATCTTCATACTATATGTATTGAATTGGAAATGATGATTGAATATATATATATATATATATATATACATTTATCTGTCTATGACTGAGGTTTGTATGGAATTATTAAGGTAGATATATGTATTATCTCCCTATGAACTCATGCATTTGAATGGTCATCTCCTTGCCTCAGTTTAGCAATTAAAGAGTCGGGGGCCATAAGCCTACAAGAGGGTCGGGGTAGGATTTATTGGAATGTTCAAGTCCTATCGATATCTAGAATCTACCCTCACAAGAATTCTAAATCCAAACCCTGTGGAAGGAGGGCGTCTCCTTCAAACTCTTCATCGTATGACCGAGGGCTCATGCCCATGTCCTTAACCCATTTACATCTAAATGAATTAGTGTGTAGCTGCCAAGGGTTTTCAAAGGACCCATGTGACCAAGTTCTGATAACCCTACGCTAGGCTCGAAAGGAGCTAAACCTTTCTGGCTTTGGAACTCTGGGAGTTCAGAGCTATGGAGTGTTTCGACCCTACCATTTATAAATCGACCTAAGGCAACTGATGGTTGTGGTTACCCACAAGGTTGACTAGTGCCTGGTAGTTTCCTTCAGATAGACTTTCCCCACCGTTAAACCTTGATCCATTGAGTTATCGTGAATTAACGTGAACCACCAATTTGAGAGTATTTGGGAGCCCCCTTGGTCATTGGATCCACGTCGAGGTAACTTCAACAAAGTCCCACTCTGGGAGAACGGAGATGATATATCATCAAACTCTCGGAACGTCGAAGTCATGAAGTGATGAGAGACTTGGATCTGGGGAGTCCGTTAGGAACCTCTCTTAACTGTCCAATCAAACCATTAAGGGTCTCATGTATGATACTTCAGTGGAGTCATGCTTTGGGAGAGCAGAGCGGCCATGATGTTGAAACTCCTGAAGGTTGGAGCTGTGAAGTAATGAGAACCGTAGATTTAGGGACCCTTTAGGATCTCCCTTGATTGTTATATCTAGACCATGGTCAGCCCAGTGTTGACCACTTCGAGAGTAAGGAGGAAGTCACACCACGAATTTCCCGAACGTTGAAGTTACGAAGTAATAGAGGTCATCAATCCAGGGGTTACATGGACACACCTTGACCATGAGATTGAAGGGCTTGGAAGGCTATCAGTCAGGAGTGATGTGGCACAGTGACATCATCTGGGGTGACATGGACCCATGACCGACATGCCACATGTCACTTGGAATCATACGTCTTGTAGACCCTATGCACCCATTAACATGTGACTTGTGTCACCCACTAAAGGGGCCACATGTCATCTCTTCCATGTCGCGTATCACACCTGGCGCTTACCGCTTGGTCCATTTGATGAGAGGAGTATGTGGGATCCACCTATATTTTTCTTTGCATCTGTTATGTCACCACATGTGATGGTGGACCCTTTGGGAGTCCAGGACATCGGGACTCTGGGGGTTTGGGATACAGTGTCATGAGTAAGTTGAAAAGCCCGAAGGTCGGAGCCACATGGAGGGATTTCGGGCTCCTTCGAGATTTCGTGAATTCGGGGCTCCAGAGGACATGCGTGCAGAAAAGAAAAGATGTGTTCAATGCCAAATAACAAATTCTCCCCTAGCATGTGTGTTAGATGAGGATTAAGTCGCGTCATTGGTTTGGAAGAAAGATGGAACTTCCCTACGAGAGGTAGGAAACTGGAAATGGTATGAGCAAGATGGACCCACGTGGATGCCATGTGGCCCTCAACCAATGAGCACCCAAAGGACTTCGAGAAGCCATAACTCATAAACCAGAGGTCATATTAGAACCTAGTAGCAGTCGTTAGAAAGCTACGAGAGAGAAAAATAGGATGAATCATCTTACAAAAATGATTTGAGATGATTTGAGTAAGAAAAATTTTTGATTCCCCATCCCCAGAAAGGGTACTTAGGGATCGGGTGTGTTACAAATTGGTATCAAAGCATGGTTACAACACTTAGCCTGCTTTGGCTCATATATATATATATATATATATATATATATATATATATATATATATATACATCCTATCTTACCCACTCTTAAGATGCTTAACTAAACCGCTACTGAAGAAAGGAATGAAACTTTTTGTTGTTGTATATGTTTTGAGAAAATTTGAAACTGTGTGTTGATCATTAACTAACAGGAAATGTTTTATCAGCACTTAAATAGTCAGTGGACCGCGAGAAAATTGCAGCATAAAGGATGGTGACACACCATGAATTGGGGGAGAGCTCCAACAATAGAGAGGAAGAATCTGATGAAAGGAGGGCAATGGAAACCCCTCTAGACTTGGTTAAAACTGTGAGAAGCCTCATGGCAGAATTACAGAGTTGTAAGGCTAACAATGAAAGGCTAATAAAAGAATAGGAAAAACAAATTGAAATCAATGCAGTCCTACTATAGAGCTTATCAGATATACAAAGGCAATAGCAGCATAGACCAACATTCAGGCATGTGGATAGACATCATATGAAGAAAACCCAGAGTCCACCGGAGATACAAAAGAATAGCCATGAAAGTAACCACACAAGGAGGAGCACCTCAAAGAAGGCCCAACATGGATCCAAGAGACACTCATCGGAAGAATCCTTTGGTGAGGAAACTGAAAACTCCAAGGAATATTCTAGTAGAAAAACTAGTTTGCATTCCTAGAAGAGAGGAAAGAAGAGGAAACATTCCAAGAGTCATGACCCTGAAGATTTCAAGAAAGCCAAGCCACCCACTTTCGATGGATAAATTAAGAAGGGGGAAGAGGAAAAATTTTGGTTGCTTGGCTTGAAGAAGTACTTCAGATTCCATGACTACTCTAAAAATTTAAAGTTTTGAATAGCCATTTTTAACCTGAATGGAAAGGCCTCCATTTGGTGGGAAGACCTTCAGAATGTGAAAGGAATCCATGAGAAGGACTTTTCATGGAAACAATTTGAGAAATACTGCAAGAAAAAGTACCTGTCAGAGAAATACTTTGATGGGAAGACCAAGGAGTTCTATGAACTCAAGTTGGGGAAGCTCACCATAGAAGAATATATCAATAAATTCCTTGAGCTGATAAGGTATGTGCCCTACATCAAATATGAAAAGGTAAATATGCAACAATTTATTAGTGGACTGCCTCAGTCCTTCTAGGACAGAATTGAATTTGATGAGTCAAAGACCTTAGAAGATACTATCCGGAAGGCGAGGTATTGTTATGAGCAGTTCAAGAATAAGACAGAATCTCATGAGGACTGGAAGAAGAAAATCACTTTGGGATTCAAGAAGAGAGGTTTAAACCCTCAAGATTCAAGGGCTATGAGAAAGGTTCTAAGATGAGCCTTCCTGCTAAAAGTGTGTACCAACAAAATTTCCCCTCCCAGAGTGGAAATAAACCCTTTGAAGTAGCCCCATATAAGATCGATAACAGAAAGAGAGAACCCTTGAAATATTGGGGTTGTGGAGAAGAACATATGTTGAGGGACTGCCCATATAGGCAATGGAACAATAAGAGGGTCTGCAACATCCAAGAGGCTACCATAGTCAATGATGTAGCTAGGGGCATACCACATATTTATGCAGCCTTGGATAATAGACAAGCCAACCACCAAGCTTCAGTGGTGGATATGGAAGGTAAGGTATGATTGCCAACCATATAGTTTCCATTTCAATTGACCCTAGTTCTAATTTAGGTTATGTTTCCCCTTACATTGTTGAGAAATGTAAATTGCAACAAGTTAAACATGTTAAATCATGGCTGGTACAACTAGCCATTGGAACCAAGAGAAAAGTGGCAGAGGTCATACTAGCATGTCAATTCCTTATGAGTGTACCACCCAACCAAGTGACCCTAAACATACTCCCTTTAGGATCTTATGACCTGTTGATTGGCATGGACTGGTTGGTTACCAATAAAACCAAGTTGGACTATTACAACAAAACTTTGGAGTGTGAAAATGAAGAAGGGAGAAAGGTAAACCTACAAGGGATCCAAAAACATGTCTCAGTGAAATAAATATCATCCCTTCAAGTGAAGAAGTATTGCAGGAAAGGATGTCCTGTGTATGCAATACAAGTGTTGTGTTGAAATATTGTAACAACAAATAATATTCTACTTATTGAGCTATTATCTTATATATCAATCCCCTTTTGTGGATTGATCATGTTGAGCTTTGTATAAGGCCAAATCCCCTTTTGTGGATTCGTCAAACCCTAATTATATGTTGCTAATTAAGAAGTCATCCCCCAGGCCTAATTAAAGTGGTTTTAGCCACTAAGTGAAGAATTTGGCCCTGCTTGATGAAGAGACACCACCCTAGCACCTACTAGCCAATATAAATAAGAGTCGAAGGCACCTCATTAGCTCACTCACTCAAGCCACTCATCTAGTGCACAAGTTTGAAGGAAGCTACAGTTGCCAGTTTCTGGAAGAAGGAAGAGAGAGGCACATTGCTCAGTGTTGAATATTCTCTAGTGTTTGTTTTATTATCTTGGCATTGTATTGGTTATCTATATTAAGGAAGTTTTTGTCGAGTTTTCTCCCCCATGAGGGTTTCCCAAGATAAATGTTGTGTACCTTGTGATTGTGTATCTTTCGGTGATCCTTCTTATGCTATTATTGTCTAGTAAATTGAAAATAAATTAATAGCATCTGTAAATATAACATGGTTTCAAAGCTTCACTTAATAGAGCACCTTTCACTGGGTTACCAAAAACGTACAAGAAAATTAGGGCTTTTTGTTGGAAGAGAAATTTAGCCTAAAAACTACCTAGGGAAGTGCACCCTAGCCTAGCGAACTCATTGGAAGCTTGAGTGCACCTTTTCGGTGGCTAGAGCCTCGGGAAAGTGAAACCCTAGTTTTCACTAGTACTAAAAAACTAGAAAACTAGGAAACTAGAACCAGTACCAGAAGTACCGATCTAGATTTGCGCATGCTTAGTTTCAAGGGGTAAAATTTGGATTTTATGAAAACAGACTGCACTAGCCTACTCACCTTAGCCAAGTGCACCTCTTGGTAAGTTCAAATTTAAATTCTGAGCACTTTCAATTTTTGGTCATTTTCCCAGCTCCAGGTCAAGATGTTTGCAAGCACCAAGCTTGTTGACAAGTTATAAGGTGTGGATAACTTTCATGCCTAGAAGTATAGGATTGCACTCGTTCTTGAAGAGAATGACCTTGCAAGATTCATAAAGGAAAATGTAGCAAAACCCGCAGATGCTACAACTAAAGCAAAGTACCAGAAGGATATGGTTAGGGCCAAAAGAATTATTGTAGACAATATTAAAGATCACTCGATCCCTCAAGTGGCTTCTAAGAATACTCCAAAAGAAATAGTTGATGCCCTAACCAGAATGTATGAAGGAAAGAACATTAACCTAAAGATGAACTTGAGAACCCAACTCAAGAATACAAAGATGCAGAAAGGAGAAATAGTTCATGACAATTTCTCTAGGATCTCTCAATGCAAGGAACAACTAGAAGCAATTGGAAATAACATAGATGAAGATGAACTTATAATTAAATCTCTTACTGATCTCACAAGACCTTGGGATGCATTCATCCAAACTATTTATGCCAGAAAAGAGAAACTATAATTTCACAGTCTTTGGGAAGAATGTGTTCAAGAAGAAGCAAGAGTAGCTAACCGAGAAGCAGTACTATTAAGGGATGAAGATCAAGCCCTAGTTGATCATGTTAAAGGAGGAAAGAGAAGGTCTCACTTCAAGAAGGATACCCACCTAGATCAGGAATATCACTCCCCAAATAGATTCATCCATAAATAATCTCACCCTCCAAGGAGATTCCAAAAGTTTCAGAAAGGTCAAAGAAGAGAAAAGGATTTCTCCTCTTATCAATATTACCATTGTGACAAGATGGGACATATTGCTAAGAATTTTCCAACTAGAATATAAGAATACAAGAAGAGAAATAACAAAAGACACCACACCCATGCAATTGAATATGATGAGCCACCCATGAAGATGATTAAAGAAAAGATTGAAGACTATGTATTATTCTCTTCCCTCTCAGGATCTATGTCACCTGGAGAGGACACTTGGTTCATAGATAGTGGTGCTTCTAAGCACATGACAAGTCAGAGAGACATTCTCTCTAGCCTTATAGAAAAGAAATTTCCCCAAAAATTGCACTTGGAGATGATTACCAGTACCATATCAAAGGAGTGGGAGAATCCACCTACAAACTTGATTCAGGGACCCCAATGAAGATGAAGGATGTACTATATGTACCAGGTTTGACGAAGAATTTTCTTTCTATCTCATCTTTAAATAAGAAAGGCTTCAGGGTTGCATTCATAGATGGTGAAGTCCTTATGTGGCCTAAAGGAAAAACCATAGAAGATGCAATTGTTATTGGAACGGAGGAAGGTGGTCTCTACAAGTTAAAAGGTCACTCATATGCAGCCTTGACTCACTCCATTGAGAGTCCATGTGAACTTTGGCATAGAAGACTAGCTCACATCAATTACAAAGCCTTACCATATGTGAGGAAGGCAGTTACAGGTCTAGCAGATTTCAAGGTTGATCATGAAGGTGTGTGCAAGGGATGTGCATAAGGAAAGAACATAAAGAATCCTTTCTCGAAGAGCGACGGTAAAGAAGGAGGAGTCTTAGATCTCATCCACTCAGATGTATGTGGCCCAATGACATCAACCTCTCTTAGTGGGATGTACACTATGTGTCATTTATTGATGACTATTCTCACAAGACTTGGGTTTACTTCTTGAAATCAAAAGATGAAGTGTTTGGAAAATTCAAGGAATTCAAAGACTTGATAGAGAATCTCTCTAAAAAAAAAATCAAGATACTCAGGTCAAATAATGGAGGAGAATACAGCTCAAAAGAGTTTGTAATCTTTTATAGAGATGTCAAGATTAAGAAGGAGCTCACCACTGCCTACAATCCTGAAAAAAAATGGTGTAGCAGAAAGAAAGAACAGAACTATAATGGAAGCAGTGAAGACTATGATCCATTTTCAAGATCTTCCAATGCACTTATGGGCAGAAGAAGCAAGAACAATAGTGTATATACAAAACATACTATCCCATAGTTCACTTGGGTTCAAAACCCTCGAAGAAATGTTCTCTGGAAGGAAGCCAGAAGTAAGCCATCTCAATATATTTGGTTGTCCAGTGTTTGTACACATTCTGAAAGAGAAGAGAACCAAGTTGGTCCCTTTGGGAAAGAAGGGAATATTTGTTTGATACTGTGAGGTCTCAAAGGCCTTCAAAATTTACATACCAGGTTATCATCATATTGATATCAACAGAGATGTAATATTTGAAGAAGATGCAGAACTCAAGAAATCAAGGAGATTCCATAATGAAGAAGTATATGAGGATGATCTTGTAGCTCCCATAGTTGCATAACCAGTGAGGGAAGTCACAACTTCCCCTGATGGTGTAATTCAAGAAGATCATGACATGATAGAATCTCAAGAAGCTCCCCAGATGAGGATCTCTCACAAGAAAAAGCCATCTTGGGCAGGGGAACTTATTCAATATGGAGAGAAATATGGTGCCCCACAAGGAACCATGAGACAAATCAAGAAACCTAATCCATTCTCCAGTTATATGGATTTGATGTGTGATCTCATAGAAAAGAAGCCTACTTGCTTTGAAGAAGCCATTCAGAAGAAAGAATGGGCAGATGCCATGACAGAATAATACCAATCAATTATAAAGAATGATGTATGGGAAATAGTTTCTAGACCGAAGAACAAAGATGTGTTATCTTCCAAATGGTTATACAAGATAAAACATGTTAATGGAAATATTGAAAAACATAAAGCAAGGCTTGCAGCTCATGGTTTTTCTCAAAAGGAAGGCATTGATTATGAAGAGATGTTTTCTCTTGTATCCAGATACACTTCTATTAGAACCATCATAGCCCTTGCAGCTAAGATGAAGTGGAAGTTGCACCAAATGGATGTGAAAACAACCTTCTTAAATGGTGTCATTGAAGAAGACCTTTATATAGAACAACCTCAAAGGTTTGAAGTTGAAGATAGAAAGACTCATGTATGCAAGTTGAAGAAGGCTATGTACAAATTGAAGCAAGCTCCTAGAGCTTGGTATGGAAGGATTGACAGTTTTCTGACAAACTTGGGATTTACCAAGAGTAATGACGATTCTAACCTTTACTTCAAGGTTATGAATTATGAGCCAGTTATATTGCTATTGTTTGTGGATGATTTATTCTTAACTAGAGAAGAAAATCTCATCACTAATTGTAAGAAGAAGCTCATTGCAGAATTTGAGATTAAATACCTAGGCCTAATGAATTATTTCTTAGGTCTTAAGGTTTGGCAGAGCCCAGAGAAGACCTTTCTTAACCAAGGGAAGTATGTAGTTGAAATACTGAAGAGGTTTGATATGTTGGAGTGTAAATCCATGAACACACCCATGGACACAAAGATGAATCTCTTGGTTGACACTTTGTCAGAATTGGTTGATGCTATGTTGTATAGATAGATCATTGGATCGTTGATGTATCTAATGAATACTAGGCCAAATATATGTTTTTTCATGAACACCTTGAGTCAATATCTAGTAGAACTCAGACGTGTTCACCTTGTTGCTACAAAACATGTGATGATATACCTTAAGGGTACATTGGAATTTGGTATATGTTATAATGGAGATCATGACTTCAGGTTGATTGGTTATACCGATTCAGATTGGGCTGGAAGTGTTTCTGACAGAAAGAGCACTTCAGGATGTTGTTTTACTCTGGGGTCAACCATGACTTCATGGAAAAGTAGGCAGCAATCCAGTATTTCTCTCAGCACAACAAAAGCGGAATACATTGCTGCATGTTCTGTCAGTTGTGAAGCCATATGGCTTTGGAAGTTGTTGACAGGTCGATTTGATCTGGAGATGGAAGAAACCATGATTCTGTGTGATAACCTATAAACATGACAGAGAACCATGTGTTCCATGACAATTCAAAGCACATAGAAATATGGTATCACTACATTCGTGATATGGTGCAGAGGGGATCCATAAAGCTCCAATATGTTGGCACAAATGAGCAGGTTTCAGATGTGTTGACCAAGCCTCTGTCTCGTGTGAAGTTTGAGAACTTTTGAGACAAGCTTGGTATATTCTGAAAGAACCTCCCTCGAAAGGGGGAGTGACGTTGATGATACTATGGTATCATGACCAACAATGGGTAGCTCAGTTAGGATTTTATATCCTAGGGGACTGATCATCCCTGGACAGATCTCAAAGGTATGGTAAGGATGGTCTGTCAGAGTACCTGTGCATGTATATGCTAGTTGTGGTTAGTAGTGGTAGCTCCATTAGGATTTTCATAATCCTAGGGAATATTTTGATTCCTGGGCACATCCCGAAGGTCTGGTAAGGATGGTTTGTCAGAGTACCATGTGGTAGCTCTATTAGGATTTTATATCCTAGGGAATCTTATGATTCCTAGATAGATCCCTAGGGACTATCAGAGTACCACAAAATGTTGTTGATACACCTGCCTCATTTTGTTGCCTTATGATGATGATGATGTTGTTTCTCTAGCCTCGTGTTGTGATGATGTTGTTTCTCCAGCCTCGTGTTGTTGATGTTGTTGTTATTGCTTTTATGTTAACAGATGTTGATTTTTTAGGTTCCAACTTCATGCTGTGAACGATGATCATGATGATACTCTAGCTCCATGTTGTGAAAGATGATGTTACTGATGATGAGAAAAAATTTCAATGATTTATAGATATGACAGTCAGTATTCCAGATGTCATTGACGTTGCTTCCCTCTCTCTCTCCTAATCATGTTGTAGAATACCCTTTTTGTTATGGGGGAGTGTTGAAATATTGTAACTGCAAAGAATATTCTACTTACTATTGAGCTATTATCTTATAGATCAATCCCCTTTTGTGGATTGATCATGTCGGGATTTGTATAAGACCAAATCCCCTTTTGTGGATTGGTCAAACCCTAATTATATGATGTTAATTAAGAAGTTGGACCCTAGACCCAATTAAAGTGGTTTTAGCCACTAAGTGAAGAAGTCATCCCTTCTTGATGAAGAGACACCACCCTAGCGCCTGCCAGCCAGTATAAATAAGAGTGGAAGGTGCCTCATTAGCTCACTCACTCAATTCACTCATCTAATGCGCAAGTTTGAAGGAAGCTGCAGTTGCCAGTTACTGGAAGAAGGAAGAGAGAGGTGCATTGCTCAGTGTTGAATATTCTCTAGTGTTTGGTTTATTATCTTGCCATTGTATTGGCTATCTATATTAAGGAATTTTTTGTTGGGTTTTCTCCCCCATGATGGTTTCTCAAGATAAATGTTGTTTACCTTGTGATTGTGTATATTTCAATGACCCTGCTTATGCTATTATTGTCTAGTAAATTGAAAAGAAATTAATAGGAGCTCTAAATTTAACATGTTGGACTCTGTCGAGGACAACAAACCAAGCATAGAGGACCATCCCATATTAAGAGAGTATAAATATGTGTTCCCAGAAGAGGTACCAGGTCTACCTCCAAGAAGATACATCGACTTTTCAATAGAACTTGCACCAGGAGTAGTGACAGTGTCTAGAACACCCTATAGAATGAATACACCAGAGCTAGTTGAGCTCAAACTACAGCTAAAGGAAATGATGGACAAAGGCTACATCTGACCTAGTGTGTCTCCATGGGGAGCACCATCCTTGTTTGTGAAAAAGAATGATGGCACACTTAGGTTGTGCATAGACTATAGGAAACTCAATAAGATTACCATAAAGAATAAGTGTCCCTTGCCAAGGATCGATGACTTGTTTGACCAATTAAGGGGTGCTACAATTTTCTACAAGATTGACTTGAGGTTTGGATACCATCAGGTCCAAATTAAGGATGAATACATCTACAAAACAACCTTTAGGAAAAGGTATGGTCACTACAAATTTGTGGTGGTGCCATGCGGGCTAACAAATGCACCAGCCACTTTTATGTGCTTAATGAATAATGTACTCAGTAAATTTTTAGACAGATTTGTATTGGTTTTCAATGATGATATCCTAATCTATTCTAAGAATAGGGAAGAGCATGAAGAACATCTCAAGTTAGTGCTTCAAGTACTAAGAGAACATCAACTCTATGTTAAGTTTAGTAAGTGTGACTTTTTCCAGAAACAAGACCATTACTTAGGCCATGTTATTTATAAATAAGAGGTAGTAGTCGATCCTAACAAGATTAAATCCATTATCGATTGGCCTACCCCAAAGGATGTATTTGATATTAGATCATTTATGGGCCTAGCAGGATACTATAGGAGGTTCATAAAAGGATTTTCCAAGATTGGTTGCATGTTGGCCCTTGACCAAGTTTTGGAGATCCTTGGTCAGGATTGACCTATTTTGGGACATCGATGGACTGTCAAAGGCGGAGCGCAAGTCGAAGTGGAGATCGCAGGATCATGGCCCCTTTCTAGGGAATTTTTGGGTTTTGGGCTTAAGTAACGGGTATAGGATGTCGGCCCATGGGTTTACCCATGTTTAGGACCTTTTGTAATGTATAAATAGAAAGCTAGGCAATGTAAGTAAGGGGTGGGTGTGTGGGTGTGTGATGTTAGGTGCTAAGGGAAAGTGAAGGCCAACGTGCTAAGTGAAAGTGATAATTGTAATTTCTTTGTGCATAGTGTGTGAGACTTGCAAGGCTAAGTGCAAGTAACTGTAAGAGACTGTGTAAGGTCTTTGTGATGTAACCTAGCTTGGGGAAGGAGGATATGGCGAGGTGCACGTAGATCTCATGTCCTCTGTGGAGTAGGATTTTGATGCAATGTGTCTGTAAGAATCTTTACAAGAAGATAATAAAGAAGAGAAGAGTTGGTGGATGTAGCCCTGGGCTAGGGATGAACCACGTATATCTTGTGTTATGGTTGCTTTATGCATTTCGATTATTGCTTTGTGCCTTTGATATGATTTATTCTTTGTGTTGTTATCTTCGTGAATGTTAGAAGCATCTGATATAATAGCTTAGTGCTCAGTGATGTGAATGAATGTTATATATGATCTGTTTCTTTATGCTAAGTGCTTAGATGTGTGGATCTGGTTGAGTATTGTGTTACTCTGTAATTAGGGTTTTTATTTGCGAAGTAAATATTGGTTAAATACTGATGAATGATAACTACTAAATTACTTTGTTAGAGTATTGTAATCACATATCCGTGTCCCAGCTAGGTTGCAGACACATGAGTCCTGCAACCACCCCTGCCTCTACCTCGGGTGAAACTTCATCTTCTTCGCAGATGTTGCCTAAAGGGCCAGTAGTTAGGGTTTTGTTGGTGAATTGTTGAAGCATTGAACCCTGGGTCTGCCCCTGTGCCAAAAAATGGTTCCATTGTCGGGACGTGAAACTGTGATTGTTGGGAACTAAGGAAAAGAAATAAATCTTTGTTCGTAGATCTGTTGCTTTAGTGTGCAATATTCTAATTGACTTGTGAAATCTATGTGCTAAGAAAAGAAGTATGATTCGAATAAAAGAGGTAAGATCTGAAATCTTTGTGCCTTGATAAAGGTAAAGTGAATTTTTTTTATTAAAGAGGTAAGATCTGAAAGCTTTGTTCTCTGTTAAAGAAAAAATAAGTGGAAATTTGTGCTTCAATAGTATGGATCTAGGTATGTTTGATCAATTTTGTCCTAGTCTGAAAACTAGGGCATAGCTAGAAGAAAGAAGGTTTGATATGAGTAGATCTGATAGAAATAATGAAAGATATGTTATTCCTATGCATAGAAAGAATGTTTGGACTAACAAATGGATGCAGGATCCTAGGAAGAATTTTTTGCAGGTTAGTTACTATGATCCTAGTGCAGAGTACAAGAAAGGTTGGGGATCATTTAAGAGAAAGAGAGGATTAACCCTTTTTTACAATTGTAGAAGACAATGCCATCTTGCTAAGGATTGCCCTAATAGACAACCTAGTTGTCTTTGTTGTAAATCTATGGACCATGAAGTTCTGGATTTCCCTAGAATGATTGCTAAACTTGAAAGAATGAATATGGAACAAGATAAACATGAGAAAGACTCAAAAATTCAGACTATGACAGAACCCCGGAAAGGATCAGAGACTGTATTGTCAGAAATAAAAGAAAGCCTGAATGATCACAGAGACATCAATCTATCAGAGATCTTAAAAGACAAGGAATGCATAGAAACAAGAATAGGAGACTTCGACATAAACTGTGTTCTGGACGAGGAAACATAGGTGAATGTCATGACAGAAAGTACTTGGGAAATTTTGGGAAGGCCTACTATGGTTCCTTCATTGGGAGGAATATGATTATTTAGAGGAAAGCTAATAACCCTATGTGGAAGGCTTACCCAAATATCTATGAGTGCTCATGGAACTTCGATAGAGGAAGAATTTGAAGTTATTAAATTTGTTGAGAACAGTGCCCCATTTGCTTTATTGCTAGGAAAACCCTGGATTGAGAAATATCAAATCTAGAGAAAAGAAGAAGAAGCCCTAGAACAGAAAATGCAAGCATTAAAATATTTCATGACTAGGAGAATAGCGCACTTGATAGAAGAATAGGAGAACAGGTCGAAGACCAGAGACTTGGGTGTTGAAGTTGAAAGAACGCGAGAAAATAGAGCACTTACCCTAGACAATGAAGAATTATTACCCTTGAACCTTATGAAAGATCATCAACAACGCGAAGTTATTATGCCAAGAGAAGATAAGAATCAGAATGGGAAGAGGAACCCAGTAACACAGATCACAAGGAAGAAGGCTCAAAAGCTCAGCAAGAAGAAAGTAAAGCTAGAAAAATTGCAAGAAGCTTCAGAAAGAACTTCACAGAAGGAAAAGTCTCCATAATTTGAACTTCGTTGGAATATCATAACAACTCAGATTGGCACTTCGCCATGGTGGAGAAATATAACCGTTGGAGGCATTATGACCGTTACTCCGACACTCCAGAATGGATAAGAAAGTAGTTATGTCCTCGGAGCTCGCCATTGGACCATTGGACCACGCCATAATGGACAGAACTGCATTGATGAAGGCTTCTTGTCCATTGGAAGGATTTCTTACATCGTTGTCTACTTATCCTGTCGATTATTGCACCGAGCACACTTTCACGAATTGTATCTGAGCCAACTAGAGTACTCATTGTTACTATGTTGTGCTTATTGAGACCTTGTCATCCATTCTATTGCATTGAGAAATTTTTCATCAGCCTGATATATCCGATCTCGAGCGTGCATGTTGGACGAGCTCAGCGTTGTGGAAAAGTTAGTAGGGGAAATTTTAATCGATCTAATGGAAGAGAGAGTGATGTTTGTAGGAGTTCAAGCCTCATCGATGAGAGGAGTGCAAGCCTCCCCATCGACTGCTCGTAGATTCGGACCATCCTGAGCTGCAGAAGAGAAAAGGACTAAGCATAGAGATGACTTAGAAAATGTGAAGTTAATCCCATCCATCCCACCCGACTACATCCCACCTCTGGCCGGTGCGGTGAGTCGTGATAGTGTCCCAAGGGATTTTGACTACACAGTTATCACGGCGTACCTCCCGAAGGGGATATGCGCAGTCAGACCACAATTGGAGAGAATTCAAACTCTGAAGATTAGTGACTATAATCTAGGAGACCACAAGACCTATGGCATGCTCGTGCCTCACAAGTACTTGACCAAGACAAAGGGAAAGAAATCAAAAATCATTCCCCAACCATGGACCATGAACATCGCGCAGTCCACTATCCTGAATGTAATGAAAATCCCACATTTTGGAAGGCACGGGAGGTTAACGTGTGCGTTAAAATCCTGTTGTCATGCTTCCACGACATTTACTTATGGCTAGACAGACGCATCATCATCGATATAGCATTGATCCATAGGATCACCGACCTAAGTATGCAGGGACACAACCCACATGTCTTTTACCCAGGAAAGGCTGCAGATCATGCCCTGGCACAGAGGATTAAAGATACTTATGGCGATGTAGAGAAGGGAACACGAGGCTACAATCTAGCCTCCATTCTGAATGGAGCAATGCGCCTTGCTTTCCAATTGATCGTTGGTAATCTAGTAAGGAAGAACAAACCCATGCAGGTCACAGGGTTTGTTGTTGACCTCACGAGAAAGTGCGTGGGGGGATTATAGATGAGGTGGGCTAGTTACTTAGTCAACCAGCTAGAAATGGATTGTCATGAAGCTCAGGATCAGGGCTATGAGTTCCACTTTAGCTGGCTCTTGATCCTCGTCGCATTTACAGCTTGGGAGATGCTGGAAGGTGCGACCTTCCCTGACATTGAGTCATTCGAGCCACTTGCTGTGAAGTTTACCATGCTCTGGTATTCGAGCGATATGGGAAAAAAGTGGTAGTCGAACGCAGTATTTCATACCTACTACCTGCAACTAAAACGGGCTATTGAGTCGTTCCCTCGTATGACACCGAACACTCTGGATAGATTTAGGCCCCTGATGAATTTCCGCACAGATAGGCATTTTATATATATCACTACGCGCACAGAGAGAGAGTAAAGAAGATTTGCAGTCATACTATAAGATCATCGAGGAAGATCTAGAGGACATCACTAAGGAATGACTCGCAAAGTACCTAATACCAATCAACCAGGCGGAACTGTCCGACCCAGAACTCATTGGAAACTTGGTGGTTATTCGCGAAGAGTGTGATGCACCCAACAGTAGCAGGAAGAAAAAGAAAGAAGAGGTACAACAGTTGGATAGTGTCTCAAAAGAAACTTCTTTAAACTCACCTGGTGGAGGAGGTGGTGACGAAGTGGACAAGGAAGAGAAAGAAGGGAAAGAAGATAAGAAGAATCAAGGGGAAGTAACACCTCCATAGAACCCCCCTGATGATGCAGATCCACTGAAGAAAAGAAAGGTTTCCCCCACAAAACCTACATCGCGGAAGAAATCCAAAGCTAGTAAGCCAAAGCTACAGACTGTGCTCACAGTGGATGACTTCAACTTCATCATCGCAGTTGTGTCAGATGCCTCAAAAGATATTTTGCAAAGAACCAAAGAAAAACAAGAGGCTATGTATGATAGAATTAAGACAAAGCTAAGGGGTGTCCAGCAATCCCTTCAATCCAGTTGCGTAGCGTCCACTATACCCCCGCCATCATATGAAATAGAGTTGGGAGATGAGCTTGCCCAACTCTGTAGAATAGTTGACACCACTAAATCTCGACTTCATCGCATGCAGGAAGAGAAATACTAGACCACAATGGCTCTAAAGAAAGCACAAGAGGAGGTGATAGAGCAACGCAGGGTTGCGCAGCAAGAGAAGGTTTCCCTCCAAACGAAGTTCGAACAGGAGAAAGCGTAAATCCAACAAGAGAAAGAACAGTTGCTCGTGGAGCGGATTGGAATCAAAAAAGAAACGAACAGAGAACTTCGCTCTGTGATGGGCTTAGAAAAACTAGTCGAAAACCCAGTAGAGCATCAAGTGGCAAGGCTTGTTGAAGCCATTCAGCAGCTTCAACAAAGAATAAAAAGTCTAGAGCTACAAACAGTGCCAAGCACTCCACAGGATGTGCGGGATCAAAGAGAAGAAATTGCTTGGAGTGCAATTGAGAGAATCAATTCCTTTTCCATGGAATGTAAATAGCTAAGGGATCACAGCGCATAGACTTATGAGCAACTCACTGAGGATCCCAAAATAAAGACACTGGAGTCACAACTCCAAGAGGCCAAGTAGCAAGCAGCAATAGTTCAGGCACAGTTGAAGCTCTTTTCAGCAATTGAGAGAATGAAATGATCCCAGGAATAGTGCATTGTCCAACAGCAAGTCCATACCATACAAAGCAAAGTCATGGAAGTGACTCAGAGGCTCCAGCCAACCCAGGATGCATCTTTCCAACTGTTCGAGGAGATTGAAGAACAAGGAAGAGAACTAGAATAGGTCGTCACTACATTTGAGAAACAATTGGAAGGATTTGTGAACGAGGAAGTTCTTCATAAGTTCATCATGCAGGAGGCCTTGGCACAGAAACAAGTCAAAGCATCTCGAGCCAAGCTTGAGGCTTTTGAGGCAGAATTAACCAAAGCAAAGTGACTCAGGATGAGTCATAGGTGAGTGTTGGGGGCTTGTTGTCCCTTGACCAAGTTTTGGAGATCCTTGGTCAAGTTTGACCTATTTTGGGACTTTGACAGACTGTCAAAGGCAGAGCGCAAGTTGAAGTGGAGATCGTGGGATCTCAGCCTTTTTTTAGGGCATTTTTGGGTTTTGTGCTTGTGTAATAGGTATGGGATGTCATCCCATGGGTTTACCCATGTTTAGGACCTTTTGTAATTTATAAATAGAAAGTTATGCGATGTAAGTAAGGGGTGGGTGTGTGTGTGTGTGATGTTAGGTGCTAAGGGAAAGTGAAGGCCAACGTGCTAAGTGCAAGTGATAGTTGTAATTTCTTTGTGCATACTGTGTGAGACTTTCAAGGATAAGTGAAAGTAACTGTAAGAGACTGTATAAGGGCTTTGTGTTGTAACCTAGCTTGGGGAAGGAGGATCTGGCGAGGTGCATGCAGATATCCTGTCCTCTGTGGAGTAGGATTTTGATGCTATGTGCCTGTAAGAAGCTTGACAAGAAGATAATAAAGAAGAGAAGAGTTGGTGGATGTATCCCCAGGATGGCGGTGAACCATGTATATCCTCTGTTATGGTTGCTTTGTGCATTTTGATTATTGCTTTGTTCCTTTGATGTGATTTATTATTAGTGTTATTATCTTCATGAATGTTAGAAGCAACTGATATAATAGCTTAGTTCTCAGTGATGTGAATGAATGCTAGATTTGATCTGTTTCTTTATGCTAAGTGCTTAGATGTGTGGATCTGGTTGAGTATTGTGTTACTCTGTAATTAGGGTTTTTATCTGTGAAGTAAATACTGGTTAAATATTGATGAATGGTAACTGCTAGGTTCTTTGTTAGAGTATTGTAATCACATATTTGTGTCCCAGCTAGGTTGAAGACACCTGAGTCCTGCAACCACCCCTTCTCCTACCTCGGGTGAGACTTCATCTGCTTCACAGGTGTTGTCGAAAGGGTCGGTAGTTAGGGTTTTGTTGGTGCATTGTTGAAGTGTTGAACCCTGGGTCTGCCCCTGTGCCAACATTGCCCAATCACTTCCCTTAAAAAAAAAAGAGTTAAATTCCTTTGGACATCAAAATGTGAAGAGAGATTTCAAGAACTGAAACGCCTTCTAACCAATGCACCTGTGTTGAAGATTGCAAATCCAAACAAGGACTTCCTTGTATGTACAGATGCATGCAAGGAAGGACTCGGAAGAGTCCTTATGCAAGAAGAACATGTAATTTGCTACGAATCCAGAAAATTGAATGAGCATGAAATCAATTTTGTGACCCATGATCTAGAATTGGCGGCCATAGTGCATGCTTTAAAAATGTGGAGGCATTACCTCCTGGGTAGAAGATTTGTGTTGATGACAGATCATTGTGGGTTGAGGTACCTATTTGATCAACCAAAACATAATGCTAGACAAGCTAGATGGATGGCTCTCCTTAGTGATTTTGATTTTGAAATCAAACATATCAAAGGAAAAGAAAATAGGGTGGTTGATGCCCTTAGCAGAAGTGTGAAAGTGATTCACATGGAAGTTGTAAGCACCTGTGAAACGGATGTCAGGGAGAGAGTCAAGAGTGCACAAGAAATGGATGCATTTTTCAAGACTGTAAAATCGTTCTTAGAACAAGAGCCCAAAGGGCTGAAGTACGAAGGATGTCAATTATTGAATGATGGCCCACTAACTTACAAAGGTAGGTTATATATTCTGAACTATGAGGACTTGAAGAGGTTCATGATGGATGAAATAGAAAAAATTCCATATATTGGTCATCCTGGTTATCAGAATATTATCATAACCACTAAAAAACTGTTTTATTGGCCCGGACTGAAGAAGGACATAGTTGATTACTTAGCTAAATGTGTAGAATGTCAGCAGGTTAAAGAAGAACACTGGCATTGAGAAAGGATGTTGCAGCCCCTTCCAATCCTAGAATGGAAATGAGAAACCATTTCCATGGATTTCATCATTTCCATAGATTTCATCACAGGATTACCAAAATCGGCCAAACAGAATGACATCATCATGGTAGTTGTGGACAAATTGAGCAAGTTTGCTCACTTCATTCCCATCAAGTCAAATTGCAAGGCAATAGATATTGTCAATATTTTCATGAAAGAAATATTTAGGGTGCATGGCATACCTAAGGATATCATATCTCACAGAGATACAAAATTTACTTCAAGCTTTTGGAAATCTTTATTCGTTGGCTTTGAAACTAAATTGCTATTTAGCACAGCCTATCACCCTCAAACTGATGGATAGACAAAGAAGGTAAACCAAGTATTGGAGGACATGTTAAGGATGCATATAATGCATCATCCTAAGAAGTGGGAAGACTACCTACCACTGGTAGAGTTTGCCTACAACAATGGCTATCAAGAGTCATTGAAGATGAGCCCTTTCGAGGCCCCCTATGGTAGGTAGTGCAAGATTAGAATCATTTGGGATAATCCAGTGGATAGAATTACAATCGGGCTAGACATGCTGAAAGAAATGGAACAAGAAGTAATCCAGATAAAACAGAATCTAAAAATAGCTCAGGATAGACAGAAAAGTTATGCAAACAGAAAGAGGACTCGTAGAGAGTTCAAAACAGGGGATCATGTGTATCTTCGAGTTATACTCAGGAAAATCTCCTTGAGGATGGGAGCTCATGCCAAGCTAGCACCTTGGTATTGTGGACCCTTTGAAATTTTGGATAGAGTGGGACCTGTAGCCTATAGGCTAGCACTCCTTCCCACAGTGAAGGCACATGATATTTTTCATGCTTCATTATTAAATAATATGTACATGATTCTAATCATATTATTGATTGGTTTGTGATTTGGGTGGAATCAAAGGGAGAATTCCTGCCAAAACCTCAATGCATAATAGACAGGAAGGAGACCCCACTCAGGAACAGAACCATTGCACAGGTCAAGGTGCAGTGGAAACACTTTGGCCTAGATGAGGCTACATGGGAAATGGAGGATGCCATGAAACATGCATATCCATTTTTGTTTACTTCTGTGCATACAGAGCACATCGGCAGATACAACATCGAGGATGATGTTCCTTTAAGGGGGGGGGATTGTAATACCCTGTTTCCCCTAGTTTGTAAATATAACTATAACTGGCCAAGAGACTATGATAGACTAGATATGTGTGAATGTTTGATTTGATGAGCCTTTGTATAAAGGGTCAATGTATGTATTTTATGTTATTAATAGAAAAGGGATAAGTGTTTCATAACCGCTGAAAAGGGGGGGTTCCAAGATAGACCATGGATTCTATGAGAGAGAGGGTGAGGGGAATTGGAAATGGTTGAGATGACCCTCCCCACCAAACTAGTACCTTACGAGAATTAATGGCTCATACCCAGAACAGCTCTCTGACCCAAAAATGAATTACCAGGCAGAGTGGTAGATGGAAGATTCCTCCTCAAGATTTAATGAGGAGATGGGGTAGAGTACCCATCTGTAAGACTTCCATACCTGACCATAAGTTGGGGATTTGAACCCACACAACCTTGTTGAGGAAGGCAAGAAAGAGGTAATTTGTGGGTAGAGAAAAGAGAGCGAGCAAGCAGATCTGCAAGGAGAAAAAGAGAAAAAGAGTGGTTACAATAAAACAGATTGGGTAATAAGCTAGTTTTGGGTGCAAGAAGATATGGGTAGGGATTTTGTTACAAGATGATAAATGAGGTTGATGAGTGACTATGGAAGTGCTCATGCAGACCTCCTTTCTTGGTATAGAGAAAATTGGTTGCCAAGATCCTGTGGGAGGAGGAGAGTAACCTTCATCCTTGATTGTTGACGGAGTTGACCACACTCCTCGAAGAACGACCGCTCTCCTCAGGACCTTCTTTTCTTTTGGCCCAAAGAACTCAATGGTTCTTCTATTTCCCTATCGGGAAATCTGCACCCCACAGGTTCTCTTCGGCGCTATCCTCCCTTCTTTGCTTTCGGAGGATCGGCACTCGCGACTTCGTGAGTTCTCGGTTGATTGTAGGGCTCTCGAATTCCCAAGACCCGGTATGTCAGTCAATGCTGACTTCTCTTCCCTCTATCGGGCTTCGGCTCTATCGCGTCCCCGCTACTCACGATACCGAATGCTTAGGTTACCGACTTCCGATATCCGATGCTCCGAATTCTCTTATACGGTGCTCCCGCTACTTTGCAACCTCGTGCCTTCGCTACTCGCGATCTCAACCACTGGTTTCTCCAACTTCCGAGTCCCTATGTGACGAGACTCCGATACACGTGTGCACTATCTCTTCAACTCCCCATCACTTCTATTGGGGCATCGTTCCTCGCGTGATCACGAATCTGGTGCCAACCTCTCGGCATTTCTCACGGTGAGACCCTAATGACTTACACCACTTGTGTTCCACTCACTCCTGGGCTCCACACACTACCCTTTGATTTTTGAGATATCGCGTCTCATGATATCGCAACTCTTGTTGTGAACTTTTGGAACTTCACCTTGCGAATCCCCGATACACGATTCTACGTGTAGATCCGACGGCTCCTATGGCACGGATCAATAGGTACGCTTCTCCTAAGCTCCAAACCTTGGACGTTCGCGACGTAACCTCTTTTCAGTTCTGCACGATCCAACCACCCTCGGACTTTGTGAAACTTCCTCAGAGGATCTCATCCATCCGTTCTTCCTTTTGCAATCCACGAAATGAGGAAGTGTCTCTCCTCGAGACTCGTTCGCTTGCTCACTAACCTACGACGCTTCCCTCGAGCTTTCAATGGTAGCTTTCCCTGCACTTTATCCTTCAATGAGTTCGAAGGCCTACTCCTCCTGAGCTTCCTTACGATTCTCAAATCCTTAGAAGGAACTTTGCACGCACTCCTTACGTCAAATCTTCAACCTTGTCTAAGTGTTGAAGTCTTTCGACTCTGCGCACTCCTTCAGCAGCAGTCTATCGATACTTTGCTCAGAATCGCAACTCTGAGACTTTGCTTGGCCTGCACACTCCTTGCACGGCACTATGCCTATCTGCACCTTCGAGGAAATGAGAACAAAAGCTATCTCTAAGTGAACCCTTCTGTCAATGCACTCCTACGGACAATTCGACTGCACTCCTTGCAGGAATCTTCTGGCTCACTTAGAGAAACAATTAAAACTCATTCACTCACCCTCTCAGACTTCAGTTTGAAACATGAAATCACATGCACAGCATATACAAAGAAAATGCATAACAAGAAGCAAACATTCCTGAGCGTAACATCAATACACAGAGAAAACACCACAAACCATGAGCTTGAATCAAAGCTTCTTTTCTATTAATTCAATGTATGTACATGAGTGTTCTTTACACAGCCCTCTGCTTGCTCTTCTCTTCTTGCTTCTGCTCTTGATATGAATTGATAATGTTACAATGATACAATGAGGGTGTCTATATTCGTTTTCCCTCTTGAATCCTAAAGCTATCAAATCTAGAATTAAAAATCCTATCTACCAGCATTAACTATCTTAAATGCCTCATCTACCTAAGGACGAGAGCTATCCGCTCAAGGTCCATTACAATATACAAAGTGCGCCTTCATAAATGGCTTCATTAAAAACTTGTGCAACAATCCAAAAGTATTTTCAAAATGTGTGCTGGCTTATCCAGCTGTCTTCTGCTCCACGCTGACTCACTTGATGAGTTGGCGATGCTCCTACATCAATTGTCATTGAGCAAGGAGAAAGAGTCTCTCTCAAAGTATCATGGTCTAGCTCGAGCATGGCCAACGATAAATCCGTCATGAGTGGTTGTACCTATGGTTGGGTGGAAATAGGCACCCCTTTCAGCAGACACTTCATGGTTTCCAGTTTCTGATAAGTATATTCATACTTTGTGTATTGAAATGGAAATGGTGATTGAATATGTGTGTGTGTGTGTGTGTGTGTGTGTGTGAGAGAGAGAGAGAGAGAGAGAGTTTTGTATGGAATAATTAAGGTAGATATATGTATTATCTCCCTGTGAACTCGTGCTTTTGAATGGTCGTCTGCTTGCCTTAGTTTAGCAATTAAAGAGTCGGGGGGCGTAAGCCTACAAGAGGATCCGAGTAGGATTTATTGGAATGTTTAAGTCATGTCGATCTCTAGAATCTACCCTTGTAGGAATTTCAAGTCTAAACCCTGTGGAAGGAGGGCGCCTCCTTCAAACTCTTCGTCGTATGACCGAGAGCTCATGCCCATGTCCTTAACCCATTTACAGCTAAAGTAATTAGCACATAGCCCCCAAGGGGCTTCAAACGACCCATGTGACCAAGGTCTGATAACCCTACGCTAGGCCCAAAAGGAGCTAAGCCTTTTTGGCTTCGTAACTCTGGGAGTTCGGAGCTCCTGAGTGTTTCGACCATACCATTTATAAACTGGTCGAAGGCAATTGATGGTTGTGATTACCCACAAGGTTGACTGGCACCTGGCGGTTTCCTTATCTGGGATAGATAGACTTGCCCCACCGTTAAACCTTGATCCATTCATTTATCGTGAAGTAACACAAACCACCGATTTGAGAGTATTTGGGATCCCCCTTGGTCATTGGATCCACATCGAGTTAACTTCGGCAAAGTCCCACTCTAAGAGAACGAAGATAATATAGCATCAAACTCCCCAAATGTCAAATTCATGAAGTGATGAGAGTCGTGGATCTGGGGAGTTCGTTAAGAACCCCTCTTAACCATCTGATCAAACCATGGAGGGACCCATGTACGATAATTCGGCAAATTCCTACCTCGGGAGAGCGTAGCGGCCATGATGTTGAAACTCCTGAAGGCCAGAGCTGCAAAGTAACAAGAACCGAAGATTTAGGGACCCTTCAGGACCTTCCCTGGCCATTAGATCTAGACCATGGCCAACCTGGCACTGACCACTTCAAAATTAAGGAGGAAGTCACACCACGGATTCCCTGAACATTGAAGTTACGAAGTTACGGAGGATGTCGATCCAAGGGTTATGTGGACACACCTTGACCGTGAGATTGAAGGGCTTGGAAGGCTATCAGTCCAAAGTGACGTGGTGCAGTGACGTTATCCAGGGTGACGTGGACCCAAAACCGACGTGCCACGTGTCACTTAGAATCATACGTCTCATGGACCTTACGCACCCATTAACACGTGACATGTGCCACCCATTGAAGGGGCCATGTGTCATCTCTTCAATGTCGCGTATCACACCTGGCTCTTACTGCTTGGTCCATTTGGTGGGAGGAGTATGCAAGACCCACTTGTATTTTCCTTCACATTCGTTACATCACCACATGCGAGGGTGGACCCTTCGGGAGTCCAGGACTTCAGGACTCTGGGGGTTTGGGATGCAGTGTCGTGAGTAAGTTGAAAGGCCTGAAGGTCGGAGCCGCATGGAGGGATTTCTGGATCCTTCGGAAGTTCGAGAATTCGAGGCTCAGAAGGACATGTGTGCAGAAAAGAAAAGGAATGTTCAGCACCAAAGGTTGAATTATCCCCTAGCCTGTGTGTTAGATGAGGATTAAGTCTCTCTGTTGGTTTGGATGGTGGATGGACCTTCCCTGTGGGAGATAGGAACCTAGAAATGGTACAAACGAGATGGACCCACGTGGCCCACAACCAATGAGTTCCCGAAGGACTTTAGGAAGTCATAACTCATAAACCTAAGGTCGGATTAGAACCTGGTAATAGTCGTTAGAAATCTACGAGCGAGCAGAAGAGGATGAATCATCCCAGAGAGATGATTCAAAATTATTTGAGTAAGCAAAAAAAAAATTGCCCCATCCCCAGAAAGGGTACTTAGGGGTCGGGTGTATTACACTCTAGTTGTTAGACTAACTGTCTCGTTACAGATAAAGACCTGAGTGCTTGTGGAAGCATCCCCATGGTGAGGATGACATGTGTTTCCCCCTTATAGAGGGGTATGG
Organism: Picea engelmannii; assembly: GCA_009831015.1. Lineage (NCBI taxonomy): Eukaryota > Viridiplantae > Streptophyta > Pinopsida > Pinales > Pinaceae > Picea > Picea engelmannii. The sequence continues at coordinate 806,791 of ML778814.1, forward strand.
TTTTGGGCAACCATTTGTTGTTGATGAGGTGGGAAGGGATCAGTTAACACTATGAGTTGGGAGGTTCCCTTTAAGAATTTTGTGACTTCCTCATGATGAGGACAGCCTTTTGTGTAATGGTTGTCTCCGCAAATCAGGCAGGGAAACTTCTCCTTCCTTTTTGGCTTGGTGTCAGCAGTTGTTTGAGGTTTGGAACTCTTCTATTGGTTAGAATATTTTTTGGATTTACCCTTATTTTTCTTATTGCCTCCAAGTTGTTGATACGAAGCAGATTGAATCGCATTCAACTTGGAGGTTTGTGCAAGAGAGGGAGAAAATTTAGTATTGATACCAATCTATGACAAGGTTGGGGTGGAGGTTGGATGGCCTTGTTTCCCAATCGATTGGGTTGCAAACTATAGTTTTATGAAATCCACCATGCCATCAGCATGGGCTTTCGGGGCTGGTCTTGAAGGATCGTTCGATGAGAAAGGAGCATGAGGAATCAAATCATAAAGTGTGTTGGATTGGGAATATACCAAGTCCAAATATTGAGCATGATTGATTGCTTTCTCCTCAGTGACAACACCTCCCATGGAGACATCTCTAGAAATTGGTCGTAAAAGTGACTTAATGAACCAATCTTCCAGGAGTTCATCCGGTATTGTAGCTTTAATTAACCATCGTCATTTCCTCCATTCATGAATATCATCAGATATATGGGTGGAGGTGGATTGCCTAAGTGAGGTTAAAATATCAGTATCGGTCTCATATCGGATTGGTACACTAGTGCATCTGGGTCAAATTCCGACGACGCGTTCGACGTAATTGCCACTTTATATTATCGAAAGAATGACAAACCTTGGACCCCCTCAAACGTCGTTTCACAGGACGTCGTTTTTCCGACGACAGAGTGTTTGTCTATATTGCGATGTTCTATGATGCCACATGTCACCATGAATTCGATTGTTCAACCCCCATATAGACATCGTAATATTGACGTCTAGGTCGTGGCAAGAGCGACGTCTTGGACGTGGCAAGAGAGATGTCTTGAAGGTGGCAAGAGAGATGTTTTAAACGTGGCAAGGGTGACGTTTCAAAGGTGGCAAGAGAGACGTCCTAAAGGTGGCAAGAGAGACGTTATGAAGGTGGCAAGATAGACGTTTCAAAGGTGGTAAGAGCGACGTTCTAAACGTGGCAAGAGAGACGTTTCAAAGGTGGAAAGAGAGACGTCCTTAAGGTGGCAAGAGAGACATTTGGAAGGTGTCAAGAGAGACATTTCAAAGGTGGAAAAAGTGACGTTGTGGAGGTGCACGACCGACGAGATGCGGTATCAACTCCGACGTGGTTGCTATGGGAGCGACACTCTTGGATGTGGCAAGAGCGACGTCCTGGAGGTGGCAAGAGTGACATGAAGAGAGTCCAAGATGTCGCAATAGCGACGGTTTTGTAGGTATTTAAAAAAAAAATACAATATCAATATCAAGACCTATGAAGCAAACAAACAACTCCAGGCAAGGAACTAGTGAAAGACTAGAGGGTCTGAATATGTTTAATTGTTGATTTATGCCTGGAGTAATTCTTCCTATAATTACGATCATACTCGTTGCTAATTTGAAGAGTGTGAGCCCCTCCGTTAATATGTCTGCATCCCTCTTCGAGCCATCACAGAAGATTAGTATGTCATCCACAAAGAGGGAGCTGAAACCATTTGGGCTTTCCTACTAACTTTATACCCAACAGGCTCATTCCTTGATTGTCATTGCTTAAATTTACTCCACCCATGGTCTGAATCTAATTAAGACCAATGGGGGAATCAACAAATTTTCCTCTGTCGTTAGCAAAATTTGAATTGCCCTGTCCTCCTCGGAATACTTGTGAGGAATCCAGCTGCAGAATTTCTCTACACAATAAAGACAAATGCAGGGCCCAACATCACCTTCAATTCCAAGATAGACTTTGGCATATATCCAAACAAGAAAGATACCATAAAATGATGGTAAATATGGGTGGAATTAAGTATCTCTATAGTCATGAACGAGAATTATGAGTAAGGAGTACAAGCAGAAAAATACTGAAGCAAAAATGAGAAGCTATGAGACACCCTCATCACCAAACAACAATAGAGTTATCAAAATTTAGCACGTTCACAAAAATTGGGTAGCTCAAAGTAATAAATTATCTCTGCCCAACAAAAACTCACACTTGGGACACAACATAAAGAGCTAATAATGTCCCATAAATATTGCATCATGACAAAATGAGTAATAAGACTTCAAGCATGGTTGCCACCTAGTCATGTAATGTAGGCAAGGTCTAAGAATTTTAGAGTAAGTTTACAGCTTAGCCAATGCAAAGAACCAAAACATCCAATTCTTTTTAGTGATGCATGTGTACAGAAGAACCAAGAAAGACATAATATAAAACAGAAGATAAAATTCGAAGAATCTGATCTACAAATTTAGTTTGAATCATTTTGGCTATAATAATAGTTTTGATGAAAGAATTTGGTCCTATCTATAAATGCCTTCTGGCTCTTCTTGTGGGTGTTACTGAAATAGAAATAGTCAATTTAAGGCAACTGCAAGTTGAGAGATGCAAAAGGATATTGACAACCTGCAACCCAAACACCAAGCACTACGTTTCACAAACCAATACTCCGCAGAAGTTGACAAGGGTAAAGAAATTATATTTTTTTATAATATGGCGTTCAAGGAAATCTCTATAAAATGGGATTCTCGATGGGATACATATCTTCTCATGAAAGATGATCAAATCCACTTGTTATCTATTATAAAATCGTTAATGATTGTTTTGTTCCTTTCTGGGATGGTAGCAATTATTACAATGAGAGCCTTGTATCGAGATATTTCAAACTACAATCATTGGAGACACACGATGAAACCCAAGAAGAAACTAGATGGAAACTTGTCCATGGAGATGCAATCAGGCCACCAAATAATGAAGGTCTACTCTATGTCTGTGCAGGAACTGGAGTATAGTTTTTTGGGATGACACTTGTTACAATGCATGTTTGGTTTCCTTGCTGAGGGTTTGAAGCCTATGCAAATAAGGTAGAGGTCATACAGGTGGGAAACTTGTTGATGCACAGGTTTATTTAATAAAATATGACTGGTAGGCCAATATAAAAATTAAAGGATAGGTCAGGATAGTGGAAATCCTTTAATCTAAATTAAAATGCCCAACCATTGTTACAAGGTTTGCAAATGCACACATTTATTGGAAGATCATTGAGAGACCAAAGGATGATATAGAGAAATCCCTAATCTTAGAGCAGCATGAAGAAGCTCTCCCTAGAGATGAGGAAATACATATTGTATCATGAATTTCTTTTTCTAGAATTTTTCTCTAGGATAGTTGAACAAGGTTTTTGTTCTTTTGATTATCATATGTGATGGTTTTGGCTCTATGGGAGTAGAAGGTAGGAAATCAGAAGTTTTTTTTATGTGAGTTTAAATCACTTACAGAGGAGTTTAAATCACTTACAGACAAAGCAAATCCACCCCAATAACTCTAATGTTGAGACCCGAAAGAGATTGCACCAACAACGCCAAGATTTAACTCTGAAGTATGGATGGTATTTACACCAGTTCTCAACTTGTCGGGAAGAAAAAAAACCCAGCAATAAAACAAAACCCTCCTAAAATGGGGGAATCTTACACTAAACCATGAATCACTATTTTCAATTAGTATTTTACATGAATTTCAATGGGAGATGGTCTAAGACACAAAAGTATGTCCTCGAACCTGCTCTACCCAATGAAATATTTTTGGGTACATCTTTACCAACACAATATGGTTGTAAACTCCAACTTCACTCTTAAACCTCTACATTGTTCTCTGTTGATAGAAAACCAAATTATATTGACCATGCAAATCATATGTATACAGTCTGCACATCATTCTATCTAAAACATGTACCACATCCTGGACATTTGCAGTGTCGGGTATCCAAGTTCCGTTGAATACAAGGGCCACAAAACAAGTGGAAGCACTTGGTAATCACAACCTATCATAAAACACAAATAAAATTATTTTCAAATTGATCACAAATCCAATAAATCTAAGACGAAAATGAACACTGTAACTTCCCCTTTGCAGCGTTCAACGCAATGACACTAAGGTCACTAACAAACACTGAAACATTTAAGAATATAAATGTTGGATTTAAAATGCTTACTTCTTTGGGCCTTGTTATCCCTGATATCTAGGGATAACTAGGAGATCATGTCTCAAGGCCCACAGGTCCTAGACATGAAGTACCGAGAGCAGGATTGACCTGAGCATGGCCCTGGAGGGCCCATCCTTCTTCTTCTTCACCAGACTTGTCCTGTTAGCACCAGCAGCTTCCATCACCATCGGCTTGGACTTGCATCGGAGAGGACTCTTGCTCCATGAGGTAATTGGTCCAAGGTATCATGGTATGTGTCATGTTTGATTGTTATAACATTCTTATATATGCATTAGGTTCCTTTCATTTCTGATAACTGCTTGGATCTTACACTAATCCACTTGATCATTGTTGGGGTGATTAATGGGGTGACCTAGCAAGCTGGTACTCATGGGTTTTGGTTAGCCACCAGGGGGGATTTGCAGAGCCATCATCCACTCCCACCATTCTATCATTTTACATCTTATCTCTGACACATCCATCCCATTCCCCTAGTCCGACCATTAGGATGACCTTTTGGGGGTTACACTTTGTCCTATGGGAAGAAGGGGCTAAACGCCCAGGGGGTAAAAGCAGCTGGAAAAAGATAAAAGCCATAGGAAATAAAACCTAGAGATGCTTCGCCCAGGGATCCCCGAGAAGGCAATAAAAGGCCTCTCGATAAGAAACTAAAGGGACCCTAAGAAAATTGATAAAACAAGACCTAACCAAGAGGATGGGAGGTCTCATCACGAGCCAGCCTATTATGTTCATAGGTATCTAGCAGCATGACATTGCCATTATCTGGTCACCACGCCAGGGCAATGGCCTTTGGTTACATGGCCAAGGGAAAGGGGGTCTCATCACGAGCCAGCCTTATCATTTATGTGAAGATACCATTGGGTAACACTGTCATCTCTGGTCACCACACCAAGGCAGTGTCCTCTGGTCAAACCTTGAAGTAAAAAAGAAAGAAAAGCAACAAATGAAAAATAAAGGCAATAAAGGGGCTTGGAAAAAATGCATCCATGACAGGTACAGCTCACCTCCTATAGAGGCACCCACGGACAACACCTACCCCCGGTCTTACTATGATGGTACATCCCTAGACCATACCACTTCATATACATGGCTTGAATGATCCTCTGAGGAAACTTTCCTTTTCTTGTGGGTATTATCCCAATAGGTTGTTCTGTTGGTTTCTTCAGCTTTGTATAGTAGATATGCGTAATGTCTTTGAGCTCTTAGATGATATGTTAGGGATTTCATGCATGTATTTGATAAATTTAATGATGAAATATAATTGACATTGCTATGATCCCGAGGACTGATGAGCCCATGGAGGGCATAGTTTTTGATGTGCAGGACCATACCCGATGGACAGGTACCAGTGGACTGGTACACATGGTGATATGATTAGCTTGGACCTCCATGGGGCTGAAGAGCCCATCAGATGGTTATTGGGATGGCAGAGACGGGATGATGTTATGATGAGCCTTTGAACAAGAAGACAGAAGGACGTTCCACCCAGGATACTTTGGCACAGCCCAGCCTAGGGGGGATCACCCACTGTAGATGGGATGATTGCTTTTGATGGACAGGACGTCACCTGAGGCAACTGGATGTTATCTGGAGCATGTGGCAGTGTGCTGGGATCATTTGGTACATGTCGTAGCTTGCAAAAGCCCTAGAAGGGCCAACGTTTAGCTTCCTGGATGTTGAGCTTGCCCAAAAAGGGCCAACGTCTCCCTCAGAGGGGCCTGACATCTCCTTTTTTAGCTCATATTATGACATTTCTTAGCATTTAATGTAAAAATAATGTAAAATCAAAAGTCAGCCTTGTTGGTTGTTTTAATGACCTAATTTTTAAATTAAAGTTCATTTGGATGATATAAATAGAGGACGTTGCCTCTCATTTTCAATAAGACAACTCACTCTCTTGTGAGAGATCATTTTTAGTCTTTTGTCTTGGTATATTGGCTCTTGGAAGTGAGGCGCAACTCTTGTGGAGGATTGTTCTTGGCATGTTATGGTGTTTCTCTCATTGGAAGGTTTACAACTAGGGTTTGATAAGCACTCTTCATGATTTGTAAGTGTATTTTTCATGCAAAACTTCTTGAATGAATGGTTGTAGGTTAAATCTCTTGCATTTATTGTTACATTTCTATTATATTGCTTAATCTTGAAACCCTAGGTAGCAAGCACAAAAGTAGGTCCTTGATATATGTCCCCATGATTGAGAAACTTGTTTTAGCCATTGATTAAGGAGGATTTAGCCTAGTCGTTGCTACACTAGTCATCCTTTTTCTGAGTTAGCTTTTGAACATAAGTTGAACAAAGAAGACGTCCTAGGCCTAGTTGACTCTACACCTAGGGTTTTGACTTTTAGGGTTTGAAGGGCCTTGCTCTTGCAACACTTTTCACCCTTAGATTTGTGTTTTAAAGCTAGCCGTTTTGCCAAGAATATTTAAAGAAAGAGGGAGGAGCATGAGGCCTTGCTTAAGCAACACCAGAATGAGCCTCCTCCCCTTAGGGTTTTGATTCTAGGGCCTTGCCATTGCAGCACCATAGAACCTAACTCTCTAGTCTTTAGATTTTTATCCTCCCGAGATCTTTCCCTTGATTTTGACTCCATAATACCCTAAGGCACTAGTCTATCTCTCCAACGTTGAGCTTATTGTGCCAAAACAAACCTTTCAAAATTCTCAAATTTGAAACCCTAACTAACCCTAACGTCTACTAAGCCTAGATTAATGATGATGTCATGCCCTTTTTGAGCTTTTGGTTGATAGAAAACATTGTGGCTTAGTCATCTAATGATAGACATTGATGCATTGATAAATTTCATTGGCCAAATTGCAAAACGTTGACCTCCTTGTCTATCAAACTAACCCTAAAGGAAAGTTGACGTCATCTCTAGCATAGTGACGTAGCAACCTTTGCATATGAGCAATTAATGATATTTAATGCATTAAGTTAATTTAAGGATTAATCATTATTATTGGATGTTGTATCATTCTGTATTTATTGAGAAGTAATATTATAAGCCATTGTCATTACTGCAATCATTGACTTCGTCAATAATTACTATTGTATGTGCTCATATATATCAAAATCTGAAAGTCATTAATCTATGAAGTACTAACCACTATTTGCACGTATTATTTTTATTGTTGCCTTGTCTCACAAACAGGTGCCTCTTCTGTGGTATTTCTTCATTGTGACTATCTTCATGGCGGTAATCTGTGAAAGGGAACACTTACCTTGATCCTTTAAGCCTTTGCCTTTCAAAATCCCAGATTGCCAGGGACGTCTCCCTTGGGCTTAGCCACCCTAAATAGAAAGAGCCCCCCATCGAGGTGACAATGGGTGGGGAAGCTCCTATTACACCAGTTTGACTCTTACCCTTCAGCTACTTGACCTAAACTACAAACTGAGCGATAACATTTTGGTGTCGTTGTCGGGGAACACTGAGTCAATCTTCCTCAACGACAAACCTTTGGTAAGCCTTGCCTCAAAGACCTTTTCTTACAAGCTTACCTAGCGACTCCACTACAACCTTTTCCCCCTATTCTTTGGTAGTTTCAGGAAAACTATTTGGCGACTCCACAAACCAAAAGGAGGTTCAATAACACTCCTCTAGCTTTCAGAAGGAAGCCTCCTGCTAATTCACCTGTTGTCAAGTCACTTTTTGGAAAGAGACTTCCTTAAAACATGTCTACTTCCCAAACTGGCACTACAAACCCAGTCAACAATCAGAGACAATGGTCATCTACCTTTTTCAAGCCTTTAGACATGTCAGCCATACCTGGTTACCCTAGGAAAATGCCGCCTAAATATGAAAATTGGTTGCCTAAGTTTACCGGCACTGATGCTACTAGTGTCGAAGAAAATATGAGTAACTTCTGGACATTTTTTAAAATTCACCCCATTAGTGATGATGCTGAAGACTTGGTCATGAAGCTCTTCTCTGCTACCCTTTATGATGCTGCAAGATGTTGGTATCTTGGCCTGCCTGATGGAAGCATTAAGACCATGGACAAACTTGAAGAAATCTTCCTCAGAAGGTGGAGTATCAAAGAAGACCGGAACATGTTGCTCACCCGACTAAATGGCATTGCCAGACATGAGAATGAATCCATTCAGGAGTTTCATACCAGGTTCGAAGCTTTACTCCAACGAATTCCCCCAAGTCATCACCCGAAAGATGATTACCTTGTTCACATTTATACTAGATCTTTCAATGGCCAATTAGGGTATCTCCTCAAAGACAAAGACCCTCAATCCATTCAAGAAGCCCAAGAGCTTGCAACAAAGATTGAAGGAAACCTCCTTTCATCCAAGATTGATCCCTTTGCCAACCCTAGGGGGAAAATAGACATCAAGCAGAAAGTGGTACACAACGCTGAGCCTGCTTCGGATCTCTGTACCAGTATCAGTAAGCTACAAGCTTCAGTAGATAGCATCATGAAGAATCAAGAGGAAATGATGAACCGAATCGTGAGACTTGAGAAGTCCCAGACCCAGGCACCCAGACCTCCATTCAAAGGGCCATTCCAAAAAGGGAATCAAACTTACAAGCCAAAGAATGAAAATGAAGTCCCAAATACTCTGGCCTCTGCAAATGTTGTTGATGAAAATCCCTGGTGTCTGGAGTGCAATGAAGCACATTGGGAGAATGAGTGTCCTTATAACGCTAGCCAGTAACAAGTCAACAACTTTGATTGATTCTCAGGTTTCCCTCAAATAAACATCACTGATGCAGAACATCAACAAGCCTTGAAGGAAGCAGTCCGAGCAGCAAGATTAGCAATAATCAACAACTTGGACCAAGAATCACAAGAGAAGCTAAAAAATTAAGAAGTCCAAGTATACTGAAGGAGGAACCCGAACCAAACTACAAATGATCAGTCAAAATCTTCTGAGGTTCTTCCTCCTAAAACTTCCAAAGTTGATAAGATTACCCTTGATTTTGACCTTGAAGGAGATTTGTCCAAGATGCATGTGAATGTTCCTCTAAAAGAAGCCATTAATATCCCTTCTATTAAAGAACGCTTCAAGACCTTCTTTTCAAGAATGGTTGAGCCTATGGACCCCCCGATCATGCTGCAAGACGACCATTTCAGGATCTAGTATGGTGAAAATCCACCATTCTTCATGACTCTTAAGATGAACAACAAGTATCTCAACAATTGCATGCTGGATACAGGTGTTGGTGCAAACATGATGTCTCTTAAGGTCATGCAGCAGATGGGCCTGAAGGTAACCAGGCCTTACAGAAACGTGTGTGGATTTGAATCCAAAGCTATACCCACACATGGTGTCGTTGAAAACGTCGAAGTACAACTGAAGGAATTCCCCGAGAAGACAGTTCACATAGACATCATAGTTGTTGATGTCCCGGATGTATGGGGAATGCTATTATCTAGGAAGTTTGGCGCAATGATAGGTGGGTCCCTTGAGATGGATCTCACTTTTCTGCGATTGCCTTTGAAATATGGGACAACTGGACGATTACTCAATATACCAATAACTGGAACTCATGTACAAGATGGTGCTCCTGCTGTGAATGAAGAACAGAAATATGTGATACAAACTCTTCAAGAGTATTCTCCGGAAGACATGCCATTTACTACGGAAGAAGACTTTGACCAGATCGAGTGGCCCAAGAAAGAGGAATATCAGCAACTCCTAGATCAATTTCAGAACAAAGAAGTAGGGACAGTGAAAATACTGAAAAGACCAAAGAATGAAGAAGATGTACAGATACATCCGTCCCAGCAAGAAACCTTTGTTCCAGAAGCCCACCCACATCCCTCAGTACAATACACCAGGGTTGTTCAAGGAACTAACAAACACAAGATCCAAAAATACGAGGGAGAGTTAGTATGGATGTGGGATATTCAGAAAGGAGAGCCTACTAATGTAAAGGGAAGTACACAATCATGGCTCGAACCCTTCAAGGTTGGAATGGAATCAGTAGATAATTCTTATTACTTGTCCACCTTGGAAGGAAGAAGGCGCCCACTACCCATCAGTGGATGCCTCCTCAAACCCCCACAAGGTGGTGGGACATGATTATATAGGTAAGTATCAGTAGGTAGCCATTTCCGTGTATTATACCATTTGCATCTACTATTTGTTTCCCTTATATGCATCTTGATTGTTTTATCTCATATGTATACATGTATTATTTTGCGGGGTGGAAATACCACCCCACCTTTTGTCGCTGATGCTTTCTTGTCAAGTGTGAGCAAGTCTGCAGGTTTATGCCAGAGATGTTGAGGTTCTCATGCGCTCTACGGTGAGTACATGTCCCTGAGTTGGAGCCAGATGTTATCCCTGATATCTAGGGATAACTAGGACATCATGTCTCGAGGCCCACAGGTCCTAGACATGAAGTACCGAGAGCAGGATCGACCTGAGCATGGCCCTGGAGGGCCCATCCTTCTTCTTCTTCGCCAGACTTGTCCTGTTAGCAGCAACAGCTTCCATCACCATCGGCTTGGACTTGCATCGGAGAGGACTCTTGCTCCATGAGGTAATTGGTCCAAGGTATCATGGTATGTGTCATGTTTGATCGTTATAACATTCTTATATATGCATTAGGTTCCTTTCATTTCTGATAAATGCTTGGATCTTACACTAATCCACTTGACCATTGTTGGGGTGATTAATGGGGTGACGTAGCAAACTGGTACTCATGGGTTTTGGTTATCCACCAGGGGGGATTTGCAGAGCCATCGTCCGCTCCCACCATTCTATCATTTTACATCTTATCTCCCACACATCCATCCCATTCCCCTAGTCCGGCCATTAGGATGACCTTTTTGGGGTTACACTTTGTCATGTGGGAAGAAGGGGCTAAAGGTCCAGGGGGTAAAAGCAGCTGGAAAAAGATAAAATCCATAGGAAATATAACCTAGAGATGCTTCGCCCAGGGATCCCCGAGAAGGCAATAAAAGGCCTCTCGATAAGAAACTAAAGGGACCTTAAGAAAATTGATAAAACAAGACCTAACCAAGAGCATGGTAGTTCTCATCATGAGCCAGCCCATTATGTTCATAGGTATCCAACAATATGACATTGCCATTATTTGGTCACCACGCTAGGGAAATGGCCTTTGGTTACATGGCCAAGGGAAAGGGGGTCTCATCATGAGCCAGCCTTATCATTTCTGCAAAGATACCAGTGGGTAACACTATCAGCTCTGGTCACCACACCAAGGCAGTGTCCTCTGGTCAGACCTTGAACTAAAAAGAAAGAAAAGAAACAAATGAAAAATAAAGGCAATAAAGGGGCTTGGAAAAAATGCATCCATGACGGGTACAGCTCACCTCCTATAGAGGCACCCATGGAAAACACCTACCCCTGGTCTTACTATGACAGGACATCCCTAGACCATACCACTTCATATACATGGCTTAAATGATCCTCTGAGGAAACTTTCCTTTTCTTGTGGGTATTAGCCCAATAGGTTGTTCTGTTGGTTTCTTCAGCTTTGTATAGTAGATATGTGTAATGTCTTTGAGCTCTTAGATGATATGTTAGGGATTTCATGCATGTATTTGATAAATTTAATGATGAAATATGATTGACATTGCTATGATCCTGAGGACTAATGAGCCCATGGAGGGCGTAGTTTTTGATGTGCAGGACCATACCCGACGGAAAGGTACCAGTGGACCGGTACACATGGGGATATGATTAGCTCGAACCTCCATGGGGCTGAAGAGCCCATCAGATGGTTGATGGGATGGCAGAGACAGGACGATGTTATGACGAGCCTTTGCACAAGAAGATAGAAGGACGTTCCACCCAGGATACTTTGGCAGAGCCCGGCCTAGGGGGGATCACCCACTGCAGATGGGACGATTGCTTTTGATGGACAGGACATCACTTGAGGCAGCTGGACGTTATCTGAAGCATGTGGAAGTGTGATGGGATCATTTGGCACGTGTCGTAGCTTGCAGGAGCCCTAGAAGGGCCAACGTTTAGCTTCTTGGATGTTGAGCTTGCGCAAAAAGGGCCAACGTCTCCCTCAGAGGGGCCTGACGTCTCCTTTTTTAGCTCATATTATGACATTTCTTAGCATTTAATGTAAAAATAGTGTAAAATCAAAAGTCAGCCTTGTCGGTTGTTTTAATGACCTAATTTTTAAATTAAAGGTCATTTGGATGATATAAATAGAGGACGTTGCCTCTCATTTTCAATAAGACAACTCACTCTCTTGTGAGAGATCATTTTTAGTCTTTTGTCTTGGTATATTGGCTCTTGGATGTGAGGCGAAACTCTTGTGGAGGATTGTTCTTGGCATGTTATGGTGTTTCTCTCATTGGAAGGTTTACAACTAGGGTTTGATAAGCACTCTTCATGATTTGTAAGTGTATTTTTCATGCAAAACTTCTTGAATGAATGGTTGTAGGTTAAATCTCTTGCATTTGTTGTTACATTTCTATTATATTGCTTAATCTTGAAACCCTAGGTAGCAAGCACACAAGTAGGTCCTTGCTATATGTCCCCATGATTGAGAAATTTGTTTTAGCCATTGATTAAGGAGGATTTAGCCTAGTCGTTGCTACACTAGTCATCCTTTTTCTGAGTTAGCTTTTGAACTTAAGTTGAAGAAAGAAGACGTCCTAGGCCTAGTTGACTCTACACCTAGGGTTTTGACTTTTAGGGTTTGAAGGGCCTTTCTCTTGCAACACTTTTCACCCTTAGATTTGTGTTTTAAAGCTAGCCGTTTTGCCAAGAATATTTAAAGAAAGAGGGAGGAGCATGAGGCCTTGCTTAGGCAACACCAGAATGAGCCTCCTCCCCTTAGGGTTTTGATTCTAGGGCCCTACCATTGCAGCACCATAGAACCTAACTCTCTAGTCTTTAGATTTTGATCCTCCCGAGATCTTTCCCTTGCTTTTGATTCCATAATACCCTAAGGCACTAGTCTATCTCTCCAACATTGAGCTTGTTGTGCCAAAACAAACCTTTCAAAATTCTCAAATTTGAAACCCTAACTAACCCTAACGTCTACTAACCCTAGATTAATGATGACATCATGCCCTTTTTGAGCTTTTGGTTGATAGAAAACATTGTGGCTTAGTCATCTAATGATAGACATTGATGCATTGATAAATTTCATTGGCCAAATTGCAAAACGTTGACCTCCTTGTCTATCAAACTAACCCTAAAGGAAAGCTGACGTCATCTATAGCATAGTGATCCAACAACCTTTGCATATGAGAAATTAATGATATTTAATGCATTAAGTTAATTTAAGGATTAATCATTATTATTGGATGTTGTATCATTATGTATTTATTGAGAAGTAATATTATAAGCCATTGTCATTACTGCAATCATTGACTTCGTCAATAATTACTGTTGTATGTGCTCATATATATCAAACTTTGAAAGTCATTAATCTATGAAGTACTAACCACTATTTGCACGTATTAGTTTTATTGTTGCCTTGTCTCGCAAACAGGTGCCTCTTCTGTGGTATTTCTTCATTGTGACTATCTTCTTGGCGGTAATCTGTGAAAGGGAACACTTACCTTGATCCTTTAAGCCTTTGCCTTTCAAAACCCCAGATTGTCAGGGACGTCTCCCTTGGGCTTAGCCACCCTAAATAGAAAGAGCCCCCCATCGAGGTGACAGTGGGTGGGGAAGATCCTGTTACACCAGTTTGACTCTTACCCTTCAACTACTTGACCTAAACTACAAACTGAGCAATAACAGGCCTATCATGGCAAACATTGCATTTTAAAATCGCCTTGTACTCTTTGATTTCTTCTTGAAGTCTTTCTGTAGTTGTTTCACTGTCATTAAGGGAACTGAGGCATGTACATTTTGTGTTCAAAGCGACCAATTCTTCCTCAATTCTCTTTTTCCCAAACCTGGTGCATGCAATATAACGGATTGGATTGTTGAGCCATGTAATACATGACAACAATGATGTACAAGACAGGAAAAAATTATTTTAACTCACCTCTCATTCTCCAACTCCACTTGCAGATCAGTAATTCTGTGTGTGCACTATTCGGACTCCTTTTGCATAGCCTCAAGACAAGCCTTGAGAGACTGTGACTCTTTCTCTACATCTACCAATTTTTGTTTTGTACTATCTAAATTAAGTGCATACTGTCGACCATCTTCAGTAACCTTTCCAATTTGATCCAAGTAAATCCTCACCTGCAAAATAAACAAGGGGGAGGAGGAAAAGATGAGAACAAAAATAGCATGGCTATTACCCAAAGACAGTTGCATATACTTCATAATTGCACCTGTTCTTCAAGGCGCATAATCTTCTGTTTATACATCTCAGCTAAAGCACCAGCCTGCTGCAATTGCTTTGCCATATCTTGTTTCTCCATAAGAAGAGAATTTTGAACTTGCTTTGCCTTGACACTCTCTAACATAAGCTAGAATGAAGGGCATCAATCCTCTTAGCATCAATAGAGAGATAACAGGTACTTGGCCAAAAACAAGATAACAACGGGTTGATCAACTATGTATCAAAAAGAGAGCAGAAAACATTCTCCAATTAAAATTACACACTATGGATGATAATTTAAAGATGCCATATGAAGGAAATTCTCCAAACGCAATCCATCGTATCTTTTCCAAACTCTCAGTAATGTGAATAGATACACTCTAAAGACCAAACTAGAAAAAAATGGTCCAAATATTGGGCAATCATTTGAAAAATTAGTTGCATCTAAAGCACTATCTTTGGCATGCCTGTCTTGACCTTGGTATGGGAGTAACTGAAAAAGGGCGTGTAGTTTCATACAGAAACAAACAGAGAATGGAATAAGCACATGTCATGGAATGCTTGACATGGTCATGGGCCTCTTTTCCCTCTTGGATTGTTGCTCGGTTCTTTTTGGATTATTTCTCAAAATGGGTTTATTAGGGATGGCATCCAAATCCATTCTTATTTCAAGACCTGTATTTCTAAACTTTTGTATTTTCTCAGTTCAAATTACTTTAACTAAATGGAATTACTTGCTAACTTTGATTATGTATATTCTCAGTTCAAATTATATTTTCAAGACTTTAACAGGATTTGATGTTGATATAAGCTTTGAGACTGTAAGGGTTACATTTGTTCGGATTTCTAGAATCATCATTTGGGTCAAGTTCATGTTCATTATGAATATGTTGGATGGCCTTACATGTATATGCTATGCAATGGAATGTAAGAATGTTTGGAAATGCAAGCTGGACTGTTAGGTTATATAATTAAAAAACATAAAATTTAAAAGTAATAAAACTATAGGACAGGAGAAAACCAACCCAATACATGAATTTCTATTCTTCTCGCTTCGATATCAAGTTGGGACAAAATATATTTGAAAGTTATAGTTTGGAAATAAGTCTCTAAATCACCATTTATGAAAATTATTTCTGTTTCTCTTACATTGATGATGCTTGCCAATTTATCTCAAAATTCTATCTTCCTAAGTTATTATAGTAGAGGATGTAAAGTTGGTATCTTCGTAATGGGAGTTATTATATTAGAGGATGTAAAGTAGGTGGATATATGATTGAATTTTTCTAAGTCAACTATACCAATTTTACAAGATTTATCTTGGTTGTGGCTTCTCAAAATTCTAAGTTGAACCCAAAATGGTTATAAGAAGAAGCATGTCGAGAACCAAATGGAAATGTAAAAGTGCCACCATACCAGCCAGTGTCCAGCCCATATAATATATGGTATATTCATTTGCAGCAACTACAGGGATAATCTATAGAAAGTATATTGCAGGTCTAAAAGCATATTTGGAGAATATTTTAGCGATCCTCAACTCCAATGCAAATTCAAAACCCTATAGCCTCTTTGAATGTACTATCTAAATTTATCACAATTATCAGAATTGATAGAAACACTATCTCCTCTGGGCATCAAGATTCAAATAAAAAATATATTAAGGGTGGCTAAATGTGCTTACCCCGAAGGCCACTCCTAAGACACACCAATGACAACTCCTTCTGATCTCCATACTRTAAATAAACTTTAGGTTTATAGAATCAAAARCARTCTTTGATGTRCCATTAGTACTTGTATCATCATTGATGGATATCTCATAAWTGTTCTTGATTAACTTATCTATATCAACTTCATCAATGAGATGAGCTAGATKATGCAYGTCGAGTAAAACRTATAGTAATTGTAACACRCAACCTATGATAWCTACAACCCTAAAAAATTTCATATTCCCAAAATTTGGTTTATCATAATGCTAGTGAGTAGACATACAAAACATAATCCAAATAAKGTGTTGTATAAGATGAACATTTTTCAAAACAAAAACCTTGATTACCATCTCTAACCTSGCTTTGAAATTTAATTCCTTGCTGCCAGAATAATGTAGATTATGTTMAGTGGMAAAGTTTTGTTTTGATTATTACAGAGCATGATTTATCATGGGATTTGAACTACATTATTGGAAAGAGCCATCCCCTATATTTTCAAACATGCCCATTAACCAATTAGACATCAATGAAAACTAGCACAGTTTGGCCCACAATGAATCTGTAATCTTATAATTGAACCCCATATGAAAATGTCCTTTCTAATGTTGAATGGATTGTAAGGTTGAACATTTAACCTTGGCTGCCACTTTGTTTGGATTCAAGTGGGTCCACCAAAATGTCTACTTCTCATAGCCATATAACCCTGAAATGTTGAGCCTTTACTTCTTGTACATAGTAAAACTACAGATCTATGGACTTCGATAGTATTCAGTGTGAATACAACCACAACGAGCCCAATCAAGGACAAAACAATTCGTGGGATTCAAGCACCCCAAGATACCTTTGGCATGGTTATGACTGGGGGCATATTTCAGATTTCAAATCAACTAAAATGTTTTTGAAGAATATGAGCCCTCCCATATCAAATTGTGACCACGTTTTACCAAAAATAAGTTTACTAAGAAGGTAGTGGCTCAGACTTTCTAAAACAGACTCTAGTCTGCCATCAATAAAGTGAACTTATGCGTGCTATGACAGAAAGAATTGATTTTTCTGTGACAGAGTAGACACTATTTCCTAGATATTGTAAGATGTAAATGTTGTATTTCATGTTTATTTCCATCGTCAAGTGCAATAGTCCTTATAGAGGCTATGATTTCCTTACTTGTTGATTCCAAATTCTGGAGGTAGAACAACCTTTAGTGTTTATAATAACTTAGAACCTGGGAACCATCATTTTTTTGTTTCTACCCTGCTCAAGGAGGACAATCTGGCGATAACTTTGATCTTTGCTCTAGTTCATAACAAGCAACTTGATTGCAACCACTGTTGCTAATGAATGAAATATATTTTTGAAATCAATCCATGGAGAAATTTGATTTCCATCTAATACTTGGGATTTTTATTGAAAATGTGAGCTAGGTGAACATCTAGTTTTCAATTTTTGGTGTTATTCTTGTGTGTGTTTATGGTTATTTTTGTTTATTAATCTCCTAATTAGTATTCGTTTATGAGACCAAAGTATGTTGCATCACAAACAGAAAATGACATCATAAATCATTTCTAGATGATGATTTCAATATACATAAAATGCTACCATATATACTTTATTTTGTTTAAATAGATAAACAACTTTCGCAATATCCAAGAATAGATAAGATACTATTCAAGGATCCTCATATGATAGGTTTGAACCTTCAACTTACCTTAGACAGGTTCTTTATTCTAACTTATGCAAATAGCCAACAATTGACATACTTGCAAGTCAAAACATCTCATAAAAGGGAAAATGGGGATGTTTGAGATCCAGAAATTGAATCATGTGATCCTGGTACTGTGTCTATGGTTAAGAGGTTCTTTTTCCAAATCAGAGTTGTTCAATACTAATATTACACAACAATTTTTGTCGGGTACTCAAAATCTTTGTTTGGTCAAACCTTTTGAATTCCTGACTCTGGTTTACATTGGAAAGGTTTATTTCTTTTATCAATGAGTGATGGTTGAACATCTCCTTGACAAAAAGTATCAAAACTACATCCTGTAATATGCATGCAAGTTTTTTCAATCCATAGTTATTATGGTCTACAATGTTGTTATAAATTTATCGATACTGACACAATTCTCAACATTATGATATATTAACCTGTCAGTAGTAAATTCCAAGCAGACAGCTGGTTACTAATGTTTAGGATGTATTAATAATTATGGGGTTGTTACAGATATCCCCTAGAGGAAAAGGGGTACCATATGGACTGATTAAAGAAATTGTCAAAATATTTGAAATAAAGCTAGTTGGACTTAAAACATCCATTCCTCGGACATAAATTATCCTTGATACAATCTGCCCTATTTTGTTTGTAAATCGTAACCAGGATTTACCCCTCAAAATGAAGGCCCATTTTTGAGACATTCCTTTCAACAATATAGATCTGAAGATGAACTTGGGTGGAAGACTAAGCAGGACACTTAACAGGACTGATATCTTTGGCATGTCCTTTTGAATATCTATTGGTTAAGGGTTAGAATTATATTTGTTGAAAATGATAATGTATTGTTCTAGTTGCCTTTTGGTCATACTTATGATTACTCTTTCTAACTTTGTGGATTCTTCTACGACATTAAAAATTTCACTTATAAAGTCAACATAGAACAGTTGTGTTGGTTGTTGGGATTCTTCAAAGAGTATCATATGGGTGTCTTCTTGCATCTTTATAAGAATTTGTGTTTTTCTTCACGCCCATCGTGGGGGTGTTACAAATTGGTATCAGAGCCATTTGTGCCATATGGTGATAATTTGTGCCATTTGGAAAATTTTAATGGATTACTATTGTTAAAAATGGCTTGTATAAGACACTGACCCTACTTTTAGGAAGGATTTGTAGGAGATTGGTGGACCCAACTGTAGCATGCAGTTAGTCCTAAGACTTGGGGTGTGAGTCTAGTTTTATATGAGCCCAACCTTGTGAACATCCAACCATTAATCTAGGAGTTATGAGATGACTTGTGTCAGGGGGTCATACATTTTCACATAAGATGGGTTTAATTAAATGTTGAGTGTTGGGCATTGGTAAAATACAGTGTGCAATGTGCACTTGACTTATGTGCACCTGAACAAATGGTTATGCTTCTAGGCATTGCCAAAAGGGGTGTGTTAACACTTAAACCATTTTTTTAATGTTACTACACACCCTCATGCTCTCACCCCACTCTTATGTGCATACGCTCTCCCTTAGGGTGGTGGTTAGGGTTTTGGGGTATCAATGAAGAAATGAAGACAGTGGCTATTTGGAGGATTCATTCTATGCTTTGTCATTGGAAAACACAGGTTTGGAGTAGTTGAAAGTGGTGGATACAAGAAGCAGATTCTTGGACGAAAACCTAATGATTTTGGAGCTAGAGAGTGACAATCTTCTAGCTATCGATGTTTGTACTACAAGGAGCACCTTGAGCATTCATTGGTCTTTGGATACAACAATCATTGGGTTTTTCTAAGGCATTTTGGGCAGCTTGGTACATATACATACATCAGACATTTCTCAGCTCTATCCTCTTTAATTTTCATTTTTGAGCACAAGTATTCTTGCCGATTTTTTACAAAATCCTCTGGATCATCACATCTTTGTCACTCATGTATTCCCTCACTTGAGCATTTCTCAAGTGAATTTGAATTTGAACCCAATACAAAACATAAATGAGCAACAAAAATCAAGATAGGACGTAGGAAGAGAAAATACAAGAAAATAGGACGTAGGACGTATTGTTAAATTGTCTTGCATGTATATCCATTATTCTTTCAAGACTGATGAAATCAATGTCATTCAAGTTCAATTTTGCATATAACTTGATTGTTTCATGTTGCAGGTAGTTGAGGATGATATGGTAGCAGTTAGGCAAGATGACAGATCTGTTAGCACTGAGGTTTTCAGCAGTTTTGGTTTTGCAACCTTTGATTGAGTTGTTTTGCATTTTGTAAGCTAATAAAAATTGGGCCCCTGGACATTACTCTGTGCTACTGTCTTCCAGATGGCTTACCATGGCACATATCTTTGAGTTAGGGGGAAAGAACCTTAATTTCAGATCACTCAAAAATAGTCAAGGATCTTGAGAGGCAACATGCTGCAAGGCTTTGTGGGGTCTAGGATTTATGTTGTAGAAGCATACTACTATTGAAAGGGCCAGCAAGGATATGTGTAGGTCCTAATTGAAATTTTTCCCACAACCTTGTTCTCTTGTACATAAGGGTTTTTGAAATTCAATTGAAAATACGTTAGAAGCAGGGGTTAGTTTGTAATGTAAAGGACTAGGTTCTGGCAGCGAAGATGTTTTCTCTATAAAAGTCTAAGATGCAGCATATGACTTTGTTCAACATTGGTTTTTGAATTTTCTATTAGTCCCTATCATAGGTATGACTTTGTTCAACTTTGTGCTTCTGAACCCGTGATCTCACCTTGTTATGGGGTTAAATACACTAATAAATAATTTATAAGATTTTTCCACTGAGAGGATCACTTTACCGGCCTCAACAAGCATCAGTTGATATCCATTAAGATGTCTCCTTTAAAGAACATTAATTTTTTCAGTTATAGAGTTTTTAGCTTAATTCTGATATAGAGTTTTTGTCAAACAGTTTGTGAGCATACTCCAATCCTCCATGTAACACTTATATTGGTTGTTGTTTGTTTATGGATTTATTGTTTTGGTTTTCTTATGTAGCTTTCAGGATGAATGATGTTTACTTGCCACCAATAAGCTTCATGTTCAGACTATCTATTTTAGCAGAGTTTACAAGGAAATAACTAGCAATTTAACACACAGGACAGCAAGGAAAAATGCATACAAACATTTGGTTTTTATTGCAATAATCTGACCTGTTACAAGATGGCCATATTATAGGTTCAGGTCGCCCTCTTCTGGATAGGAATGGATCCCCACAATGTCAAATTCGACTCAGGGAAAATGCAGTCCAGTCTACTCATAAAATGATGTAGCTTTGTTTTAATATTTCCTGTGTTTGATACAGGCTGGAAGAACAACAAGAGAATTGTGGTAGTGGATGTAGGTTCTACAACCATTGTTGTAACAATACACCCTCCTTTGGCACTCTACAACCCTTCACAATCAGCAATACGCCCTTCACTATTCAAGTGCTCCCTCCTTAGAGACAAATGCGCCCTCCTCTAATCCTGTGCACCCTGCATGAGATATCCAGCCTTTAAATGGAGAAATAATGGCCCAGAACTAGGCCACTGCCTTCAATAATTCACCCAACTAGTAAATAAACATTCTCTCAGCCCAAAATTCGCTCCAACGGTGAGGTATTCATCCCACAATGAAAAAAAACGACCCAGCACTTCATAAACTCGCCCAAGTGCAATATTTCATCAATGAGAGTGCCCGGGTTTGTATCCAACTCGCCCAACTGCAATATTTCATCAATGAGAGTGCCCGAGTTTGTATGCAACTCACCCAGCTGCATAAGAAAGACACCCAACAAGTATTTTCGGTTCAGATCTAGATTAGAGTGCACCCAAATAGTGAAAGAATGCGCCCAGATCTTGATTAGAGTGCGCCCAAATAGTGAAAGAATGCGCCCAGCAGGACAGGAGCCCGTCCCACAATCACTAATTCACCCCCACACCCTAAAATCTCAGCAACAACTCGATTAGAAGTATAATCTTCCCCATGAAGAGATCAAAGTGATTTCTTCCCACAAAATGACTAGCTAGGGTGTATCATTGGAAACCAATTCTAGGATTTGTCACCAAAACCCCCACAAAATGACTAGCTAGGGTGTATCGTTGGAAACCAATCCTAGGATTTGTCACCAAAACCCTCCAAACCCCAAGTTCTAAGAGCTTAACAAAACAAGAGGACGAATACAAAATAATTAATCATCATGATGAGAGAATAGAGGTCTCTATCTGGCTTTTATACCCCTTAATTTTTTCTTTATTTTATTATTCATTGATTAAATCACTTAATTAATTAATTAACCATTTTAATTCTAAAAAGTGATTTAACTGTTTTTATGGCTTATTCCGCCACTGAAAGTCACTTCTTATCATTTTATATTGTAGTGTTTTTCCTCCCGATTCCGATGAGATATTACACTAAGAGGTTTCTCCAAGTAATATGCCCATTATGACATTCTTAGTGAATTTAATTAAAATACGACCCATAATAACTCAAAATTACGAAAATCGTCAGAATGCAACGGAACCAAAGTCAAGTTGTGCGGAATGGATCTCGATGATGAATATGATGAATGATGCAATTCGAGCCCAATAAAACCCCTTAATATCTCTCGAACTTGGTGTCACCCCTATTTGGCTACTCTGGTAGGCATAACACTCTATAATGTAATAATGTCCCAAAATGGGGACATTACAGTCCTCCCTATCGGAATATTGTTTGTCCTCAAGCAATAACTGAATCCAACTACCTATGATATTGGGGTCCCATATCCACCGATGTGACACAAGGTAGACTCCCCTCAAGATGTGGCATCTCCAAGTGCTCACCACGCATGACACCCAAATGCCCATGATGAGCAGAATGATCAATGGCTAAAGAATCTCAGTCAACTCCCCGAGCAACCACTCTACTCGAAACTCAATGCCATCAAACATTAAACTATCAAGCACTCCAATCCCTGGATCCCATATCAAAATGTGAACTGCAATGCCTCATGAAGGAAAGTCCTGAAACATATCAACACCATGAGTCTCCTGCAAATAACACACGGTCTCAACCTGAAATGAATTTGTCCTCCACGACTGTACCAAACCCAACACGACCTCCACTAACTGAACATGTTGCTGCCATAGTGAGGAACTGCAAGACCTCAACCAATCACCAACAAGTGATGTGCTCCCCCCAATACTAAAGCTCACTGGAAAGTCAATGTGACTTCCTCCTGCAAAGATCCATTCGTCTCCATCAGTCAATAAAATGCCCATCCCTGTAATCCCAGGGTCCCATGCTAGTCTCTAACAGGGACCATCATGTTGATGTTGCACTACTCCGATGATGACTGTATACTCAAAGTATACATAATGGATCCTCCACTCTTGGATCCTCATAAGATGAAACAAACTACTGACCAAATGGACTCTTGGATCCCATGTCAAATTTGGAAGTCCATTACTTCCAATCCCCACTAACTGTTGATGTGCCCTACTGGTAACTGTCGAAATCCCTCCATTCTCATCCCAATGAGAGTCTGAATATGGATCAACCTCTGAGATATCCTCTATCCCATGGCCTAAGATACTCTCTGTCACACCCAAGGCCTCAACTATTGGTCTCTGATGATCCACCCCAATCATGTTGTATGCAATAAAGACACTCTTGTCAGGTGGTCTCAACCTACAAACTCTCCATGTCCCTTGCCACTGTCTATATCCCTCTGTGTTGTTGTCAATCATTAAGGCATCAGGAAAAGCTATCATAAATATATGCAACCAACTATACAATTGGAAAGTCTCATATGCTTTAGTCAAACCCAAGAACTTGACCAAAATCTCGTCCACTGGCACCCATGGTAAATAATCATTTGTACTCATCACTGAACACCAACCATCGGATACAACAGTAGGTATATCCACAACCTACGGTTCAATCAATCTCCCTCCATTATCACTCATATAGTTGTTGTTAGTGTGAGGGTGATCTCCCAAAATGATGTGTTGTTGCAAGGGAGAGGAATCTCCATGCTCCATTAAGTATGTCTCCTCCCTGCAATCCAATGCGTCCCATATTGAAATCATGAATCATATATTCCCTATTTAGGGCATGTGTGATGGTAGACTAAGGGACCACACATATCCATGAGATTTTAGAGACAAATTTTATGACCTTAGAC
>ML778814.1:856749-885887 GCA_009831015.1 Picea engelmannii
ACATCCCCACCCCCCCCAATACCTACAATATATTGACTCTATTTTTCACAATTTAAAAACCCCCTTTATGAATGAACGTGATAAGATAGTGGTGAACAAGGTGAATCCCCCGTGGGTTGTTGGGGTTCTCTTTATGCTAGAACTTTGGGGGAGTTGTTTTTGGTGTCTATTATGGGTCTAGATTTGGGTTTCCTTCATTTATTTCTCAAAAAAATATTGGAGGAGTGGGAATATGGATAGGAATAATCATTATAGGTGCTTCTCTCATGAGTCATCATACCTATGCCATGCACAGAGTCGAAATGAGCATCTTCGGGATGACAACCAAGTAGTTATTTCGAATTTGAGTAATAGAATTTCTAATCTAGATGAAGCACATAAGTCTAAGTATGAAGAGGTTATAAAGATAATGACCCATCAACAAAGACAATTTGAGAAGCTTGAAGCATAATGTGGCTTGCTTTACCAATTGGTCTTGAGCCTAGCTATGAGTTCTTAGTGTGCGGTTTCTCATCCAAAGTTATTAATTGATTATGCTCCAATGATCCCAAAAGATGAAGAAACAATTCAACAAGCCCTAGGAGATCTAGAAATGGAACAAATGGATTAAGAGCTTTAATTACCAATAGAAATCAAGCAAGAAGCCCATAATAGACATGTCTTTTTTTCTAGTTTTAGATTTATATATGTTTTGCAAAATAATTTTGATTTTAGGTTAGTGTCTTAGGATCTATACTAACATGACCTTATGATATACCTTTTGCGATATTAAAATAGTTTGTTTTGTACAAAGCAATTTTGTATTTGAAACTCTTTTTAAAAGATTAGTTGTTGGAATTAAAGTTTCATTTTACTTGTATTATTATGTTGTACAGTAACATTGTAATAACTTTTTAATATAAATTATAATCATTCTAGTTATTAAAAAAAAAAATCAATTAATGAATAGTTGAATTAATGAATAGTTGAATTGTTAAAACTTAAGTTGAAATTCCATTATTAATAATTAAACTATAACATGCTAATACAAATTATAATTATTCTAGTTATTAAAACAAAAAATCAATTAATGAATAGCTGAATTGTTAAAACTTAAGTTGAAATTCCATTATTAATAATTAAACTATAACATGCGCAAACACATGCACTAAAAACATAGTAGTTTCGTAAATTTGAAGATTTAAATATAATTCAATGGCAATAGTAACATTCCTTAGATCTTTACCATTGTAACTTTATTTAAACATTTAATTAACTTAAATGTATCTTGAATATTTCTCGAATTTCAAATTTTATGCAAATTTTCGTACACCTACACCTAATATCAATATGACCAAATCTATCTATTATGAATTATAGTTTAGTAAACTATTTTATATCATAACTTTAATAGTGTTATGACAATTAATTTTGATGAAAACTTATTTGATTGAATGGTTAAATTGATTAGAGGATTGAGGAATGTTTTGGGACAAGCTTTTGCAATAATTCGCATGGATTTATATCAGTTTAATAGTGTTATGACAATTAATTTTGATGAAAACTTATTTGATTGAATGGCTAAATTGATTAGAGGATTGAGGAATGTTTTGGGACAAGCTTTTGCAATAATTCGCATGGATTTATATCAGTTTTGTTTTTAGTTTTTTGTAGAAAAATATTTGAAGATTAATCTTTAAATTGTAGAGTGAGGATCTTTTAGCTTCCTCTTAGTCACTGGATTTGACTACGGTTGTTGGGCTTGATTCTCATCATTTTCATAATGGATATTTTTGTTTGCTATTGATAAGAAAATGGCATTTGGAATCAATTTTTCATTCTTGTTCTTCAAGAAATTTATGTGTATAAGTGAAATCTAATTGATGCATGTAAAATATGATAGTGATTAAATCTTCATTGGAGATTGACATGGAATTTCCTTTGCAGTGCGTGCTTGCTTACATGTCATCTTATTATTATTAATGAAATGATATGGGAGGGATGACTTTTCTGTCAATCCAAGCCTATTTTGGTTGTTGGTATGTTTGTATCTCTATCTTATGGTTGATTTCCTCATAGGCATTGTTCCTTCTCCATTTCACTAGTCGTTATTGTGGTTTGTATTGCAAAAATGCCTACTTTCTCATTTTCCATTTGCAAACTATCTTGTTGTCATGTTTTTTGAGTTTTTCTTGTAGACATGGATGGTCGTTAATGCCATACGGAGGGTCATTGGATAGCCGTGATGAGAAGACCATGTAAATTATGTGTTAGCACAATGTGTCCGCTTTTCCACCCAACCGTAGGCTCTATTGCACTTTTGTTTCTCTATAGCAAGCCACCCCCATGCCAGGCCATGATACCACTAGGGAAACCTAGATTCCTCTCAGGGAAATTTAGGAATGTGAAGATCACTCTCCTTCACAGGGAACCATATAGAAGAAACTCATTTACCCACCAATCCCAGGGTCTCCATGAATCTTTCAAATGCCTTCCCGGCTGGATTTACTTACACAAGGAGGCCCTTCATTGCCTCTACATCCCCTCATCATCCTCCCCTCTAAGTGCCACTTCTTTACCCAACAAGCATCAAATTCACAACCCTCTATGATTAGGTCAAGTTTGGGTATGTTCTGCCTAAGTTTCATGGTTTAGAGAAGATTTTAGAGAGTCTTTCCACTGGGATACTAGCTCTGCTAGCGACTTTCCCTTTGTTCTTCTCTATCTGTGCATGGGGAATTCCACCGATCTCCCAAAAACTCTCTCTCTCCTCTCCTCTCTTGCATGCACTTTATTTTCCCTGGAAGGTTCCCAATTTTCCCTTCCTTCTGTCAAAATCATTCATTGGTCAACCCCAAAAATGAGGTGGGTACTTGGTTGTACCTATGTTTGATAGTTCAGTTGTCCTAGCCATCCCTCCATACCTTCATCAAGGTAGGCAATTGGCTTCTCAACTACCAGGCCTTTTTTCATTAACTGATTTTTGGGAAAGGGAAGAGAGGTAAATATCTTCAAATAAATTGAGGTAATAAGGCTCTTAGGTAAGGAAATCCCCCTCACCAATTTCTATTCATGGTATCATGGACAGTACTAGTGCTCCACCCTTCTGTCAGCTATTTGGATTTTATTTTTCAAAGAAAACCATATTTACATTTCTTGTAAAATTTCAAATATCCTTGTCATGACTCATGGAAACATTAAATTATAACTTATAATTACAGACTGGGGAAAAACGGGGTGTTATAGTTTCCCCCAACATGAAGCATACTGGTTGGTTGATTATCTCCAACATGACTTGCAAAGGTTGGTGACCTATTTCCAATATGACTTGTAGTGATTAGAATCTCACTCCCAGCATGACTTGCAGAGGTTGGTTGCTTGCCCCCACCATGACTTCCAAAGGTTGTTTACATGTCTCCAACATGACTAGTAAAGGTTGGTGACTTGTCTCCAACATGACTTGCAAAGGTTATTGACCTATCTCCAATATGACTAGCAGTGATTGGACTCGTGCCCCCAGAATGACTCGCAGAGGCTAGTTTCTTGTCTCCAACATGACTCACAGAGGTTGGTGACTTCTTCTTCTTATTCTTTCTCTTCCTATTCCTTTTAAACTTATGGTTACTAGTAGATATATTTTCACCAGATAAGGAGGAAGGAGGAGGAGTATACTTTACAGATGAAGAAGGTAGAGGATTAACATCAATTTGATGCCCATGACATAAGGTGTTTCTCTAAGAAGCATCATAAACATTATGTACATTCAGAGTGGTCCATAACCAAACTGGTACTCCTACATTTAACCCAGGAATGTTGAAAGTGGCTATCAAGGGGGCACCAAGGTTTCTAAAGAAAGGAAAAGCACAAGAATCCCCTTGGAAAGGGGTCCCTTGGTTGGTATCCTCAAGAACTTTATCCATGATGTTCATATGCAAAGGTTTGTCCCTTGCAGGATTGTTCACATCTGAAAGAGTCTCACACGCTAGCTCCAACAAACCAGTGGTATAAAGCACATGCCTTCTAAGAGGCCGCTCCACATTTTCAAGTGAAATAATGAGGGTCCTTCTCGATCGGTGGAGCAATTGGTCGACGACCTTGAATCAACAGTCCAAAAGTGGTGGTAGAGACACAACCTAGTCCAACTACATAAAGCAACACTCCATTAAAAATTCTTAAGATGCACAACACAAACAAGCAAATTTCCCAAAAATCCAACCCAGGTGGATCAGGTCCTAAGTCCAAAGTAATGAAAAAGTGGAAAAAGGGACCTTCTGGAAACCATCACGGATTGATTAAGTCCCAAGGTCGATAAACGAAGGAGTGATAAGTAGTTACCATGACCTCCACATAACAACCCTTCCCGATGCAAGAAACCCACGCGAACACGAGGCACCCTCCATGGTTACTAAAAGTGTGATACAACGTCTACCTCAAGTATCGTGAGAAGCCCCTTGAAGCCACCTTTGTGACACCTAGGAATAACAACTAGAGTTACCAACTCACAGTCGGTGTCTGTGGGAATAATTGACAATCAGGATCATACGTATGGGCAGGGTAGCAAAGATCGAAGCTCCAAAAGTATCATCACCATAGAGGTCCAGGTGGTACTCAAGGAACCATCGTATACGCAATAATCCACAGATGGTTGGAGACGTATTGGAAGGGTAATCTCTGCCACTCAGCCTCACATGACCTCATGTTTAGCTCATGTTTTAGAGGAGTTTCCCGACCACAACTATATGACAATTGGATTTTAATCATTTCTTGTTCATACTTCTATGTTCAATTAAATTTCCTTGGAGAGTTTACTCTCCAACCTATTCCAAGGCTCTGGCCTAGACTAGTTGGTGAATCCTAGAAACAAAATGTCTAGTAGATTTTAATTAAGCGTTTGTTTTTAGTGGATGTTATTTACTCAAGGTAAGGAAGTGAAAAATGGCGATTTGTCAGAGACTCCTGCAACAAGAAACTTATAAGAACATTGGAAAAGGAAACTTCATACTAATTCTACAATGAAATGATTTTCAAGCAAGCATAATGCATGAACATTAATGAAAACCTTGAGATGCAATCTTTCTCTTTCTATGCAAAATGCACAATTGCAACCTTTTCCTAAATTGCGAGAAAATCAAAAGAAGAAAACAAAAATAACATTCTTTGTTCTTTTCCTTTTAAATTATTTTCAAGATGAGAAGAAAAGGAAAATGCTTATACTAATATATTTTATTTTCTCAAATATGAATGCAAAACAACATAACCGAAAGAAAGAGACCTATCTAACAACAAACTAGGTTTTCTTTTTCTTTTTTACTAATGAAAAAACTAAACAAAGGATGCTAAAAGAAATATTTTTTTTATTTTTATGTTTGAAAAAAAATGAATGCACAAAAGAAAAGTATTGAACTCAGATACAAACTCAAGTTTCAGGAATGACCACAACATCGACCATGAAACCGAGACCCTAAAAATAAGATTTTTCTTACAGTGATGCAATGCAAGAAATACAAAAAAGCCAAACAAACATCAAACTTTGTTTTTATTTCAAATTTTAAGACTTTACCTACTTTATGTAGCCAACAAGAAGTTTTAGAAACCATGAGAGTCCAAAAAAAACCCAAAAAATTCAAATCGGGGCTTAAAAAGGCTGAAAAACGGAGGGAAAAAACACCTCCCATAATCCACACGCTCCTTCTCCCACTCTAAGGGGCGTATATAACCCTACATATGCTCTTATTATAGGAAGCATATATTTTCTCCCGTCATTGCATAAAAGTGCATATATAAACAAGAAACCCCAAGAAAAGCTTGGAAAGAGCTAGGTCAAAATCCTGAAAATGAAGGCAAGGGTTCTGAAAGACTAAATGCAACAACAAAAATAGAAAGAAATCCAAAAAAAACATAAAACAAAGAGAAAAAACCTAAACTAAACTCTCCCCAACGGAGTCACCAATTATGTTTGCAGAGAATGAACTCCTATGGTTTGGGTTAATAACCAAAATAGAGCAAGTACCCCAAGAACAACCTCTGACTAACACAAGCAGCAAAAGACGGTTAACTAATAACTACCTAAGAGTGGATAGGAGACCTACTTGTTGTCAAATCGTCCAATGGAGACCTCTTTCATGGATTCTCCTTCAAGTCTTTTCACTCCAATCGTTTTATTCACCAATCTGCACTCACAAAGATATAAAGCTGCAAAGAGGTAGTTATAATAACTAACTTTAACTACTTACAAGTACCAATAGTTAGGAAGTCAATGTCCAAATCAATTAAATGCATATTAAAACTATAAAAGTAAACACATTGCATAAACTTAGATGGGAAAGAGAGTTCTCATTATAAATGAAACAACAAATGATGAGTACAAAGATCACAGTTGTAGCTATGGAACTTCCCCTAAACAAACGTCCAGATTCCTCCACCTGGGCCACTTAAGGATCCTCACACCTCTTATATCCTCACTCTAAAAAATTCAGAAAAGAGAAGGAGTCTCTTTCTAATAAGGATAATTGAGCAAGAAGGTTGGAAAGAGGGGTTTCCAAGACTGGAAGAGGGGAATTCTTAAAAACCACATGAAGGGGCTTACAGACTTGGTAGAAGTTTGCCAACATAATGATTATATTTGGAATGATCCCTCTCCTCTACCCCATGGCATCAATTTGTAATCCAAGAAATTAGTTAGAGTAGTTATAGATGGGAAATAGGAGGCCAGGAACTGGAGGAACCCATGAACTCCTCTCGAAAAATCACAAATTTATATTTTTTGTGCCAAATAAATGCATATGTTGGTTGTATAAGAGAAACACGCATATCATACGCACTTTTTCAGAGCACAGAGAGCGTATAACTTGAAAATGGGGTTTTTTAAGTATTTTGAGGAGGAACTAAGGGGGATTTTTGTCCGCAAGTAGGACATGGATTAACAAATTAGTCTAATCATGTGCATCTATGCTATGAGGTGGAAAAAGATGCTATGACAATACACATGATGTCTTATTTAAATAGTAGAAGTAAAGAAAGAAAAAGAAAATATTGGATGTGGGACAATTAGTGTGTCTCTTACACATCATAGTAATAAAGGCAGATAAAGGATGAGATAAAGGTAGATAAAGAGAATAAGAGAGTAATAGTGCATGTAGGTACATAACACATAGTCTCTACTATACACACATTTTTGCAAGGGGGCTACTAAGGTACCATGAATACCTAGAAGCAGTTTGATTATTTCATGTTTAAATACCATGTTCTAAGTTCTCATTCCATAATGTACAAGCCACATACTTTCACAAGGTTCAAACTTATGTCAGACCTATGGTAGGTTCATTGTCTGTTACATGATACATCTTATTCTCACTTTGACAATTCAAACAATTGTGAGAATAATACTTTATGAAATAAAAAAATTACAATATATCTCACACAAGTGACACTTCATTAAACAATCTTGATAAGTGACACACACTTCTATTACTTGGATATCCATCTTTAAATTTTTCTTGAATGCTTCCAACACTTGATTTTTGAGTGTTCTTTGCATTTGTAGTTGATTGGAAGTTGTGGTTTCTTCACATTCGTTGCTTGGATGGAAAAAATATTCATCATCCTCTTAACATCACACTTTGGGTATGAGGCTTACTCATCACACGATACTTCTTTGAGTCCAAAAATTTCTCCTTGCATCCCTCCTTACTTTCTTTAGTTTGGGAATGCCTTCTTACTCCTTATGCTTGAATGAAGTTAATTTGGACATTTCGATCTTGCATCCACTCTCCTTCATTCCCATTCGTGAATCCTCTTCTTCATGTATTTTTCTACATATGAAATCCTTATAAGTGAATGGCATAAGATCATGGTTAGATTAACAAGATACTTATGAGATAAAGGATAGCATACTATATCAATTGCCAAATAATCCATTCAATAAATCATAACAACAAGACTAGAATAATAATTTAACTAAGGAAATGCATAATTCTTTATTAACAAAAAATTATTAACATGATGGACAAGATATGGATGAATAAGAGGAAGGTGATTTTTTTTCCTTCATAGAAATGCTCGATGTCATCCTAGCAACTTTCACTTTCTCACAATGTGAGAAATCATATTTAATTCATCATTTAAAAAATTTCCACCAATTTATTGGAGATATTACACACTTACCTAATATTTATTTTCCTAAGTTCATTTGTCTATGTTGAGGGTGCCCCTTGGTCTGAAATATTCTCCCTTGGATGAGAATATTCTCCTCTAGATGAAGACGCCACATCCTCTTCATTCATTACACAGTTGTACTTTAGTTAGACTAGTGGAGTCAAGTATCGCATGGAAACCTTGGTATTATCACCAAGTGTTGCATGCTCACCTTGGGATCATCACCGGGAGGGAGCACTCACCTTGGGATCATCACTAGGAGGGTGAAACACATGTGCATGCATGAGATTCTCTCCACTCCACCTATGTGAGACAATTAATTGATGACTGCATGGCTAGTTAACTAAGACTAGGTGGAAATTCACTCTCGTTTATGTTAGTGTATGTCCACATATATCTAGATCACTACTATGGTGCATTAGTTTAGCCATGTAGAGTACATCAGTTGTAATTTTTCATCCTCTCATCGTGTGGAATACAAATCTTTCATTCTTTCTCCAATTCTTCTCTCAACTCTGCAAGTTTGTTGTTCATTATTTCTGGCTAGATTCTCTGTGCAAGTTTCAACCCAATTTCATATGGTATCAGATCCCACAGGTGCTAGGAAGAAGATGCACAAACTATCTATTGCAGATTTAGAAGATTGAAGAAACCAAAAAGAATGGATATTTTGTCATCAACAATTCTTACGCCATACTCAAAAGTAGAGGTTTATATCGAATAAATATGGAAACTGAAATTGAACCAACATCTTCCATTTAGAAAACCAAAAAACTTCAACTGCATGGATGAAGCCTTCGGTCTCCTTTTCTTATCTATATCTCCCAAATTTTATTTCACATTGAATCATCCACAACCCCAAACAATGTTTGGACTACTATGGAGGCACTCTTCAGAAAATAGGATGATATGCGTGGCCACATTCTCTAGAATGAGTTAAATTCATTAGATCCAAGAAATTACGAGAATATCCAATACTTCTTCACGAGGTTCAAAGCATTGTTGCTTTAACTCAAAGGATGCAAGATTGATAAATCAAAGCAAGAAAAATATTCAATTCTTTCTATTCTATCAAATTTGGGTCTGGAGTATGTCGTCTTTGTCTCCACATTTCATGTAGTAAGGATTACATTGGGTGCAACTTGGACAATGCCCACAATGGACACATTCATTGATTCCTTGATACATGAGAAATACAAGCTCATCAAGATGGGAAAACTCAAAAAATCCAAATCCCGAGCACTTGTTGTGCATGAAAGTCACAAGTCAAACTCCAAATCCAATCAGAAATCCAAGGGAAAGAAGGACCCCAATCTAAGAAAGGGAGGAAACTTCAAACCCTCTGATGAATATTCTACCTCAAAGGCAGTAAAGGGAAAGCAAGGGAAATCAAAGTGCATTTATTTCAATCATGGTTACCATCCTTAATATTCTTGCATGAAGAAAACCATTGACCTCATGTCGCAAACACTCCAATGGAACAATCTTTGGGACTACATTCCTAAGAATGCAAAGAAGAAGTTGGAAGAAAAAGTAGGAGAAACTCGAGGTAATGTGAATTCTTTAATTTCAATCAATTCTTCTCTAGATGCATGGATCATTGATTTAGAAGCATCACACCACATGAAAACCACAAAATATGTCATTTCATCTCTAAAAACATGCACCAATCCTCCCATTCTCATGGGGGATGACTCTCCAATAGAAGTCTCTAGACAAGGGAGAGTGGACCTCAGAAATGGAAGTTTTGGGAATGTATTTCATGTTTCAAAACTCTCCATAAATATAATATCTATGTATAAAATCACATACATGCACAAGGAAAAGGGTGGAATTCACACCGGATTATGTGACAATATTTGACATGGAAGACAACTCCAAAATTGTTGTAGGTGAGGTAGATCATAAATATAGATTGCATGCATTCTCTAAATTTATTGCTAAATCAAATTCTACATTGCTACTAACTCATGCCAATGATGACAGTAATATTTGGAACGAAATATTTTACCACTTAAATTTAGGTACATGCAACAAATAAGCAAACAGGGGATGGTGGAAGGTTTTCCAGACATACAATTTTCTAATGGAGTTTGTCATGGATGTGTTCTTGGAAAGCATATGCAAGAGAAGTTTGAGAAAGGAAAGGCATGGAGGGCCTCTTCTCCCTTGGATTTTGTTCATAGTGATCTCATGGGGCCTTTCCCTCATCCTTTCATAAGCAAAGCCAAATAGTGTTGACCTTTATTGATGATTGCTCACAGTACAACTGGGTGTATTTTCTCAAGAAAAAATTTGAAGTGTTTTAACATCTCAAGGATTGGAAATCACATGCAGAGAAGCGGTCTGAGAAGATGATCAAGATCCTCCACATAGATAATGGGGGGATTATGTAAAAAGGGATGTACAACATATTTGTGATGAAACAGTTATTCAGTTACAAAACATAGTTTCATACACTTCATAGTAGAATGAGGTAGTTGAAAGGAAGAACCGATCTATGAAAGAGATGGCAAGTTTTATGTTGCATGCAAGGTCCCTTCCCTCCATATTTTGGGTTGAATCCATCAATTGTGCCACGTACAAAAAAAATCAATCTCCTCACAAATGTGTGAAATGAATGATACCTTATGAATCTTGGAGTAGAAGGAAACCAAAAATGAAACACTTTCGCATTTTTGTATCACACGCATGGGCCCACGTACCTTTAGAAAAGATGAAGGATTTGGATCCTCAAAGAAATGAATGCATATTTGTGGGTTATCCCAAGCGTGTGAATGGATATAGACTAATATATACTTCAAAAAATAAGTTAATCATTGAAAGGAGTGTCCAGTTTGAAGAAAATCCCCTACATGCATCTCAAGAACAACTTGTTGAAACTTATATGCTTCCTCTTGTACCGGATATCTAAGATGAAGCATCCTACCACTCAAATCAGATTTCCACCCTGATTTCCAAATCAAACTCAGAAGATCATGAGCATGCATGTGAATATCTAGATCCAAGACTTAAATGGGCACAATCCACCTTACAGGCAGTAGGTGATCTTGTGGTGGGTTCAGTGGATCTAAGGAGGACGAGATCTGAATTGGAGGAGGCTCCACATGCACTCACAAATACAGAACCAATAATTCCCATGCATTTCTACATGGTCCTACCCTCATACCTTCAAACCTATGCAAAGGCTTAAGGGAATCCCAAATGGGAAACAACTATGAACAAGGAGTACAACTCCCTCATCGAAAACCAAACTTGGGACTTGGTTCCGCTTCCTTCAAATAGGAAGCTTGTCAGATGTAGATGGGTATACAGAACAACGAAACTAGAAAATGGTCTTTTGAGCTAATACAAAGAAAGATTTGTGGTGAAAGGATTTTAGCAAGTTCACAGGATTGATTATGATGTGACATTTTCTCCAGTAGAAAATATGTATTCCATATGTTTATCCCTTACCATTGCAACAATGAGGAGGTGGGAGGTTCACCAAATGGATGTGAAGAATGTGTTTCTTCACGATGATCTTGAAGACGAGATATACATGGGGCAACCACAAGGGCACATATAGATTTCCTCTCTAGTTTTTTGACTCAAAAATTCACTCTACAACCTCAAGCAGGCTCCTAGAGCGTGGTATGCTAAAATGGATTCTTACTTCCTTTCTCAAAATTTTCTTCATTGTAAATCATATCCCAATTTTTATATGTTGAGAACTTCTAACTCTTTGTTGATTATAGTTTTATATGTAGATGATTTATTAATCACAGGTATCTCAGACTCAATTATTTTTGTAGTCAAGTATGCATTTCATGATAGGTTTTCAATGTCTAACATGGGTCCATTACACTTCTTCCTTGGTCTTGAAATCAACCAAGCTGATTTAGGAATCAAGTTGTGTCAGGCAAAGTATGGCAGATATCTCTTGGTTAGATTCAACGTGAGTGATTATAATCCAACAACCACACTTTTTATTATTTGGGGTAAAGCTCGAGGTTGGTGGGGATAAACCATTGGTCAATATCACCAAGTATTGATAACTAGTGGGGAGCCTCATATATCTCACTCACTCTCATCCATATATCTTGTATGTTGGAAAGCTTCCAAGAGCATCCTCCGATATGTAAAGGGTACTAGTAGTCATGGGATTCATTATGAAAAAGGTTGTACATTGGACCTCATTAGCTATACAAATTAAGAATGGGTTGGCGATAACATATCGCAAGTCCACTTCAGGGTACATTCTTAGTTTGGGATCTAGTCCCATTTGTTGGTCGAGAAAAAACCAATAAGAGATTGATTTATCATCATCAAAGTATGAGTACAGAGGAGTGGTCAACATTACCATTCAGGCTCTATGGTTACAAAACTTCCTCACCGAGATTGGTATCCTATTTCATCATTTAATCGTGATTTGGTGTGACAATTAGAGCAAACTGATATTTTGAAAAGATCCAATGCAACGACAGAGAAAAAAACACATCGAGATCCACATGCATTACATTAGAGAGTTGATTCATGATGGGATCATTTACTTATGGTATTGTCCCTCTTATGAACATACTACAAAAATCTTCATGAAGACTTTCACTGAGCAGAAATTCCACTTTTAGTGAGACCTTCTTGGAGTGAAGGACACAATTTCCTAGCAATTGTCTTTCATTTTCAACATTGTATTTTAAGGGGGTGTTTTCGTATGAGGTTTTCCCTCTTACCTATTTTTCAGTGTTCTATATTTCTTAGATGCATTGTAAAATGGGTACCTAACATGGCTTCTTGTTAGGACCCACTCATTATGTACTCCCTATTAGTGTTCAAGGGGGTATTGGAGATATTACACACCCACCTAGTATTTATTTTCTAATTTCATTTGTATATATTGAGGGCGTCCCTTGGTTTGATATATTCTCTCATAAATGATGGATTCACATCCTCTTTAGTCATTACTCAGTTGTACTTCATTTATACTAGTGGCATCAAGTCTCTCATGGAAACTGTTATCTCCTCAAATAAATTGGTCAAAATTATTTGAGGAGGAGATAGAGAATCATTAGAAAAAACTCTACTAAATTTTTTAGGGCTCATTTTAATAAGTTCCAGCTTGTAATTAAAGTTTGAAAAGCATTTGATTTGTTCTTTCCTTCAAAAAAATCAAAACTCATGTTTCGGTAGCTAATGCATTTTTCAAAAGGGATTCTAAGCTACCGAAATCCTAGCTTTCGGCAGCTAAAATGCGAAACTCGGGGCTATTTTAGCTACCGAAAGCACATAAATTTTGCGTTTTTATTGGGTTGAGTCATCATTTTAAAATGATGATTCTGAGCGACTGGAGAATAATTTTGAGAAACTGGAGGAGGTTTTTGTTCCTAACATGTCAGAGAACAATAACCTCTCTCAGTTTTCCTACAGGTGTCACATATTGGGAGAATCGAATTCATCTATGATCCCTAATTTTCGGATCTGAGATTTCCCTGTTTGACACATGTTTTTGAAATGCGGATCCCGAGCAAATGAAAACGAATCTCGAAGAACTGAGAGAGGTTGTTTCTCAAAAAAAACCGATATACAAAAAGTCTCTCAGTTTTAAAAAATATTTTTTTATTAGAGATATATGGGTGAATCTTTAAGCGACATATTTCCACAAAATTTCTGCACAGAACAGGGCAGAAAGCTATTATTTTTGCCCAGATCGGGATTGTTTGAGTTGGAATGGTTTGAAACCTCTTTGAATGGACATTTGTTGAATTATCAAGTCATATCCAATAGCTATTTTTGATGGATAAGGGAAATAAGAGGTGTTTCAATCATTTTTGGTACCTTTTTCAAAGGCAGAAAATCAGGGTTTTTGCACACTTCAGCAAATTCGAAATTTATCCTTGGAGGATTAAATCAAATAGCCTTGGGAGGCTGGATTGCACTTCATCAACACTCTACTACTCTTGAAGATCATCAGATATGGATTGACCTCATCTTGAGGATCTTTTCCTAGTTTATTGTAAATATTGTTTCACTTTCCGTATTTAGAAAATTAGATCCATTAATTTAGGATCTGAAAACTGTATTGTAAAGCTATAAAGCTGAAGAAAGAAGATGAACTAAAGGTTCAATTTTGGAGACTCTTTCAGACTTTGTACTCAAGCTTCTCATTTTCATATTAAGTAATACAAGCTTCTTTTGCCATTACTTGTTCAGATTCCCATCTTCTTATCTAGTTTGTACTTGTACTTGAATGTTATATTCATGTTATTCACATTTTTCTAGTGTCTGATAGCTATCATCCTGTCTTTGCATTGATGAGTTAGAATTGCAAGTATTGTTTACTTATTGTAATCGACCATTCATATATGTTTATTGTATGATTCTGCTGGTATAGTAAGGATTCTCCACACATCCACTTATTTACAAACTCTCTAAATAGTAGTAGTTGAAAGCCTTGTCAATCTAAGTGTGTTTATGCATGTCTTGAGTGAGTGAGGTTTGATTTAGTCATTTGACTTGATCCATTTGAGTCAATCATTGAGATATTAGTTAAG
Source organism: Picea engelmannii (assembly GCA_009831015.1). NCBI lineage: Eukaryota > Viridiplantae > Streptophyta > Pinopsida > Pinales > Pinaceae > Picea > Picea engelmannii. The sequence continues at coordinate 871,413 of ML778814.1, forward strand.
TTACCAGGCATCTTTGAGATACAACCTAAGAGAGTTTCCTGGAGTGATAACAAAAACCTTAGTATTATCACCAAGTGTTGCAAGTTCACATTGGGATCATCACCAAGAGGGAACACTCACCTTGAGATAATCACCAAGAGGGAGCACTTGACATGCATGAGGCTAGGAGGGCACACCACATGTTCATGCATGAGATTCTCTCCATTCCACTCATGTGAGCCAGTTAACTAGGACTAGGTGGCAATTCACTCCCATTTATGTCAATGTGTGTCCACATCTCTCTAGATCACTACTATGGCGTATTAGTTTATCCATGTAGAGTATATCAGTTGTAGTTTTTTGTTCTCTCATTACGTGGAACACAATTCTTTCATTATTTCTCCAATTCTTCTCTCAACTTTGCAAGTTGTGTTCATTGTTTCTAGCTAGATTCTCTATGCAGGTTTCAACCCAATTTCATACAATTAACATTGTATTTTAAGAAATCTCATCAATAAGCTAATAACCAAGGCCTTTATGGAGTATGAGGTGTGTAACCAAATGATCCAATGGGTAAAAAAGTGTGAGCAGTGTGATTTTTTACTTGGACTTGATATCTATGCAAAGCAAATTGGTTTTAGGGTCCTCTTCCTATCATATTAAAAAACATGTCACTTGATAAAAATCCCATCAATTTTAAATAAAATTTAGCATCTGTGAATAGGAACTCAAGCATGCCTTGTGACTATCTGATTTATAGGTAATTATGCATGATGAACATGATTATATTCTTATATTTTTCCTAGTTGTCATTGTGTGTCTTGTGTTGGCTCCAATCATCTCTCTTTCCTATGGCACTAAAATGGTTAGTAAATAAAAATGCAACTACAAAATGTCATGAACAACAACAATATATACTATTAAGAATGGATAAGCTATGTATAAGCTCAAGCATCTCTGATTTAATATCTTTGGACAACAATTTCACTCCAAATCACCCTATAAGGGAAGACATTTGAATGGCCATCCTAGAGAGAAAAATGCATCTCATCTTCATCCAATGGGGTCACGTTGCAAGTTCTCTAGTGATGCATTTTGATTGATGGGCCATTTTTTTACTTCCTTAGTGATATGGTGGAGGCTTCGAGGATAAAATGCATCATTTATCTCTCCAGACAACATTTCCAACCTCGTTGGTGATGTTTTTTTGGCTTGCTTTTCATTTTTAATACTTTGGTGAGGTCCAACACTACCCAAAGGGGAAAAACGCATTAGTCCTTTCCTAGGCAACCTTCCCATCTTCATTAGTGATGAATTTTACTCTATGGTTCATTTTTTACTTATGCTGGGGTCAAACATTGAAAGCTTAAAGGTGCAAAACGCAATCATCTCACTGGTGCTCCACTATTGCAACCTTCTATGGAATGTGTTTTTGACTTGCTATGTGCCCCAACAAAGGCCCAAAAGATGAAATGGCATTGGTTTCTCCTCCATCTTTCTTCCTCAACTCTTCTTCTACTTTGTTATGGATTTATGTTCATTTTTTAACTCATGAAAAGTTTCTACAATGGCTCAGAAGATAAAATGCATTACTTGTGTATCTAGAAAATAGTTGCAACCTCTCAAGTGACGTGTACCATTTACTTGTGTATTTACTTTTCCTTCAACGATGGCTCAAAGGCTAAAATACACTGTTTCCTTGCACAATCAACTACCACAAATCACTTAGCAATGTATTTTAGTTCATAGTGAATTTTTAACTCACTATGAGGTTTGGTGAAGTCTCAACTATCAAAACCCATTCCCTGGGTATTCAAGTGGCAATCAAAACAACCCCAATGATGTGTTTTTTCTCATAACTCATTTTTTAGCTGATGGAAAAGTCTAACAAATCCTCCAAAGATTAATGGAATCCAATACTACTCTGGAGCATCGTCGCAATTCTAGTTGCCCTGCATTTTCCCTCTGCATGTGTTTTTATCCTTCAATAGAGTATATAGAGGATGAAATCCTCACTAGGAAAGCTAACACTATGTTTGTGTGTTCGTTGAAGTGAAATTTTACTCCCAACATATATAAGAATTAATTCATTACATAAGAAAGAGTCATCATTAAATGGATTTATCTCAAGATCCCCTTGCTTCATTGGACCTTTCTTGCTCTAGTGGAATATTCCCAAATGATAATGCATGTATCTCTGTTTCCACTGATTATTATAATTTATCTATGTATTATGGGATATCTGATTATAAGCTAGATTCTCTATTATGATTTGAGTTTTTGATGCGCTTAGTGTCGTAGGATGATTTAAATTTCTTTTCTTGGTTTGCTTGAACAAGTTTATTATCTATATTACATTTATATGCCTATGATTGAAGGGCCATTTGATATTTTCTTTGAGTTGAGTTTTGGTTTGATAATCTTTGAATATCCTTTGCTTGGATTATGTTGAAATGATGTGATGATTTCAATTCCTCTTGGTTGCAAAGACCTTACCTAAGTTCCCTTGTTTATATTATGATAGCTTGATTGTGGTGATTTATTTTGCTTGTCTATGTAAGATCCATGAATAGCTTACATTAGTGACATGGAAGTTACATTCATGAATTAGTAATAATCTCACGCTTAAGAATCTAATGCATAGTAATTAAAGCATATGTAAACATGCATTGTAATCAAATACCTTCTCTTCACTATGCCATTAATCATGTTTATGTTAAGTGCTTCATCACTAATGGTTGGCACACATATCATTAGATTATGATGGTTATTGTTTGTGTGGGGATAACATTTAAATTCATAGATTCCATTGTTACATCTATCATTATATTTCTTCAATTATTGCTAATGAGATGTCATGAGTTAACACTCAATCCTAATCAATGCATTGGTGTGCTTGTTACTGTGAAACTTGTTCATGCTCAATAGATGATAAAACAAGTTCAAAAGCAAGGAAAACTTTAGAAATGAGAAAATTCGAGTGATGGAAGGCACCATAATGGATTTGTTTCAATTATAAGTGGTGTTATTAGCTAGTGTAATGATGGTTTATGGAACGAGACTCTCAATTTCGTAAAATTGGTAGGGAATCCCTCTAGATTTTTATGGAATAATAAAGGGAAGAGAAAGTATGGAACAAATCATAAATAAAGAGATTTGAATGGTAAAAATATGTAGTGTCAAATATGTTTCAACAATTGACTATTGACTGTGTTATATGTGGCATTTCTTCTTGGAATTGAATATTTATCTATGCAAAATAGATAGGGAAGCAAATGGTCCAGGCACAAAAAGATACTCCTTAAGCTTCAACTAAGGTTTGATTTGTTGTATAACTCCTTCAACAATTATAAAGCTAATCATAATTCCTGCCACATATCTACACAATTTCATTTTTTTCAAGAATCACATGAGATATCTGTGAATAAATGGATCACCCATAAGATAGATCCACACTCCTAGTGAAGTCATTGAGCTTACAAAGGCCTTTTTGTAACACAATGGGACATTGATAAATGAACATAGATGAAAGGGATTGCCAAGGACTAAATTGAATCAATGGATAGCAAGTGAATGTTTTAGAAGAAAATAGAGATATCAAAGAGCCATGGAAGGTAAGACACAATTGTGAATTCAAAATTTGGAGGAAACCCAACCCCTAGGGCCTAGGGTTTGTTGGGGGCCTCAATGGATTACATAAACTACAGTTAAGAATGAAAATTACATAATTTTATTATTTTTAATTAAGTGAGATAGATATTCATTTTAGTGCACATTAGTTAATTAGATCAAAACACAAAAAATAAGTTAACCACATGATTAAAGTTTGTTAAGTAAATGTACCAACTTTTATCTCCTCATTTTTTTTTTATCCCATAAATAAAAACTTTGGTTTCATGTGCAGTATTCACCAACAAGAATATGAATCCTACATGTAACATTAATTAGCAAGGAATGGAACCCCACATGTAATATTGGAAACCAACATGCAATATTCACTAACATGGATTTAAACCACATGTCACTCACTCACATGTCACTCACTCTATAGAGTACTCAAACCATGTACCATTCTTACTAGCAAAGACTAAAATTAAATATCATTCTCATTATAAGGATTCAACATTGTTCATCAATGGAGAGGGTTTTTCATATGAAGTTTCCCATTCTTGGCATTTAGAATTCTAATTGTGAATTAAAATCTAATAAAAAACTGAAAATAAAAACTATTTTAAATACAAAATTAAATAAAAAATTTAAAATACAAAATCTAATAAAAAAATAAATTGAAAACTACTTTAAATACAAAATTAAATAAAAAATTTAACATGCAAAATTAAAACGATCTAAGCCAAGGAAGGAAAAAAAAATGAAGATAGATTTGATAAAAAAATATCAATTATATTTTTAACATCAAACCACAATTTAAGAAAACTAAGACCAGGGAAAAAAAAATCTAAAAATAAGAAAATACAGATGATTGTGATATTTTTCACAACTTTGAGTTACTAACTTTATACCTCAAAAGGTCTCAGAAATCATGAAATCTTGAATCTAGTGAAATTGCATGTACTAGTTTGAGCATTCTAGTTCCAGAGTCAATTCATGATTTTATATAATAAAGTAAGTATGTGAACAATAGTCAAACCAATTCAATTCAAGTAACTGAAAAATAAACAAATCAATTTTCAAACCAACTTATGGTTAAAGAAAAATTTAGACCAACACAACTTTAAAATATACTAATTAACCATAATTAATCAACCATAATTAATCATTAAAGCAAACTCATAATGTTTTTTAATAAAATCTTTAAAATATACAAGGCTAAAAAAATAACACCCATAGTTAACCAAATACAAATCATTGGATTCAAGCTCTTTACCTTCAATAAAAAAAACAACTACAAATAGATTGCTACCAAACTCTTGAAAACCTGAGGTTGAAATAAATAAACCTTCAATTCAATCTATAATTAATTCTTGAACTTGAAATATTATTTTATAAACCAAAAGAAACAAAGATATATTTTTCTTTCTAAATTATTGAAAAAAAAAAGTTTTAAGAGATATATATTTCATTGAACTAGGGGTTAATAGTTTAATCACTTTTATTTTTATAGATAGAATTAAGACATATTCCTAACTATTGAATTGAAATTGCAAATTAGTGGAATCTATGTAGTAGGCTAAATAAGATTAAGAATTCATGCATGGTGACAACTTTGAGTATTCTAGTTATCAACTTTCCATAGTCTTTCATTTCTTCACCAAACTATCTAAATTTAAGTAAGATCAACCACCTACACCACAAGTTTGTAAATTGACAGCATATAAGTTATGTGATACTATTAAAACTTAAAATATAAAATTTAAAAATTTATGATAACAAAATAAACATGTAACAATGAAGCATTGAAAGTCAGTTTGACAAAATCTAGAAAACCTTCTATCCTTTCATTGAAAAAAATTGTCCTCCAAAGATACACAATTCAAACTATATTTACAGGTTGGTCATTTACATAGGTTAATTTATAGACAAGGTTTAAACAACTAACTTTGGTTTTTTTAACCCTAATTACTACAAACTATGTATAAGAAAAATATCCCTCCTAATAATTCAATAAAATCCCCTTTTACAAAAATATTAATCTCTTTGGAAAAAAGAAACCTTCGTCCTCTAATAATAATAATAATATTATTATTATATTTTTCTAATAAAAGACTTTTCTTTTGATCCCATTAACCTGCTTAGGTGTGATTGGTAAAACAAGGGAGGAGTTGACTAAACTAACCCCCCCTCCTTTGTCAATTTGGGAGTAACCCCAATATCCTCTTTAATGTTTGTAAGGGTGTGCATTATACCCACAAGGATAATAGGTGATGAGGCTGCATGTGTGGGTTCCCAACCCTCAAGGGTGAGGCCTCTTATCTGGCACCTTACCCTTGTGGGAAGTGCTATATGTATAGTCACTCTATCTTCATCGATAGGGTTGTCTAGATGGACACTCCACCTTAAATTTAGAATTGTGTATTTGATTTCCCCACTCTCAAGGGTAAATTTGTATATGTGGTTTCCCCACCATTGAGGTTGAGGATGTATGTATAGTCTTACTTTCCTTAGGGGAAAATCCTTCTCTATGGATCATAACCCACCCGCTTGGAAAGTCATCTCTATCACCCAAAGGGGAAACCTATAATGAATTTATCATGGACGCCTCTCTTTAAAGTGGGCATCTCCATAGAAGTGATCCACGTGAGAGGGGGTAACAACTTCTAATGAAAATTGTTGCTTCTCCTCTAGAGTTACTTCCCTATTTTACTAAAGGAAAAATCATGCCTCCCCCATGAGGTATTAAAAATAAAAAGGACCTATAATAGGGAAAGAAACTCTCACGCATTATAAAAAAAAATCATTTTGTAATAATCTTTGCAACGAATTATCTCTTTCAAACTATTTCAAATTGTAATGATAGAGGTTGAGAACAATGGAAATGCATTGCTATGATATATTTTCATTTGATTACCACCTTTGTTACCTCATTGATGAGCATACAATGTAACATATAATGGATAAAAAGACTCATCTTGTTGTTACGTGTCCAAGATATTGAATTGTCTTTATTGAGATAACAATCAACATCCAATTTTCCTCGGTGATGTATACTTCGTATTTTACTGTCTCAACCTACAAGATACACCTAAAAGCCGAAATATGTTCAAATTTGCTCAGTGATAATGCACATTTTATGATGGTTAATGGGAGTTGGCATATGAATTTAAAAGGGAGATGTAGGTTTGAATCCCATTGACTCCCATTTTCCTTCCTTTGTCTTATCATGCACTTACAATCCTAAAAATTAGTTTCACTTCACAATAATTTAACAAGATGATAAGGGGAGTTGTGGCTATTGGAGAGGTGGATATAAGATGGCCTAGGGTTCAAATCCCCTTGGGCCCTCTTCCTCAAACAATGGACATATATTGTCATTCGCCAAAAGTTTCATGAAAAGTGTTGTTATTTCTCAATTTCTGTTATGTTCATCTTTATTGCCCCTTTCATCCCTTTTTAATTAAAAAACATAAGCAAGAGGGTCAATTTAAAAATTTAACAAGGAAAATCTAAAAAAACATAAGCAAGAGGGTCAATTAAAAAATTGAACAAGGAAAATCTAAAAAATTATAAAAATTATAAAAATTAGTTCCAAACCAACCATACTTCAATACTAAATTGTCAAGTTTATAATTCAAACAATGCAAGACCATCAATTAAAGGCTACAAAATATGTGACTTTCATACCATCTCTTCTTCTCTTAATATGATTTGGTGGTATACTAATTTTATTTTGAGGAAATGCACTCATGGAAAGCTCTATGAATACTTTCCAATGAATCATGGATGGTAAGCGAGGTAAACCATTGGCCATGATTATGGAGCCTTTACCCAAGAGAATAAAGAGAGTCGAACCTATGACCAACAACAATCATGATAAACTCATGTCTGGCTCTAGAAAAAATGAGCTAACCTTAGGGGCTAAGATCGTATCCCAATTTAAGATCTAACTTGGTGAAATAATCCACTCTATGAAGCTCACATAATAGCTCATTAATATTTGGAATATGAAATTTATCCTTTATGGTGATTTTGTTTAGATCTCTATAATTAGGACACATCCTCCAAGCATTACTTTTTTTATGACCATCACTACTGGAGATAAAAAGGAATTCCTCCTAGGTTGAATAAGACCTAAATCCAACATGTCTTATACTATTTTCTCAATCTCCCCTTCTTGTTAATGTGAATATGTATAAGGCCTTTCATTAGGAGGAATAATTGTAGTTATTAGTTCAATTTTATGTTCATGATCTCTAGATAGAAGTATCCCTTTAGGAATTTCTTGGAAAACCCCATGGTGCTTTTCCAAGTTACATTTTAATTCCTCTAGAATATTTTCATCTTCCTATTTCACTTCCATATAATAAGGTCCAACCAAAACTCCACTATTACCCTTTGATTTCATGTTGAATTCCTTCCAATTCAAATATCATGAATAATTCATTATAGTTTGTAGAAATTGTACCCAATGTTCTCAACCATTGAATCCCCATAAAAACATATACTCCTCCAATGAGAATGGATACATTGGGATTCATAAGATATATTCTCCTGTACTGAGTTTAATGTATGACATTTTCCTCCATAACCAATACTTCCTCCATTAGCAACCAAAAATTGAAAATATTTCACTAGATACAATAAACAATTGAGACACTCTACTAATGTTTTATTAATGAAGTTATGGGTGCTACTTGAATAAATAAGAACTATGACATTTTTCTTCTTAGTGTATCTTGCAATATTAAGGCTTTGAGGTGCTAACAAACCTACCAATGTATGAATAGATATTTCACACTTGTCTATATCTATGTTGTAAAAAAATTCTACATTTTTTCTTTCTATTTTAAGTTCACAAGTTCTTCCTCACCCATGTGTGTAGATGCCTCTATTTCCTCATCATTATTTTGCAAAGTGAATAATTTTATTTCTTGGCATTTATGCCATTTTGACCATTTTATATTACAACCAAAGAATAGTCCCTTTTCTATTTTGTCATCCATTTCCTTCTATGATAATCAAGTAGGTTGAGGCAAGGTTTCCCTATGAGGCACAAATCGATCTCTACTTCTTGCATATGTTCCAATGGTACACTTGTGTGTATCCCTATTCTTGGCTTAAACAAGGAGAGTTGATTTCTTAGATTCCATCACATTTTCAAGATGTTTTGACCAATTCTCATGTTTAATGTCTTGTTTTAATCCACCAATGTAAGCTTTCAATAAATGTTTGTTTCTTATGTTATCCACCCTTGTGGCCAGTACCTGAAATTCTGAATTATAGTCTTCAACATCACCCAAGTGCTTGATTCTTGTCAGTTGACTAAAGTAGTCTTATTCCCAAAATTTTCCATATTGTGCTTCTAAGTCTCTTGTAAATAAACCCCAAGTATAATGATAATAATGAGGCTTCCTTTTAACAACCCATTGATAGGGTTTTGTCTCAAAGTACAAATTTTCTAAGGAATTTATTTATGTATCATCCATAATATTATGCAATTCAAAGTATTGATCTATTTAGTTCACCCATGAAAAGACATATGTTCCATCAAACTTCCTTAATTCAACCTGGGAAAGTGGATACCCTTAAGAAACCATCCACGATTCCCTCCAATGTTAGAGTTAAATCCTCCTATAATATGCTTATTAATGGAAGTTTTTTTTTTATTTATTTTTTATTTTTTTTTGTAAGTGAGTTTAAGAGCCTATATTACTAAAAGAGGGTTATAGTACAAAAAAGGGAACTCCTTGGTCTGCCAAAAAGGAAACCAGGACAGAGGTTCTCGAGTTATGCTTTCTGAAAAAAGCAAGGGGTATGATTGGACTGCCACCGTGGGAAACCAACCCAATCCTACCATATCCAGTTTTTGACAAGATAATCACAACAAACATGAAAAAGAGAAACAAAGACTAAACAGACGCAGGACTGACCCGACTGACTTGCCAATAAACTAACCAAACACTAGTCCAGGATGATGATATTCTTCTTTCCTTCATCATCCCGGCCCTTGTTCTCCTCCTTTTGGGAGACTGTGCGAGTCTTTATGATGTGTGTTGATGCTCTGCTCTCGTCGGCTGGCATGATGTCCATGTGATGGACATAGTGCAGGTAGAGGTAGAATTGAGCAGCCAGTGGCTCAATCTCGGTTTTCTGGTCCTTCTCGACCTCGGTTAGCAGTCTGGTAATGGTTTCCATACTATTGAAGCATCTCAGGATTTCATGCAAAAGTTTCATGTGTTCCTTGCTATTCTCCCGTCTGGCTTCCTCCCTTTCCAAGCTCACTTTGCCAATCAACATATTTTTTTGCCACACCATCTCCACTGTTTTGTGGTAGAGGGTTTCCCTGGGTTGTGTGGCTCCTGGGTCAGTTACCCAGTCTGTTTCCCGAGTCAGAACATCCCATGTTTTTCCCTTGTGGCTTCTTTTGATTTCCTTTTCCAAACGGTTAATGGTTGCCTTTCCTTTCGGTGCAACTAGGGTGTGAAAGGTGCCCTCCGTGTCTCTGGCCACCTGCTCCATCCTTGAAACCCGCCGAGGATTGTTATGAGTTCCCTTTCTCAGGGGGTTTCTTTTTTTGTGTGTTCACTCCATTCACACCATCTTGTCTGGCCTATGGAAGCTAATTTGCTAGATTCTCAACCTGTTTCCTGCCCTTGTGTCTATGGTGGCTCTTGCAGTTGCGCTCTTCTTTTTATATCTATTACTGTTGTTTCTTCTCTTATTGAAATTTCCATGATGCGAGCTCCTCCTTCCAAGCATGGTCTATTCGTAGAGGTGAACCGTCCAGTCCCTTTTCCCCGTCGTGGTACGTATGATCATGATGAATCCACCGTTATCCCTGTACGAGCCCTTGCCCTTGCTCGCTTGATATCCTACTGAGCATCTCCTCGTACCTGGTCTTTGGCGTGGTGGGTCGATACTAGTTCATGTCAATCCCTCTTGCCTTACGTCATTCACTACCTGCTGTATGCCGTTGATACTTTCCCATGATCTTTCCCCACATATCTTACTATTGACACAACCTTGTTGTCGTACCCTCGCCTATTATATAATCTGATCCTGCATTTTGATTGGTGGTCGAGTGTTGGGCAGTCATATCTTGCCTGGGTCCTTTGTGTTGTCCCCTGGGCCTTTCGCTGCCCTCCTCGATGTGACCTTCCTTGATTAAGTTGTTGTCACAATATTTTGTCTCTAGTTGGGGGCAGTCCATTCTGAATTTTCCTTCCAAGATGTTGAGCCAGGTAGTATCTAGTTCCCATCCTTCCTTTCTAATCCCCTCATTGGAAATTCTGTTCGCCAAGCCATTTGCTAACCCGCGTACCCAACGCAACTCCTCTGTGTTAATTGTTTGCAGATGCTCCTGAATTTTTTGTAGGGAGTGTGCCAGGTGCCAGTGTCTCTGCACTTTTCCCACTCTGGTGCCATTTTGGAGTCTCTTTACCGTGTTGATGACCAAGGTGGAGTCACCTTCCACGATAGCGTTGGTCATCCTTTCGTGGATTAGAATTTCAAGCCTGAGCTCTAGGGATCCAAATTCTGCCGTGTTGTTGGTTGAGTTTCCCATACTCCCAGCGTATAGCCAGATTATGTTTCCACCACTATCTCTGATCACCCCTCCCATCCTTTTCAGTCCTGGGTTTCTTTTTGCCACCCCATCAAAATTTAACTTAAGGAACCCTGCCGGAGGTGGTGTCCAGTTGAGCTCTCCTAATTGGAGTTGCGGTGGCCACCCTACCCCTGTGATGTTGCACCCATCTTTTAGGTGAAAAAATTCCAGGATTCGGGATTCCTGTCTTGTGGGTTGTTCTTTTCCAGTCTGGCAGTTACGGCTTTGCACTGTTTCTCGTATTTGAGAGATTATTGCTTCCTTGAGTTTCCCTTCTGGAAGGATTTTTTTCTTGAAGATGCATTGGTTCCTTTCTTTCCATATTGCCCATAAGATCATCCCAAGCATGAGATTCCAACAGAGGTTCACCATTTCATTTTTTCTTTAGCTCTTGTTGAGCCTCTAAATTGACATCCCCACTACCATATTATACTCCTCATCTATACCTTTTTGGCTTACCTAAGCTTGGGTAAATGACAAAGAATATTACCATTAGCCATTGATAAGGTCATAAGGTAAAGTATAATTAATCCATGCATGTGGTTTATTGAGCTAGGAGATTAAATGTTTCATGTACTAATGCTTCAATTTGCCATGTATAATCTTTGACCTCTAGATAAGTCTAGCCTTCCTGTACCATCTCAACTATTCGGTACTTGTGCGCCAGATTGCCACTGTCCGAATCTAGTACCAAGCACACCTTCTATTCAGATCCGATACTGAATCTCACCTATCGCGATCCGGTACCAATGGTCGTAGACTATCGTGATCCGGTACCAACCATTTGTGCACTGTTCGGATCCGGTACCATCTACCTGTCACGATCCGATACTAATACAGGAAGCCGAATGTACCAAGTTTAGCTCCAGATCGTGCCCAAGACAATTGTTGGATGTTTATTGAATCATAAATGTTTTAGAAAGGCTATGTTAGGATAGTTTGTTATTGCTTCATCCTCATGCACTTCATGTCATGAGGATGAAGCTTAACATATGTAACCGAATAATTAAATTTAACAATTGATTGATTTGCAAACGATTTCACCTCCTTGTGTTTCACGACTAAGACTGTTTAAATAGTCATGGCAAGGATGGTGGAGGTAGTGGACAGTTAACAATACAGAGCATGTGAAGTAGCATTACATATTGTAGAACATATTCTGGGTGAAGATTAATAGAAGGACATCATTTATCTCCATGTCTTGATCGTCTATGATTGAATGTGAGTTGAGTTGTTAGCATAGTTTGATTCTATGTTTTGAAGTTTGAGTAAGAGCAATGTGTGGGTTGAAAGCAAGCTTACTGTAGATTCCAGTCGCTGACCTGTTGAAGTGGCAAGGGCCCACCACCCAACAAAGGTCAACATCTTCATAAATTAGTATTAGCATTTGATTTCAATAGTGTAAATGTTAGATTAGCTGAAGCTTTAATTCTTTCAGATGATAGCAATATAATTTAGATTAGGATTTCAATTATATGATTGCTTAGAGATCTTTACTCACTCTATTTTTGTTTTTATGAATTTGATTTTGTCTCATGGACATGAATGTTGGCAGCAGTAGTCAGACATATTTGCAGGAGAACTAGTGAAGTTCACAACAACACATTGTGAACCACAACATACTCAGTATATTGACTGTTGAACTACCCATGCTATGTCTTGATGATTGATGTGTGATTTCCCTTTCAGAAGTGTGATTGCATAGTTAGTTTTCTGGGTCAGATAGCAGAGTTGATCTGTCAAAAAAACTCCATCTCATACTTTCATGTGCCATAATGGAGTAGATAGCCTCTCTGTGAAAGACAACCAAAGTGTGTTTTAGTTTGCTAGTTTGTTTTGTTTCTAGCATACATAATCTAGAATAGTTCTATACTCATGACATTAGAATTACCTTTCTTACTGGTGTCTTGTAACTCTGTTGATTACGAATACCAGATTGATAATTAATGAGTGCATTATACTAAACATATAAGCAACACAACATTTTTGCGCCGTTGTCGGGGAGTTGCAAACGGTAGGAAGTGATTTTTAGCTTAGATTGTTTGCATAAATTTTGAATGCTTTTAAAGGCTTCTTGAGGGAGGAGGATAAAACATTTAAGACGTGAGTGAAGAGCCACGCAGCCACTAGAGTGGGGTTCTCCAAAGCCAGTTTTCCTTCTTACCTTCTAGATAGAATTAGGATTTCAATTCAGTTAAGAATCAAATATTCATTTTATGCATAGATATAGAGATAACAAGGGTAAATTTAAAAGCTCTAAAGATTCAAAAACAACCCCCCCCCACTAATCCAACTGACACTGGTGCAGGAAAAATTCCACCGGGAGAAAATTCAAAGGGATCCAGTGAGGCTCCATAAGGAAAACCTAAAACGGAAGAATCAACATTGGGGCGGGCAGAACGTGAATCTGCTGAACATTTAGGAGACACAAGAAATCCAGTTTCTAAACCATCTATCAGTGGAATGGCAGAAGAAGAAGGAAATGCAACCACAGAGACTGAGACTTTTGGGTTTCCAATCTTGGATATTTCCAGAAACATCAGCATGAAAAATATCCCACTATCATCGTTACCCACTTTCAGAGGTATGTCAACTGAATATCCAAATTTATTTTTATTCGAGTTTGACATATTATGTAGAAGCTATAACTACTTAGACGATGCCCAAAAACTTAATCTCGTTCCTGCTACAATGAAAGATTCAGCCTTAAGATGGTTCATGAGCTTAGGAGAAAATACAATCCTCTCTTGGGATTAGATGAAAGACACATTTTTACGGAAATACCAAGACTATTGTAAGGATAATGCTAAAAACGACATTTTTAAAATGCAGCAAACAAAAGATGAAAGCCCTGAAGACTACTTAGAAAGGTTCTTATACAACTATCAGAAATCAAAACTATTCACCACAGACCCAGCTGTAGTAAGAATTGTATTGTTGAAAGGTCTTAGAGATGACTGCATAGAATTTTTAAACTTTTTGAGTTCAGGAGATGTACAACAAAATGGTCTTAGAGATGACTGCATAGAATTTTTAAACTTTTTGAGTTCAGGAGATGTACAACAAAATCCTTTTGTAGAGATTGCAGATTACTGTAGAAGATACTCAAGAGGACAAGCTAAAACAGGCAAAGGACCAAGAGATTCTTTTAGCAAAAATACAAAACAAAGCTCAGGGACTGTCACTAGAACCGAGTTAGGAAACTTATTGGAGAACTTTAAAATAGACATCTTGAGCACGATCAATAACCAGTTAGATACTCTAAAACTGAAAAA
>ML778814.1:885967-919521 GCA_009831015.1 Picea engelmannii
ACAAGAAGAAGAGGTTGCTTTAGCAATATTTTGTCATAGATGTTGAAAGAAGCACAGTGAGAAGGAATTCCCATTAAATGTCATAGAAATCTGTGGCCTATGTACACTAGAACACCCCACATCTGAGTGTTCATCTTTGCTTGAGCTACAAGACATGTATAGGGGAGGAGGAGTCTCATAAGAACAACCATACCCTTCCAGAAGACCTTGGAGAGCCCAAAACCCCAATACATTTTATGACCCTAATGCATAGTATCAACAACAACAATGGGGTCCTTCCCCAATTACCTATCCACAATGGACACCTCAGCAAGCTCAAACTCAACCTTGGCAACAAGGTTGGAGGGGACATGTGTATGGAAATCCCTCTTACCCTACATATCCACAGTATCCTGCAAAAATTTCCCAATTACTACTTGGATTCAACCCACCACAGATGCAAGATTTAATCCCACCTCCTATGCAACAACAATTTACAACCCCCTTGAACCCTAACCAACAGCAACAAGCACCTATAAATGCCAATCAACAGCCTCAAAACCAAGCTGCCCACAACCCTCCAAAATCAACAACAATCCCTGCCCAGCCAATCCCTAACCCCAATAATCGAACCACCCACTCGGTGCAAAATACAGAAGTTCAAACCTTTCCCACCTATGAAATTCAACTACGATCGGGGAAAGATGTAAACCAATCAAATCCTACAGTAATAATTCAGGAAGAAAATGATAATCATTCTGAGGAAGAAAACACTCAAACCACCCCTGCAGAAGAAGAGACTTCCCCTCCTATTCCAATCACTTCTCAGTCTATACGAGTACCTCAACAAGTTAATCTCCCACCCTACCTCGAAAGACTATTAGTGAAGAAACCCGACCCACCCTTGCACAGAGATATAGAGGATGAATTATGAAATGTATGTATAAAAATACCTTTGCTGCAAGCCATTAAAGATATCCCCATATATTCAAAAATCATAAGGGATCTTTGCATTAAGAAACCAGGAAGGAAGAAGAAGGAACCTCCCCTTGTTCAGGTGGTGGGACAATTATCTGAATTTATTTCTGAAATGCCATACACATATAATGACCCTGGAAACCCAGTAGTCACTGTTGAAATTAATGGTATTTATTTACCAATCACACTCATTGATTTGGGTGCATCAATTAATGTAATGCCTTTTGACACTATGCAAAAGCTCCAAATCAACTAATTAAGACCAACCCAAACCATGATAGAATTGGCAGATAAGTAAGTCATTAGCCTTGTAGGAAGTCTAGCTGATGTCACAGTCACTCTAGCTTCTTAGGAATATCTAGTAGACTTTTTAGTCATCTATTCTAAATCATCCTCCAAACCAGGACACCCTGTGGTTCTTGACCGCCCTTGGCTGGCCACATCAGATGCCTTTATCAGCTGTCGGTCTGGTCAGATGACTATATTCAATGGCACACATAGCCAAAAACTTGTTCTCTTCCCTCCTGCCCAACCGACACAAGAAATAATTGTTTGGTTGGAAAACCCTTATGGAGAGGAAGATTGCATCAGACCCCTGTTAACACTTGAACAAGTAAGAGGAATTCAAGAACAATTGGATGAACAAGTCTTAAGTTTTTTTTTTGGCTGATACAAATTGCATTGAATACCCGAGGTCTTTTGCATAATTGTCACACATTTTCAGTTTCGAATTTCAACAAACTTGGCACCCTGATATCACTCAATTATATACTTTATCACCAGCTTTCTCAGAGAAGGAAGAAACTACTGAACTTGTTGAGATTATCCCAGGAAAACCTTTGTATATCAACTCTGGTTTGGAACCAGAACAAAAGACGCAAGTAATTGAAATGTTCCAAAGACAATTTGGTGCCTTTGTATGGGATTATGCAGACATGAAAGGCATTCACCCTGACACATGCACACATCATATCTACACTAATGACCAAATTAGACCAGTTAGATAGCCTCAGTGAAGGATGAACCCAACCCTTAAAGATATTGTAAAAGAGGAATTGCAAAAACTCCTTCAAGCCAATCTCATATGCCCCATTTCAGTTAGTCAATGGGTATCTCCACTTGTCATAGTTCCCAAGAAAAATGGTAAGTGGAGAATATGTGTAGACTTCTGGGAGTTGAACAAAGCCACCCATAGGGATTATTTTCCCTTACCATTTATTGATCAGGTGTTGGATACCTTGTCCGGAAAGAAGTATTTTTCGTTCCTGGATGGGTTTAGTAGTTATAACCAAATACAAATAGCACTCGAAGACCAGGAGAAGACCACTTTCACCTGCCCATGGGGTACCTATGCTTATAGGGTGCTTCCGTTTGGACTTTGCAATGCCCCAACCACTTTTCAAAGGGTTGTCCTAGCCATTTTCTCTGACTTGACCAATGATTGCATGGAAGTCTACATGGATGAATTTACAGTCCATGGAAAATACTTCCAGGAAGCTTTGACCAGTCTAGAAAAAGTCTTGATTAGGTGTAAGGAAACTAATCTTTCCTTAAGTAATGAAAAGTAAAAAATGATTCTCACTGAAGGTATTGTTTTGGGACATCACATCTCTGGTTCTGGAATGAGAGTTGATCCGACAAAGATTTATATTATCACACAAATCATAATACCTTCCTAACAAAAGGAAGTTCGCATATTTTTAGGGCACGCTGGCTACTATAGAAGATTCATTCTGAATTTTACAAGCCTAGCTACCCCTTTATTCAAGTTATTATCTAAAGAAGTCAAATTTAAGTGGTATGATGAATGCCAAATATCTTTTGAAATTCTAAAACATAAATTGTCAACTACCCCTGTATTAAGAGGACCAAATTGGTCCCTTCATTTTCATATCTGTACCGATGCCTCAGACAGAGCCCTTGGGGAAATTCTTGGACAAAGGGAAAATCAAATGCCCTATGCTATTTACTTTGTCAGTAAAAATCTGTCTCCAGCTGAAGTTAATTATACGATCACAGAAAAAGAATTACTAGCTGTGCTCCATGCTATCAATAAATTTAGACATTATATTACAGGATACCAAGCTTTTGTACACACTGATAATTCAACCATCAAATTCTTAATGAACAAACCTGTAACAAATCCTAGAGTTACAAGATGGTTGTTATTATTACAAGAGTTCAATATCAACATTATTGATAGACCTGGTAAAGATAATCTTGTGGCTGATTTCTTATCTAGAATGATTCATCTGGGAGATAACGCACCAGTAGAAGATAACTTTCCCGATGAATTTTTTTTTGCTATTTCTACATTCACTCCTTGGTATGCAGATGTAGCTAACTATCTTGTGACAGGGAAGATGCCTTAGAAATTGTCTCCTAGAGAAAAACATAAAGTAATTTAGCTAAGTGCAAACTACATGTGGCACAATGATTGCCTCTACAAAACAGGACCAGATTTGGTAATCAGGAGATGTGTAAGGGAAGATGAAATTCATGATATTCTGCAAGCCTGCCATGACGTTCCTTGTGGAGGACACTTCACAGACAAGAAGACCGCTTACAAAGTTCTGCAATCTGGTTACTACTGGCCTCATATTTTCAGAGATGCTAAAACCTATGTATCCAATTGAGATGAATGCCAACGAATGGGTAAGACTACTGCACGAGACCAAATGCCACTCCAATCCCAAGTAGTTATTGAGCAATTCGAGAAATGGAAATTAGATTTTGTAGGGCCCATTAACCCTGCATCTAAAAAGAAAAAGTATATACTTGTATGCATTGACTATGTGACTAAGTGGGTTGAAGCAAAAGCTTTTCCAGTTGCAAGTGAACAATCAGTGGTAGATTTCCTTTTTAACGATATCTTTACTAGATTTGGTGTACCTCGAGAAATTGTGACTAATCATGGAACTCAATTTACCTCTCATCTAGTCAAAGCTGTTACAGAACAATACCAAATCAAACACAGGAAATTTAAACCCTACCATCAACAGGCAAATGGACAAGTAGAATCTACCAACAAAGTTATTGAGTCCATTCTTACCAAAACAATACATCTACACCACAAGGATTGGGCTGACATATTACTAGAAGCCTAATGGGATTACAGATTCACTTGGAGGAATACAACAGGACATACACCCTATGAGTTGGTGTATGGGAAGTAGGTGCTTCTTCCCATAGAATTCCAGATCAAAACCTTCAGGACTGCAGTACAAGTTGGCATGAACTTGGATGAAGCCCAACAACAAAGACTCTTGCATCTTAATGAGTTGGACGAAATCAGGCAGGATGCACTTCAAAGAACCACCCTCATTCAAGAGCAGAGAACAAAATGGCATGACAAGTATCTCAAAAAGAAAAAAATTCAACAAGGAGATTGGGCCCTGTTGTATGACAACAGATTTAAGAACTTCAAAGGTAAGTTAACTACTCGTTGGATGGGACCTTACGAAATTGACACTGTCTATGATAATGGTTCAATCAGGATAAATACAATTGACGAACAACATACACCACTACTTTTGAATGGTCACTGATTGAGAATTTATAACAAACCCCTATCAAAAGAAGAATTTCTGACTCGTATAATACATAATTCAGATATGCAGGTGATCAGTAAGGAAGGAGACCTCCCTACTGATCCACATTGATTGATTGGTTTATTAAGAAACTTTTGTACATAGGTGTGGATTGAGTTTTGTTAATAAGCTGAAGGTAACAAGAGATTCTTACCTCCTTTTGTTTTACTTTCACAATTTTTTTTTTTTTTTGTAAGTAGATTTCTATAATTTATTTGATCCTTCACGAACTTGCTAAACATCAGTTTGTAGGCATCAACAATACTTTGTTCTGATCTAGTACCAAAAATACTTCTTCGGTACCAGAAATCCTATTTTGGTCCAGTACCAGCAGTCCTGTGCTGGTCCAGTACCAGAAGTCTGTCCTTATATGGTACTATCAGGACACATTACCTAATTGACAAGGCATGCTACACATATTTCAAAATCTTATGTCAATTAATATGAAGTATGAAGCCATGCAACAACCACATAAGCATGAACCAAGAAGCTGAATGCAACATCAAATGGAAGCCCTTGTGAAGAAATAATTTCTTTTTGTTCTGTTGCTGACTAAAGGGAAGTATCTTTAATTTCTTTTGGTTCTGTTTCTAGCTAGAAGGAAGTATTTTAATTTCTTTTGGTTCTGTTGCTAGCTAAAAGGAAGTATTTTAATTTCTTTTGGTTCTGTTGCTTGAAAAAAAAAAAGACACAATCTTTACCTATGCTTGTTCAAAGAACCATAATCCGCTTCAAAGACTAGAAGTTGCCTTTATCCATTATTTCATCATGATTAAAGGGACAAAAAATTTATTAGCCTACAAGTAACTATCTCACCCTAACTAGACTTCAATAATATTCATTGGATTATCTTTACTAAAGAGTAACATATGAGTATATGAACACTCTCTATCATGGGCACACTAGGAAAAATTTATGGAAGAGGATGTATCAGTACCCTAAGGAAACTTTAGGTCATTCTCTTATGGACAAAATCAGACAAAATTATACATCTGGATCACTCTAAAGAAATAATGTGCATAAATTTTTTATTTTTCCTTCAGACAAATCTTTAAAAGACATTCAAAGAAGAGAATATACCTTCCAACCCAATACCATCCCAACCTGTAAAAAGGTTTTCAGACGAGCCTCCCTTGTCACCATGCAAAGCACTCTTTAATAAAAACCAAACTAGGTGACTATGGACAAGAAGCCTCTGATTGAAAAAGGGTTTAAGAGACTAACCCACCGAGATACTGAATAGGTCTACTGGCAGCGGGTACCGGTCTGTGGTATGACTAGCCAAACCCATCAGGGTACTGAATAGGCCTATTGGCAATGGGGCATTCTACCTGGGGAAGGGATCTCTCACTAATTATCACAACTACCTCACCGGAGTACTGAACATGCTTGCTGGTAGTGGGTTCTGGTTGAGAAATGTCTCATCTATACTTGTGTGATTGAAAAATTCACTTTTGTCATCTAAAAAATGAACACTATAAGCAAAGGTCACTATTGGCATTTATGAGATACAAACTCCAGATTAACAAGCAACATAATTACTACAAGCAAATGTCCATTTGAGAATTACCCTCAGTCAACCTTACCGGTCTGGCATCTAAAGCCTACATTACCTAAGAAGGAAACTTCTTAAGAGTGGAGCCCTAACTAGGGAGTCTAATCTACTTATACTGTGAAATTTATCTATAACATCTAATGATAGTAAATCTTTGAAGCAAGTTAGGTTGGATCTATTCTTCTGGAAAACATATAAAAACCTCCCTGTTTTCACTGTTGAATGCTACCTTTGTCAATAAGTGATCAAAAGAAAGGCAATTTCAATTTTTAGGCATGTGATCATATGATAGGTGATAAAATGTACTTCTGGAATTTGATTTGGTTTGTTTTCTCTTATCATCTTTTCTCCATTATGATACAAAGTGTTGAATCTTCTTGCATAAGGATATGCAACATCCTTGGCATGGGGGAAGGTCAAAGAGCTCCTTCAGAACTCTTTTTTCAGACTCACATCTCACCTTCAGAAACCAGCATGATCACCCTACAACCCTGTAGAACCAAACACAAAAGAAGATAAGAACATAATAAAGAAGTACAGGAAATTCTAGTACCAAGCTTCTAGAAAACACCAGCCTAAAAAGACAAATTCTGACAATCTACAAGCAGCCGCACATGCTATGGGTATTGATCATACAAAGGTAAAAGCAAAGGTAACATGGTATTTATTTTCCTCTGCTCATAAAACTACAATAGGTATGAAAATATATACTAGATCTTATGACCTTAGTATTAAAACCATTCACCTATCCCTCATACCCATATGCCTAAACTTAATCAATCCTCTTATAAGTGCTCGAAAATGGTTGAGGGCCAAATTACATCAAAGCATGAATATGAAGCATGTCTAGTAATGATAGGCCACGAACGTACTTCATCCTGAAGCAAATCATGAACTTATCTTGTGTCATGAGACATGATCCAACATCAAATTCACCACTCGAAAGTCCAATCACCTATCCCAAAATGATTCTTTGAAACCCAACGTCTTGTCCTCATCATTACACTAACGGGTAGAAATGAAATGGCTTATCTGGGTGGCGAATCTATCCAGATAAGACTCATCTGGTCTTAAATTTTCCTTGTGGCATCCTTACTTAAAATTACCATTCGCATTATCAACACCATCACCATATTTCCCCTATCGTTACCTTTCTCCAGTTCCAAGCCTACTCCTCTCTACGATCTCCAGTACCAAACCCTTACCCTCATCAACTGACTAAATCCTTGTGCTATAGCCCAATTCTTTTCTCACAATTTATAACGATGGTCATAAGTAGACATGAAACAATCTTCCAAATTTATAGAGAGACCGAGGAGTTCCAACTATGTCAAGAGAAGTATGCTAGATCGGGATGGATGCCATTTTTGGAGAAATTCACAGGCTGGCACGAGAAGATATCTCATGAATTTATTCAGGGTTACGGTGGAGATATTGCGCATATAGGCAATCTGAAGCTAACAATCAATGAAGAAAACTTAAGGGAGGTCACAAGATTACCTAACAGAGGAGCCAAGTATTTCAAAGGGGTAGGAATCAACAAGGAAATGTGCCAACAATTTTTGAAAGAAGACCATCAACACCCTGATTGGAAAAAGGGGATCCCTTAGAACTATATCAAGGAAGAGTATCATCCAATGATTGCTAGTCTTCAACGATTCCTCACTTGTGAGGGAAGGTATGCTGTGACCTTCATATATCATCTTAGGCTTCTATTACACTTTGAAGGAGGCCCTGAAATTGATTTCCCATATTTTTTATGGATGAGTTTGAACAAAATGGTAAAAGGTGTCAAATCCCTATCCAAAACCGAAAAGACTAGCATTTACCATCAAGGTCTTATTAAGATGTTAGTTTTACATGAAATTAGGAAGCAAAGGATTAGTTGGAAAATCCTTATCACTCAACACCTTCCCACAGAAAACAAACCTGTGGAGAAAGCCCACCGTGCTCCAAAGAAAAATAAGGAACCTCAAAAGAAAAAGGGCAAGAAAGATAAGGTAACTCCATCATCATCCAAAATAGTGAGCCAACACGAAAAATCTAGTAAACAATCATGGCCCTCTTCCACAGTCAATAAGACTTTTAAAAGTCAAGAATCAAAAGGTAAAACCAAATTAGTAGAGGAGACTTCAATAGTAGCACTTGAGGAGAAGGGCCATAAGACAGAAACTGTAAGGAAAGGGAAGAATAGCTCAGAAAATAAAAGTGAATAGTCTATAGAAAAATCCCCTGTAACCATTCCACAAATAGAAAAGAAGAAAAGGAATCCTGTGAGCACCCCTGATCCAGTACCTCCTTGTAAAAGAACCACAAGGAGCATGGCAAAGAAAGGAAAGGCATTTGTCAGTCCTCATACACAAGAAGATCCAATCGATCTTACCTCCCCTTCTAAAGACTTATCAGTCCACGATGACATGCCTAGTTTGCCCGAGGAACAAGCCACTATTACTTTATGTGGGATGAGGGAGGAAGTGGAGGAAAGAGAATACATCCAGCCAGTAATAATGGAGTCAACAAGGACCTTAACAAAAGAACAGATGAAGAAAAAGATTGGGGAACTGCAAAAACAAAATCAGGAACTCAAACAAGAAGTGAAGGAATACCAACTATTGGACAGGTATATCAAAAAGGAAAATGAGTAATTGAAAGCAACTAGCCAACAACTTCAAGATGACCATGAAGAGACTTCTAATAAGCTCAAGAAGATACTACGATTCCTACAATACATTAGGGTCATAAAAATGGAGCTAAAAGAAGAAGCCTCATCCATCAACATCATTGATCCACAGAAGTAAAGAATGCGGTCTCAAGTTTTGAAAAATTTTGGGTTTGTTTTCAGTTGCATGAGGACATGCAATGGTTTTGGCATGGGGGAATGTTGAGCCTCTAAATTGACATCCCCACTACCCTATTATACTCCTCATCTATACCTTTTTGGCTTACCTAAGCTTTGGTAAATGACAAAGAACACTACCATTAACCATTGATAAGGTCATAAGGTAAAGTATAATTAATTCATGCATTTTTGTGGTTTATTGAGCTAGGAGATTAAATGTTTCATGTACTAATGCTTCAATTTTCCATGTATAATATTTGACCTCTAGATAAGTCCAGCCTTCCTGTACCAGCTTAGCTATCCGGTACTTGTGTGCTAGATTCCCACTGTCTGAATCCGGTACCAAGCGCACCTTCTATTCAGATCTAGTACTGAATCTCACCTATCACAATCCAGTACCAACGGTTGTAGACTGTCGTGATCCGGTACCAACCATTTGTGCACTATTCGGATCCGGTACCATCTACTTGTCACGATCCGGTACCAATACAGGAAGCCGAATGTACCAAGTTTAGCTCCAGATCGTGCCCAAGACAATTGTTGGATGTTTATTGAATCATAAATGTTTTAGCAAGGCTATGTTAGGATAGTTTGTTATTGCTTCATCCTCATGCACTTCGTGTCATGAGGATGAAGCTTAAAATATGTAACCGAATAATTAAATTTAACAATTGACTGATTTGCAAACGATTTCGCCTCCTTTTGTTTCATGACTAAGACTGTTTAAATAGTCATGGAAAGGACATGGCAAGGACGGTGGAGGTAGTGGAGAGTTAGCATAACACAGCATGTGAAGCAACATTACATATTGTAGAACATATTCTGGGTGAAGATTAATAGAAGGACGTCATTTATCTCCATGTCTTGATCATTTATGATTGACTGTGAGTTGATTTGTTAGCATATTTTGATTCTATGTTTTGAAGTTTGAGTAAGAGTAATGTGTGGGTTGAAAGAAAGCTTACTGTAGACTCCAGTCGCTGACCCGTTGAAGCGGAAAGGGCCCACCGCCCAACAAAGGTCAGCATCTTTGTAGATTAGTATTAGCATTTGATTTCAATAGTGTAAATGTTAGATTAGCTGAAGCTTTAATTCTTTCAGATGATAGCAGTATAATTTAGACTAGGATTTCAATTATATGATTGATTAGAGATCTTTACTCACTCTGTTTTGCATATGCTCTGTTTCTATTTTTATGAATTTGATTTTTTCTCCTGGACATGAATGTTGGCAGCAGTAGTTAGACATATTTGTAGGAGAACTAGTGAAGTTCACAACAACACATTGTGAACCACAACATACTCAGTATATTGACTGTTGAACTACCCATGCTATGTCTTGATGATTGATGTGTGATTTCCATTTCAGAAGTGTGATTGCATAGTTAGTTTTCTGGGTCAGATAGCAGAGTTGATCTATCAAAAGAAATCCATCTCATACTTTCATGTGCCATAATGGAGTAGATAGCCTCTCTGTGAAAGACAACCAAAGTGTGTTTCAGTTTGCTAGTTTGTTTTGTTTCCAGCATACATAATCTAGAATAGTTCTATACTCATGACTTTAGAATTACCTCTCTTACTGGTGTCTTGTAACTCTGTTGATTACAAATCCCGGATTGATAATTAATGAGTGCATTATACTAAATGTATAAGCAACACAAAAACTCTCATTCTAGTTATTGATGGTTGCGTTGATGTTACCTTGGGTCCTATTGGACTGGCGAAAGATTCTTACCACCTAATCCCAGATCTCTGTTGTGTAATTACATTCATCGAGGAGGTGATTTGTTGTTTCTTCCTTTGTTTGATAGAGGTGGTATCATGATGGGCCTATGAAATCCCTTTTCCTTAGGTTTTCCCAGGTTGGAATTTGGTTGTGAAGTACTAACCATTTGAAAATTTTGATTTTTGGCCACTCGGGGCTATCCAAAATATTTCCCCACTGTTGCACCAAATCTTCTTGGTCCTAGGTCATGATGTAATTCCGAGCTTCTTTTATGTTGATTTCCCCACAATTTTTCCTGCCCCATCTTAGTTGGTCCTCTTCTTCTGAGACTACAATTTTCCTTTTCCCCAATTCCTCCTCCACCTCCTTCTCTATTGTGCGATCCGGTCTCTATTTTGTGGGTTGAGTTTGTCCCAAATCCTCCATCTGTCATGGTCATTTTCTTGTTTCCAGTAGTCATGGATTTTGATTTTCCCTTGCTTGGTCATCTCCTGTTGGAGTTCCTCCCTATTTGGATTTTCCATTCTTGATTCCTGTTGCCACGCGTCCTCCCAGAATCTGGGTATTTTACCATTCCTCACTTCCCAGAAGTTGTGTTTCCGGATCCAGGTTTTGTTGCGCCAGGCTAGATTCCAGATGGCCGATCCCTCCCTTGTGCCCATAAAGAGAATTCGATCCTGGTCTTTAATGTCTGGGGCATACTTGGCCTTCTAGAGGGTTTCCCACAGTGTTTCCTTTTCTTTGACCCATGTCCACCAGAGTTTCGCCCCATAGGCTTCATTGGTTACCTATGGGTATTGTAACCCTAGGACTCCTTTGCATTTGGGATTACAAACCTTCTTCGAGGCCACAAGGGCCCATTTTTTCTTTCTTTCCACTCCTCGCCATAGGAAGTCCCTTTGAATGGTTCTTATTTTTTTGAGTATTCCTTTGGGAGTGGGAAACACTGACATCATATAGGTTGGAATTGCTTGCAGAACCTCTTTGGTCAGAATAAGTCTCCCCGCTAGGTTGAGGGATCTGTAAGTCCAGTTTTTCACCCTCTCTTGTAGTTTGTTGATCACTCCTTCCCATGTTTCTATTTTGCATGCTCTGTTCATCAGGGGGATTCCCAAGTATTTCGTTGGGAGCATATTGCGTTCAAATCCAAAAATATTTGCCAGGTTTCTTTGAATTGTTGGGTTGGTATTGAAGAAATAGATCATGGATTTGGAGTGATTGATCTTTGTGCCTGAGGCTTCCCAAAAATCCTCTAAGATTATTTTACAATATTTCTCTTCCTTGACCGTGGGTGTGCCATGGAGTAAGGTGTCATCAATGGACTGTTGGTGCGTGGAGGTAGGGCAGTTTTCAAAATTTTTGATGCCTATTATTTCTCTTGCTGTAGTTGTGCTTTTTATGCTTCTATTGAGTCCTTCCATCATCAGAATGAATAGGAAAGGTGATAGCAGCTCTCCTTGCCTGATGCCTCTTGAAGGCCAGAAGGGTTTGGCTGGGGCTCCATTGATTAAAAGCAAATAACTTGTCCTTGAGACTAGGCTACCAATCCAGTTGATCTAGTGTTGCACAAAGCCAAAATCTTCCAGAGTCTTGACCATATAATGCCAGCTAATTTTGTCATAAGCCTTTTCTAGGTCAAGTTGGATTATCATCCCCCCTCTCCTCTGGAGTTTTAGTTTGTGTATCAGCTCATGGGCATGGATGGCGTTGTCCACAATTTGTCGCCCTTCTACAAAACCCACCTATTCCTGTGAAATCAGTGTGGGTAGGAGAGGTTTCAGTCTATTGGCTATGACTTTGGGGATTATCTTGTAGAACACATTGCATAAAGATATGGGTCTATAGAAGTCTGGGGTCCTTGCTTCATTTTATTTGGGGATTAAAGTAATCATTGTGGCATTTATCCCTTTCATAATGGAGGCCGAGCATCTGGAGTCTTCCACCACCCCATAAACATCCTATTTGACCAGTTCCCAATAGGATTTGAAGAATTCCACCGTGAAACCATGTGGACCTGGGGCCTTTCCATTGGGCATCTTCTGGACCACTTGGTCAATTTCCTCCTTAGTGATGGGTTTGTTTAGGTTGATATTTTGTTCCTCAGTAACTAGCCTAGGGATGTGCTGAGTTATCCTTTGTATGGCCTCTGTTCAATCTTGATTGGGTTCCTGGGATATCCCCTGGAAGTGGTTTACCAATATGTTTTCAATATCCTTGTGGGACTCTCTCTCGATCCCATCATGATCCCGAATTTTCAGGATTTTGTTGTGGGTTCTTCTAGCAATGGTTGTTCTATGAAAAAACTTTGTATTTTGCTCTCCTTCCTTTAGCCACCTGATTCTGGAATTTTGGTGCCATAGAGTCTCTTCCTGCTAGCATATTGATTTCCATTCTTGGGTCATTTGGGTCTCTTCCTTTTTCCTATCCTCTATATAACCCTCGTCTGTGAAAATTTCCTGGAGTTTCCTCATTCTGTCTTCAATATTTTTTTTTTGTTGGTTTATGTTTCCAAAGATTTCCTTGTTCCACTCCTTGAGTTTATGTTTGATGGACCTGAGTTTCTCATAAAGATTGAACATCCTTGTCCCTTGCTCTGGTTGTTGCACCCGCCACCATTGGCTGATATTCTCATTAAAAGTGGGATGTTCGATCCAAAATTTCTCGAATCTGGATGGTCTATTCCTCGGTGTGGTTTGGAAGTTTGCTTCCAATTGGACTGGCTAGTGGTCTGAACCCCCCCAAGGAAGAATGTCGCAGTCTAAAGTTAAACCCTGTAGAATAATGGAATCTGACACTAAGAATCGGTCTAGCCTCATCGCTATCTGATGTTTCTTTATCCGTTTGTTGTTCCATGTGAACTGGCCATTACTGGTTTTGATGTCCACCATATCCATTGTGTCAATGAAAGCTGAAAAGTCTTTTGCATATATATCCAGTCTCCTGGTGCCTCCTTTTTTTCCACAAGTTTCATGATGATGTTGAGGTCCCTTGCCAGGATCTAGTGGAGTTTGCTAGAACGGGATTTTAGTTTTTCCATGTCTAGGAGCATTCTTCTCTTTTTTTCCAACATCTGGGGACCATACACATTAGTGCATAGAATCACCTCTGTGTTACCTATGATTTGCATGTTAACCGAAAGTGTGTGTCTGGTGGCTTAGGATGCTAGTAAATTCATCACTTGTGGGTTCCACAAAGTGAGAATACCACTTGCCGTCTGTTGTCCTTTGACAACCAATGTATTGTACTCGATCCATTGTTTTTTGCTGATTGTTTCCATTCTGTCTACAATATATTTTGTCTCTTGGATGAAACAGAGGTCCGGTTGTTCCTTCCTCAGTCTGTTTTTAAGGATTCTTTGCTTTCGTGGGATGTTTAGGCCTCTAATATTCCATGTTATAATCTTCATTTAAACGTGTGGGGGGGAGTTGGGAAAGAGATTTTTGATCTTACCTAAGTTTATCAACAAAGCTCCTAGTTCCTATAGAGATACACTGTTTGATTTCTTTCCTTTCTTCCTTCTCATCTACTTGGGTGAGAGTTGGATTTGTCCCTCACCTTCTTTGATTCCGAGGTGTCCTGAGTCCTGGCGTCCAGATTCCTTCCCATTGGGGCTTTACTTGGTTTCTTGTTTGCTCTGTTTCTATGGTTCGGCTTGATAAATCCATCCTCATCCTACTGTATTTTGGTGTTTTCCTCTTCTTGTTTTTTTATTGAGAGGGAATTCTCTGAATAGGTGTCCATGTTCATGGCATCTTCTGCATATGAAAGGGATCTGCTCATAGTCGATGCTTTGTATCCATTCCTCATCCCTGAATTCTAGGCTTATGGTTTCTGGGAGTGCCCCTGAAGCATCCATCTCTATGCATATCCTTGCATAGGAGGTATATCTCCCTTTTAGGGTTGCTTCTGATGTCTTCACATATTTTCCAAGTTTGTTCTCGATTGCTTCGAAGGTGGAGGGTAGCCAGTAGTCTAGTGACAGGGAGTAAAGCCTCAGCTAGACAGGTACATTCTTAAAGGATTCTTTCTCTGGGGAGAAGTTTTCCTTCCATGGACGCATGTACAATTCTGCTGAGGCATGGAAGTATGGACCCCCCTAAAAGATTCTATCCCTGTCCTCCAAGTTCATGAATACTATTGTGAAGAATCCTTTCGACCCCAGGTGGAGTTCTACTTCCCCGCTTGGCTTCCATTAGTATTTTATCTAGTTGCACAACGTTCTCTCTGTGGCCCACAAACCCATGAACTTGCAAATGAGTGCATGCATCTTCATCTAGTCCTAGTAGAGTTGCATTTGTGGATTCTCCAGTATCACCTTGGGTATCAATGTTGTCTTAGGTTTACACGAGTTGCACCCTTCTACCCCATTGGGGTTCGCTAGTTTTTGTGCATTATTCTGGGTTTCTTTGGCTTCTTCCCCCATGCAATCCATTTCTTCCTAGTTTCTTTCCTGATTCCTTTCTGGTCCTGATCCTGATGTGCTAGTCACTGGTTCCTTGAAACCGTCGCCATGTGGGCCTTTGCCCCTGTTCACCACTACCTGCTGCTATGAGGGGGTTCCATTACTGCCCCCTTTGGTAACCATGTTGTTATCCTCTGTGTCTACGACTATCAAACCCTAGCTTGATGTTTCTCCCCGATGCTTCACCTATTCCCCAAGTTTGTTCTGTTAACATCGTCATTTTTCTTTTTTAGAGTCGGTCTTAGTTGAGTTATGGTCTGTGTGTCAAAGCATGTTAGGTCAGGTACCGAAAAACAAAGGGGTCAAAGTTAGCAAGTGGTTGGTTGGCCCTTGGAGTCGGGAAGGGATGTTAGAGTCAAAACATGTGTAAATAGTACGAGTCTATTCCCAAAGAGTCGGGTCCTATCAGAAAAGGAAGTTTTTACGTGCCTTGGGTCAAGGCAAGTTGTTTAATAGAAGTCATGTCGACAAGTGCAGTGACCATCATCGGCTCATTATGAAGGCTAGAATAATGAAAAATCATGGTGCTCATATCATGTATGCCCTACAACCATTATCAACTGTACTTTACACGCCCCAAAGTGTACTCGTCGCGTGGATGTGCTGCGGAAAATATTTAGTTCACTTCGAAACATCCAGTCACCATGAATTCATTGTTCCTTGTCACAATTCCACCTCCCGCCTGCTCTGTTATAAATTCTAGATGTTTTGCACGCATTCTATTCACCATTCGAGCTTATGCACTGTTTGCAGTTCTTCTCGCAAACCCAGGTTGATCAAGATTACTGCCTTGGGCCCGTGCCAAATCCACCACGTGAAGGTAAAATATGTGTTGCACCATGGAAAACTCCCAAAACATAAGGAAGGGTGCACGAAGTGGAAGAAGCGCTGGGCCCGAGCCCTAAAACTTGACGTTGATCAACGAAGATCCGAAGGTCAAAGCATCCTTTCAATAGTTCAGCGGCATGGCATTTTGTAGGAAAATTCAAGGATTCAATATGAGACTAGCTGAGCAGTTCACACTCAGTTTCAACGGATTCCACGCAGTGATCTCGGGTGCCACTTTTTAGGTAACGGAGGAAACTCTATCGACCACAACATAGATCCCTCTGCACGGCGAAAGGTGGTTTAAAGGAATTCCCTTGGACGCATGGTGCTATTAAGACTTCATCAAGCGAGATTGTTTAGGTGGGAAAGTTGAGACAAGCGTGCTAAGTAGATATTTGTAGGAACCTTTTTAGAAGCTAATTGGAGTAATTAGGAAATATTTCACTTGTGAAGGGAGGTTCCACATAATACATTTGCATCACATTATATTGTTGATGCACTTCACAGGAAGGAGACCATTAAATCTACCCTTTTTCTTACACCAGAACCTCCGAGAGATGGCAGACAGTGCTGAGGATGAAGAAGATCAATAAAAAAGGAAACTCTCTCATGTCTCATTGATTAAATTGCTGGTAGCTGAGGAATTAAGATGGTTGGGAAGAAATTGGGATTCATTCTTTCTCACAATGGGCATCCCTAAGGATCAAAAAGGAGATTTCCATTTGCTCGCGGAAAAGGTAATATCACACCGCGTAGAGGCTAGAGTGTAAGAGGCTGCGCAGGAAGGAAAGACATTGGAAGCCTTGTCCCCCCAATAGAAAATGCCCCAGAGAAGGGGTAGTCTAAAAAAGAACAAGGAAGCTGGGGAAGCCCGAGTCTTGAGCGGATCGTACGTAAAGTCGGCTGCCGAAGAATTACTTATGCGTGCCATTTGGCTGGAACCTATTGAAGTTACAAGTTGAGAAAGCTAGAGAAAAATGAGGGGGACAGATGTCGAAGGCACATATGTTCGAGATCCATCTTAGCAACTGAAGAAAGCACAAATCGCTATCGCCGAGCTTTACCAGGAAAACAAATAACTAAGACAACAGTTAGCAACAAAGACCCTTAAAGTGTCAGCATCACAAGGTTGTGAAGGAAATGTGACATGGCTCAAGAGACAGCTTAGAGAAGCACAAGATACAATCGTACAACTGCACGAAACAAAGAGGTTGTTGGAAGAAAGGAACGTAAAACACTTCAGAGAATGTGAAGTGGTCGGGGAGAAAGTCTGCACAGCTCTTGCCAGTGCACAAAAGAAACATGATTCAATGAGTTCATTCTTGTATTCTCAAATGTGGCCAGATTTTGACAGTTTTAAAGAAGGCGTCACCCTTAGACGATTTTTTCATTTTGGTAACGACTGCGACAGTCAACAGTCAGTCGCCACATATGCACCCCAGCAAAATGAGCACGCAAAATAAATCAAGGCCGTTTCAGTAGATGGTAGGAGTCTGATAGAGCACTTGATCATTCAGATACCCTGTCAAATTAAGGCATAGACACATCACTCTCTCCATGACGAGACCTTGCTAATAACCGAACCCCCATGGAAAAGATAAGTGGTTATGATGCGATCGAATGAAGACGGTTTCTATTTCTGGAAAGGCGTCATACGAAGAGTCATTTTAACAGAGAACAATCAGTTTCCTAAATTCTAGGGATAGTAGCTAGAGAGCAGGGCAACCCAAGTGACGCCCTTGCCTATATAATTTATCCTTTCAATGTAAGCAAGGCTGGTTGGAAAAAACTAGTGTAGATAGTGATTATTGAATGTAGTTTGAGCTCGATCAAAATTTAATGAAAAAGTCCTGAAGCTTTGATGAAAATATTCTAATTGTAGCAATTGGATGTATTGTTTCCTTTCTTTGCGTGCGTACTTCCTGTATTCTTTATTCATATCTATTTCTGTCTGAATCGGAACATAATTTAGAACCTAGGATTCGTTGTGTAGAGCCCCGGGATTCACGCCATTTAGACAAACTGTGTTTCCTCTAAGTTAACTCCGAATTCATCCTCAACAGTGCTCTGAGTTGCTTCATGTGTTTTTTCCCCTCACCACACACAATGATTTTAAACTAAAGACTGTTGCTTACTTAGCCTTTATCCTCTCAAGTTCAGTCACCAAGTCATTTTCTTCTATCATTTTCTTAAATCGACTCCATATCCCAAGGTCTTACTCTCTTTCGCCAATGGAACCATAAATTATTATTTAAAGGTGTTAAATCTAGCCCACAACTCAAAGCCATATCCTGTACCGAGACAAAGTCTCCCAAGAGATCCCTGTCTAGGTCTGAAAGGCTATTTTCAGGTCTCAAAGTTGGTTTGTAGGTTGCCTCTATCATTTGTTTATCAGCTGAACGAAGTTTACAAAGAGCTAACATTCTGGCACTGTTGTCTGGGAAAGAATTAAATAAATTTTCCCTGGGAGAACAACTAAAGTTATAGTTTTGACCCCTGAGGGTAACAGAGGGGAAAACATCTATATTTGATGAAACCTTTACCCTGGTGACTCCATTCAAAAGACCAGTAGCACAAAGTAGTGTGATTTAGGAACCCTCGCTCTAAAGATGATCAATACTAGAGAAAATACTAACCCAAACCCTATAGAGCATGTGTGCCATCCCGAGAAGCTTATGTGAAGGACTAGGGAGCAAGCGTCAGACCCATTCTATTACATGGACAGAAGCATGTCCTTACCCAAAGATGATGCACAAAGAATTGACGACCTTGAGTTCGATGCCCTGTTCGAGAAAACCCTGTTCAGGTCTAAATCAGAAACCAACTTAGATGATATAGTCTTCGACCAAAAGAGGTTTTAGGCCCTGATACCTAGGAACGTTTCCCAAATCCCTAACCCTCATAGAGCAATGTCCACCAGATTCGTCCCCCTTGTTTTTCCATCTCAACTGCATAATTTACCTCATAACTATAGCCAGAGGATCAAGCTCTATGAAGTTGAAGGGAACATTTCGTCCCAAAAGAATCTGGACTGATTCAACGATTTCGTCGACCTAGAAGAGGTAGACTATGTAGATGTGAAAATGAGGTTTTTCGCGCAAAGTCTTTCGGGGGAGATGAGGAAGTGGTTCAAAGCCCTCCCGACAGTAAGCATTCAAGACTTTGCCGCATTTGAAACGTCTTTCGTTACTAGGTGGGGAGACAAGAAGAACCCCTTGCATATGTTGACACAACTCAATAATATGAAGAGGGTGTCGGAGGAGACAATGCAAGAATTCTTGACCCATTTCATGAGGGTTTATAACCCAATTTACACAGAAGTTCAGCCACCCCTCGGGGCCGCGCAACTGCAATATGTCCATTCCTTTGACAACGATTTCACCTTGCTGTTGAGATAAAGAAGACCAACAAATCTAGACACCATGATGAGCAACGAAGTTGAAGTCAAGGTAAACCTAATGGCATCGGGGAAGATCAAATAGATATTCAACATAGGCGATAAGAAACCCTAAGGGGATGCACTGCCATCGACATCTCAGTACTTGGATGAAAAATTCGACTTGATGATGAAGACGATGGAGAAACTTATGGAAAGAATGTCCATGGGAAACAGACCAACTACCCGAGAACAACATGACCCCCAGCCCAGAAATCAGAACCTCAGAAGGGGTCAAGTCCCTCATATCAGACAGAGGGAGCAGAGAGACTAGGGTGACCAAAAAACAAGGCCTCCATTCTAAAATAATTATGCAGACGAGGATTTTGATCAGATGTTCCAAGACCAGATGCATTTTTGTGATGACAAGGACACACACGTGTTTTTGACGAAGGGATAACATGATCAATAAATGAGTGAAAATGATGATATTATGATCGAGACGGACGACACACTCTGCTGGGAAACAAAAGAATTCAGGAAAGGTTATCACAAATCCGTCATGCAATTTCAGAAAAAATACAACCTCAGGAGCAAGAAGGCGCCTACCAAACCTCAGTAGACAAATCCCATAAGGAAACCTTTGGCGGATGCCCCTTCCACAAGCCGCCTGAAGCCAGACAACCCGACCAAGGATGTGGTTGAAAAGGTAAAATCGAAGGAGGAGGCCCCAAAGAAAGTGCCAAAGACAAGCTGGGAAACATATAGAAAAGAGGTAGAAAAGGTCTCTCCCCCCTTTAACTTTGAAAATGAAATGGCCAATATCAAAATCTATGTCCTATTCAATGAAATTATAAAAAAGGGTGAGTATGGGGAGTAAATTATTAAAATGATAAAAATGGGAGAAACCCCCGACACTTTGAACGTCTAGGATGATCACCCTACTATTTTATTTGGTCCGTGCATAGAGGAGACAAGTGATACTGAGGACATTCCCCCCTTCTATGTAAGTCTCAAGGTCCATGACATGACCCTGCGTAACGCCATGCTTGATTCAGGAGCATCGCACAACCTCATGCCAAAGGTGATCATGGATGAGTTGGGTTTGGACATCACCAGGCCCTATAAGGACCTTTTTTCTTTTGATCTGAGGAAATTCAAATGTTTGGGTCTCATAAAAGACTTGGTCATGTCACTTGCCCAAATTCCTTCAAATAACATGGTCATGGACGTGGTCGTGGCCGATATACCCCCTAAGTTCGACATGTTTTTATCCAGGTGGTGGGCTGCTAAATTAAAAGGAACTTTGCAAATATACATTTCATATGCTACCATTCCTGTCTCTGGCCATGAGAGACGGTTATACAGAGAAGTACTATTGAAGTACATGGTAAGTAGTAAGAGGCAAATGAACAACCATCCTATCTACTCCGTCGACACTCAGGTAGGCTCCTCCATATTCTACAATGACTTTAGCTTTGAAGAGGAAGGGTCGACAGGCGTCATGATCGTCGATGATAAAGCCATGTGGAGAGAAACAGAGTGTGTTGATCCAAGGAACCGCGTGGAGAACGAGATGTGGAACATGCGTTTCGACGACGCTGTCAACAAAGAAGGTGCAGGGGCTGATGTATAAATAAGTCCTCCTAAGGTAGGAAAAACAATCTACTCATACAAGCTTGCTTTCAATTGTACAAATAACATGGTTGAGTATGAGGCACTGAGTTTGGGCTTGAAGGTTTTTAAAGAATTGGGTGCAAAGAGGATAGCAGTGCATGGGGACTCTGAGCTGGTAATAAACCAAGTGAAAGGCATATATCAATCCAAACACCCTAGGCTGATAGCGTACAGAAACTTAGTGCTGGACCTCCTCGAATAATTATCGGAATATAATCTATCGGCCATCCCGAGGGGGAAAAATCAGATCGCCGATGCATTGGCCACCTTAGCCTCGATTTTTAAAATCCCCATCTTTCCCAACATAAAATACGAGATCGAAGTCAAACATAGGCTGACAATGCCTGACAATATCAAATATTGGCAAGTGTTTGAGGACGACAAACAGGTGGAGAGATTTCTCCAAATGAGCAATGAGTTCACTAACATAAACATTGATGATGTGTGTTGTTGTGACGAATATGAGAGAACAGATGCGCGCAGTAATGATGACCCTTTCTAGAACTAGATAGCCTAAAGGGACATAGTAGAACTGAAAAAATAATATCATCCCAAGGGGGTTAGTTCCGTTGGAAAAATTGTTTGATGAAAACAACGTGGATAGAAATCCCAAGATCACTGCAAACGATGAGGATGTCGAAGTTTCGAACATTGGGAGTCAGGAGAACCCAAAAATAATCAAATTGTCGAAAACGCTCAGTCTAGAGGTCAAGCAATATTACATCAAGCTCATGAAGGATTTCCCCAATGTTTTTGCTTGGATATATGACGACTTAAAGGTTTATGACACTAAAGTAATTCAACACGTTATTCCTCTCAAAGAATACCAGATTCCCTTCAAACAAAATCTGATATGGATAAATCCCTTGCTGCTCCCGCTAATCGAAAAGGAGGTAAGGAAACTTTTTGAAGCTAAAATTATTGTTTCTTTAAGGTTTTCGAAATGGGTAGCCAACTTGGTGCCTGTAAGAAAAAAGAGCAGTGAGATAAGATTATGTGTGGATTTTCAAAACCTAAACAAAGTGTCCCTCAAGGACCACTACCCGCTCCCTAAAATGGACTATATTCTGCAAAAGGTGGTGGGGTCCAAGAAGATGTCCATGCTAGAAGGTTTTTCGGGTTACAATCAGATCCCGGTACACCTGGATGATAGGGAAAATATGGATTTTACGACACCATGGGGGGCGTTCATGTATGCTAAGATGCCTTTCGGCTTGATGAACATCAGAGCTACCTTCCAGAGGGAAATGGACATAGCATTTGCTGATGAAAAGGACAAGTTTATTGTGATCTATCTGGATAACATCATAGTGTACTCTAACTCTAACGAACAACACCTCAAGCATATGAAGAAGGTATTCCAGAAATGTAGGATATTTGGCATATCGTTGAACCCAAAAAATTCACATTTCGGGATGCAGGAGGGGAAGTGAAGCAGGAGCATCACTCCACCTCAGAAAATGCACCAGCACGCCAACATGCACATGCACAATGGAGAAAGGGAGATACACCGACCCTCCCATTTTTCATTTTTTAAATCTGATCCTATACATATTTCGTGTTGTAAGTTTGATAAATTCCAGGCCATGCCTTTGTACAGGTAGTGGATAGGGTTGCCTTAAATGGTTACCTGTAGCAGGTCCAGATCGTAGTCAGGTCTGGATAAACATTTATGGAATGTATCCATAGAGGTATGGTGTCATAACTGAGACAATGATGGCACTAAGGAGGTGAAGAGGATAAGCTCGCAGAGCCCTCATTTTGTAATTAGGATACTTGAGAGAGAGATCTCGGGGTAGAGAGGTCTTAGAAGAAGAAGAACTCTGGATAGAGTTAGAATAGGAGAAATAACTGTGACTATGTCATAGTCCAGTATATGTACACATTTGTAAACATACATTCATCTTAATACAAAGAAAAGTATTTTTTCCTGCACATGATGTGTTTATGAATTATCTATATTCTATGAATGTTATCTGTGTTTTAATGTGCTGCAGATGTATGCTAGGTTTCATCTGCAGTTGGAAGATAAATTTATTTATCTTTGTTTGATTTTGAAGTATCATTCTGTGTTCTTTAGGATGTGCAAGGAGTGCACAACAGAACATTTGAAGTTCTGTAGCCAACGCAAGGAATGCGCACCTGAAATCTATGGAATTAGGAAAGAATGTGCCAGGAGGGCGCACCAGAGTGATAATAAATCAAGGAGGAACCTCAAGGTTACTGAATAACTTAGAGGAGGAATCTGTGTAGAGAAGGCATAGAGAGACAGAGTTACTAAACACTCTATAAGGAAGAGCTCTATAAGGTGTGCATCGAGTAGGGGGAATGCCAGGAGGGTGAGAAGTATTTCTTTTCAAGAAATCCTTCAGATCTGAGTTTGACAAAATCCTAGAAATGCAAGGAGTGCATGGGAGATCAAAATATTCGAGGAGAATAAGCTCAGAAGGAATAACTCAAGGAGTGTGTGGGTAAAGGACTTATTATGAGTCCTAAATCTCAGAATATATAACACTCTCAGAAGCATAAGTGAGACACAAGATAGTCGGGTTCGCAGGAGAAAGTTCAAAGGTTGAGAGATTTGAACACTCTTGAAATTTTCCATGTTGGGAGAAGTCTAAAGATTAGGATGAGGAGCATCAATAACTGTCATATTGGTTGTAAGGAGAAGCCTGGTCCATTGGATCAGTGCCTAGAAAATAAGGATAGCGCAGGAGAAGAGAACATATCCCATCCATTGGATATGAGTGCAGAGGGTCAACAACCATTGGATCTGAATGGAAGTGCATGAGACTTAACATTGTGTACATGAAGGATATCGGACTTGTCAAAGTTCCAAAGTTCCGAAGCGAGTAGGGACCGCCCATCATCAAAGGTAATAGGTGGCGCAAGATACGATTTTTTGGGTGAAAGTACTCTAGGAGAACCGAGTGCATAGGAGTTGAAACTCCCGAACCTCGAAGAACTGAAGCGGATAGAGGCGGTCAGATCAAAGGGGAGACACACATCAAGAGATTGTGTGTTTTGGGTGAAGATGATCTGAGAGGAACGAGCACATAGAAGGTTGAAACACCTGAAGCCTGAAGATCTGAAGAGCCGAGATCCGTTGATCTGTAGAGGGACACTTTTCAATAGATCGTGAGCTCTGGGTAAGTTGTAGTGACGTTTCAGTTGAGAACTGAGATCGCCGAATCCTGAAGGGCCAAAGAGAATCTATACTGTCAGATCCATAAGAGCACGTGGCGGAAGATCATGAACTCCAGGTAAAAACACTCCAGGAGAACGCGAAGGAGAAAGGTTTGACATTTCCAAAGTCCGAATAGCCGAAGCGAATGATAGCTGTCAATCTGACATTGCCGAAGGTTTGACATTTCCGAAGGCCGAAGTCCCAAAAACGATGAGAGTTGTCGATGCGAAGGTGGACACGTGGCGTCAGATATAAAAATCTGGAGAAAAGCGGAGGAGGAAAGGTCCGAAGACCCGAAGGAGGATCTTAACCGTTGATCAAGAAGGAGGTCACAGGATCGTAGATCTATGTTGAAAGGTCAAACATCCGAGGTAGAAGCAGGGCCATTGATTCAACAGGATAGGTGCTAGCAGATCGTTAACTCCAAAAGATTGGAGTACAAAGGAAAGCGAGGTTTGAGATTTCAAACACCCAAAGTCCGGAATCATGAAGAGATCTTGTCCGCATATTTTAGAGAGGGTAGATCTTAACCGTCAATCCAGAGGTACCATCAAGATCGAGAGATCGACAGTCCCAAAAAATTTTGGGGATTGGAGGTGCATGATATTTAGTAGGAAATCACGTGGTCATGAAAGGACGTCGTCCAAGGTCACATGCGAAGAAGGAGCTTAGCAAAGGGATCCTGTGGAGGTTGAGAATTGAGATTCCCGAAGGTCGGACTCACAGAGGAGATCCTGGCCATAGATTCAAGGAGCTATATGGTAGTAGATATTCCACTCTGGGAGATCGCCATATAGAGGTGAGAGAAGTTTGAAAGTTGAAAATCTCAAAGCCCGAAAGGTGAAATCAACGACATCCATTGATTTATAAGGGAGTTATGTGGTGACAAATCACGGTGATCTGAGGTTATGTGTAGATGGTAGGAAAGGAGATTTGATAGTAGTCATTGATCGTGGGGAAACATTGAGAGACAGGAGATCAACGTACTGGAAGGATTGTGGGGCCATAACTTGCACAGAGGATAATTATTCCATAGTGGGCCGCAATTGGAACCACAATATTCGTAATTGGATACATGGTAGCACGAGGAGGATTGCGGGGAGAAAAGTGGGTTGGTTAGAAACCACTCTTGCTCATGCTCGTAATCACACATTATCACAAGGACACAACCCAAGGTCGTATGAAGGAGGAGCTAACACCAAAGGGGCTTACACCTGAACTAGCATTTTGGGAGCATGTGGAAATTAGCCCGCGGGTCTGACAGACCTGCACACAAAAGGAAAAAGGGACCTGTGTGTATTTGATTTTGAGTTCAAAGAGGAAACTGAGGATTCGATTTGACTCTGCAGTTAGAAAGATCCTAGACCGAGAAGTCGTAGAACCCCAGGAGGGTAGGGGGGTTGCATCAGGATTTTTTTTTTGCAGGAAAAACTGATTTTATTCGTATTAATATGAATGTCTATTGATACCACTTGATGCAACCACCCTACCCTCCTGGGGTTTTGCGACCTCCCAGTCTAGGATCTTTCTAATTGCAGAGTCGAATCGACTTTGCAGTTAGAAATATCCTAGACCGAGAGGTCGTAGAACCCCAGGAGGGTAGGGGGGCTGCATCAAGTGGTATCGGAGCACATAATTGATTTCTGTAGGAAAAGGAGGTAATCTGAGGACATCAAGTGGTATCAGAAGGCCGAAATTTGTTTTCAGATAATAGATAAGGGAGATGGTTAAAGGAGATGACCTGATAACATCAGGTGGTATCACCAACACAAATTTTCATGTAGTTAGCAGGTGAAGGAAGCAGGGTATTGATTCTCTGTAAGGAGGTTGTTGCACGAACGCAACAACATAAATTTAAACAGCCAGGTGAGCTGTAAGAGAATATGGAGATGCTCTCGGATGTAGAGTAATCCATAGGCTTGCCAGGAGGGCAGGGAGAAGGTAAAAATGGCTACTGAAGTCCATGGGCATGGTCGAAGAGAAGGTCACACATAGAAATGAAATCCAGAGATGGATCTGGAGCTCTTTGAAACAAGAGCGAGGATGGAGCAGCTGACATTAAAAATGCAACAAGATTCTAAAGGGAAGTGGGTTTATGAGTGGCCCATGAAGAAGAAGGTGAAGTGGTCAGTCAAGATATTGTTGGCCAGAGGACAACAACAACTGTTAAAGAGGTGGATGAGGTATGTCAAAAGCCTCAGAGATGAAGAGGAAGTGGTTCACATCTATGAGCCATAAGCTGGAAGGAACCTCAGTGATGAGGAGGATATGAGATCAGATAAGGATTTCATAAACTGCCAGGAGAGTAGAGATGAATTTTCATATTGCCAGTGGGAAATGAAATGAGATCATTGGAGGATCTCATAGATTGTCAGGAGGACAGCAGTGGAAATTCGTATTTCCAGGTGGGAAACAATATGAGATTAGCAGAGGATCTCAGAAACTACCGGATGGGCAGAAGTGGACTTTCAAGTTGCCATGTGGGCAATGGAAAGAGATTAGTGGAAGGTCTCTCATACTGCCAGAGGAGCAGCGCAGAAAGTTCAAATTTCCAGGAGGAAATGAGATGGGATCGGTTGATCTCATAGACTGCCAGGTGGGCAAAAGAGAAGTCCCAAATTGCTAGGTGGGCAGGGGGAAAGAGATGAGACTGTATGAGAGTCTCACAGACTCTGTTGATAGTTCATATCAATAAGGAGTGCTAATAGGTGAAGATTCATGTGGGCTTGCAGACCATGTGAATGAAGATGATGAGAAGTTAAAAACTCTCATCATCCAGGAGGAGGATTAGAAGAGTATTTTGATCATTGGAGGGATCAAAGAATTCGTACCAAACAACCAAGTGAATGTCAGTGCAAATGATGAAAGTGCAACAACAGGGGAAGGACAACCAATGGTGACTTTCATGATGAAGGAGAAAGTATCAGAATCTTCCCAAGGAGAAGAAGAAGAGGAGCACACATTTGAAATGCTCACTCAATGGGAGATAGAATTGAGGATGTTGGAGGATTGGTTGGACAATCTAGAACCAACAGATGGCTGCCAAAAGACATTCATGCAAATTTTAGGAGAAGATCATTCGACATAATTGCTCAAAATTTTTCAGCCAGGAAGCTGAACAAGAGATGATTACAACACTGAAGCCTGTAGTAGAAGAGGAAGAAGACATAGTAGACTTTGTTGAGCTGCATGAGGAACTAGAAATCCTAGAGAGAAGTAGGCATATCCAACAGGCTAAGTTGGAGACAGATGGAGGAGCATACCATCCAAGCGAGAAATTAAAGGAAGCTGGAGATATTCCAACACAAGAGAATCTGACATAAGCTAATCTATCATTGGAGGAAGCTGAGAAACAACTCAGTGATGAGACTGCAGAACTGAAGTTTGCAACAAAGTGGCAACTTAGTTCCAAAAAAGAAGAAGAAAATGATATGGGGGATCAAGATGATCTAACCACTGATAAGGAAGAGTTGCAGTCGAGAATACTGCATAAGAAGAGCCAACCACTGGAGCAACTAGATAGATTGATAGAGGATATTAGGAAGCTGATGTTGAAGTCAACGCAAGAAGCAGTCAGCAAAGGAAAGTTGAACAGAAAAGAACCTGCAACAACAACAGGTAAGAAGGAGAAGAAGAAGCAGAAACAACAAAGAAGAGGAGAAAGAGGACATCTCTGGAAAAGAGTTTGGGATCCAGGAGGATTTCAACAATGGAGGAGAGGAGCTCATGAGCAGGAGCTCATGTTTTTCCTAGCAGTGGAGTATGATGCAGGATCATCACTCCACCTCAGCAAATGCGCCAACACGCAGACATGCAATGGAGAAAGGGAGAGGCAACGACCCTCCCATTTTTCAATTTTTAAATCTGATCCTAAACATATTTTGTGTTGTAAGGCTGATAAATGCTAGGACATGCCTTTGTACAGGTAGTGGATAGGGTTTCCTTAAATGGTTACCTTTAGTAGGTCCATATTATAGTCAGTTTTGGATAAACATTTATGGAATGTATCCATAGAGGTATGGTGTCATAAATGAGACAGTGATGGAACTAAGGCGGTGAAGAGGATAAGCTCGTAGAGCCCTCGTTTTGTAATTAGGAGACTTGAGAGAGAGATATCGGGGTAGAGAGGTCTTAAAAGAAGAAGAACTCAAGATAGAGTTAGAATAGGAGAAAGAACTGAGACTCTATTGTAGTCCAGTCTATGTACACATTTGTAAACATACATTCATCTTAATATGAAGAAAATCAATTTTTCTTGCACACGACGTGTTTATGAATTATCTATATTCTTTGAATGTTATCTCTGTGTTAATGTGTTGTAGATGTATGATAGGTTTCATCTGCAGTCAGAAGATAAATTTCTTTATCTTTGTTTGAGTTTCAAGTATCATTCTATGTTCTTTAGGCTGTGCAAGGAGTGCACAATAGACAATTTGAAGTTCTGTAGATAGCGCAAGGAATGCACACCTGAACTCTGTGGAGTCAGGAAAGAACATGCCAGGAGGGTGCATGAGAGTGATAATAACTCAAGGAGGAAACTCAAGGTTAATGAATACCTTAGAGGAGGAATCTGTGCAGAGAAGGCACAGAGAGACAAAGTTATTGAACACTCTGAAAGGAAGAGCTCTGCAAGGTGTGCATCAAGCAAGGGAAATTCCAGGA
Organism: Picea engelmannii; assembly: GCA_009831015.1. NCBI lineage: Eukaryota > Viridiplantae > Streptophyta > Pinopsida > Pinales > Pinaceae > Picea > Picea engelmannii. The sequence continues at coordinate 914,826 of ML778814.1, forward strand.
GGGGGAGAAGTATTTATTTTCAAGAAATCCTTTGGATCTGAGTTTGATGAAATCCCAGAAGCGCAAGGAGTGCGTGGGAGATTGAAATATTTGAGGAGATTGAGATCAGAAGGAATAATTCAAGGAGTGCGTGGGTGACGTACTTATTCTAAGTCCGAAATCTCAGAAGAGATAACACTCTTAGAAGCGTAAGCGAGACCCAAGATAGTTGGGTTTGCAGGAGAAAGTTCAAAGGCCGAGAGCTTTGAACACTCTCAAAATTTTCCAATTCGAGAGAAGTGTAAAGCTGAGGAGGAGGAGAAGCAGTAATCGTTGGATTGGTTTTAAGGAGAATCTTGGTCTGTTGGATCAGTTCCTAGCGAACAAGGATAGAACAAGAGAAGAGAACAAATCCCATCCAGTGGATCTGAGCATAGAGGGTCAAAAACCATTGGATTCGGATGGAAGTACACGAGCCTTAATGATGTGTAAACGCATGATATCGGACTTGTCAAATTCCCAAAGTCCCAAAGCAAGTAGGGAACGCCCATCATCAAAGGAAACATGTGGCACAAGATCTGATTTTTCGGGTGAAAGTACTCCGGGAGAACCGAGTGCACAGGAGTTGAAACTCCCGAACTCCGAAGACCCGAAGTAGATAGAGTCCATTAGATCAAAGGAGATACATGCATCAAGAGATCATCTGTTTCAGGTGAAGATGATCCAAGAGGAATGAGCACACAAAAGGTTGAAACACCCGAAGCTCGAAGAGCCGAGAGACTTTGATCTGTAGAGGGACACTTGTCAATAGATCGTGAGCTTTGGGTAAGTTGTAGTGAGGTTTTAGACTTCAGTTGATAACTAAGATTGCCTAAGCCTGAAGGGCCGAAGAGAATCTAGACCATCAGATCCAGAAGAGCACGTGGTGGAAGATCGTGAACTTTGAGTGAAAACACTCTAGGAGAATGCGAAGGAGAAAGGTTGGACATCGCTGAAGCCCAAACAAATGAAGAGAACAATAACCATCGATCTGGAAGAGGATAGGTGTCACTAGATCGTGAACTTTGGAGGATTGTACTCTGAGGTTTTTGTGGAAAGAAATTTCAGAAAGTTTCGAGGGCCGAAGGCCGAAATGATTAAGGGCTGTTGATCCCAAAGGAAGAACACGGGTCATTGATCTATGAAGGAACACATGGAGGATGGAGAGTCACTCCATTAGACAACCATTGAATAATCGTTGGATCAAGGGAGGATAAGTGTCAAGATATTTGACACTCCAGAAGGATTCAATCCGGAGGTTTGTGGTTGTTGAGATTTGAAATCGCCAAAGGTTGAAGTCCCGAAAACGATGAGAGTTGTCGATGTGAAGGTGGACATGCAGCGTAATATCTAGAACTCCAGAGAAAAGTGGAGGAGGAAAAGTCCGAAGACCCGAAGGAGGATCTCGACCGTTGATAGAAAAGGAGGTCGCAGGACCGTAGATCTGAGTTGAAAGGTCAAACATCCAAGGTAGAAGCAGGGTCGTTGATTCAGAAAGATAGGTAACAATAGATCGTTAACTCCAGAAGATTGGAGTACGGAGGAAAGCGAGGTTTGAGATTTCAAACACCCGAAGTCTGGAATCGTGAAGAGATCTAGTCCATATATTTTGGAGAGGGTAGATATTTACCGTCAATCCAGAGGTACCATCAAGATCGGGAGATCGACGATCCCACAACATTTTGGGGATTGGAGGTGCCTGAGATTTAGCAGGAAGTCACATGGTCATGTGAGGACATCTTCCAAGGTCACATGCAAAGAAGGAGCTTAGAAAAGGGAGCTTGTGGAGGTTGAGAATAGAGATTCCTGAAGGCCAAACTCATGAAGGAGATCCTGGCTATAGATTCAAGGAGCTAGATGGCAGTAGATCTTCCACTCCAGAAGATCACCATATAGAGGTTAGAGAAGTTTGAAAGTCAAAACTCCTGAAGCCCGAAAGGAAAAATCAATGACAACCGTTGATATAGAGGGGAGTTATGTGGTGACAGATCATGGTGATCTAAGGTCATGCATATATGGCATGAGAGATTCGATAACATTCGTTGATCACGGGGAAGCGCCGATAGATAGGAGATCGACGGACGGGAAGGATTGCGGGGCTAGAAATTGCGCGGAGGATAATTATTCCTGAGTGGGCCACAATTGGAACCACAATATTTGTAAATGGATACGTGGCATCACGAGGAGGATTGTGGGGAGAAAATAAGGTTGGTTTGAAACCACTCTTGCTCATGCCCACAATCGCGCATTAGCACAAGGACACAACCCAGGGTCATATGAAGGAGGGGATTACGCCTGAACTAGCATTTTGGGAGCGCATGAAAATTAGCCTGCAGGTCTGACAGACTTGTACACAGAAGGAAAAAGGGACCTGTGTGTATTTGATTTTGGGTTCAAAGAGGAACCCGAGGAGTTGATTCAACTCTGGAGTTAGAAAGATACTAGACCGGGAGGTCACAGAACCCCAGGAGGGTAGGGGGTCTGCATCAGGAAGCTGTTGGGGCACATCATCTCAAAGGAGGGTATTAATATAGACCCTAGCAGGGTTGAAGGAATCCTGAAAATCGGCACTCCGCGCAGTAAGAAGGAGGTGTAATCCTTCCTGGGAAAATTCAATTTCTTGAGAAGATTCATCCCGAACTTGGCAGAAATTATAAAACATATCACCTGCATGCTCAGAAAGGGGAACAATATCAAGTGGAACCTGGAAGCTAGGAAATCATTTGAAGATATCAAGGTAGCGCTGACTAAATCTCCCGTGCTGGCCAACCCCAACTTCACGAAATTCATCTTGTTTTCATTCACCTCAGAGCATACAATTGCTAACGTGTTGTTACAGAAAGACGATCAGAACTTTAAGAAGCCTATAGCCTATTTTAGTAGGACACTGAGGGATTCTCCACTAAGGTATGACACTATGGAGAAACGAGAATACTCCTTAGTAAAATCCCTAAAGGAATTCAAAACATACATATTACACTCCCACGTTATCGCTTACATGCCCAACAAATCAGTCAAGGATATCCTGACTCAGCCCGACCTTGAGGGAAGAAGAGGTAAGTGGATAGCGGCAATGATGGAATATGACTTTGAAATCAAGCCCACAAAGTTGATTGAGGGTCAGGGCCTTGCAAATCTTATGGTGCAGTCGAACTGTGACATTTTTGGAATCAACTTCATCGTTGATTTGTCAGAGAATCCTCAGGAAGAAAAAACTACACAGGTGTCTCGAAAGTTCGACGATTCACCTTGGTATACAAACATCATTCATTTGTTGAGGAATATGAAAGATCCTCTGGGTTTAAGTAAGACCAAGGCCATATCCTTAAAGTTCAAATCTATTAATTTCTGCATCTTGGACAACTCACTAAATTGGAAAGATCCCGAAGGGATATTGCTGAGTTGTTTACTGGAAGATGGCGCGAAACGAGCTATCGAAGAATTCCACAAAGGTGATTGCAGAGGACATCACTACTGGAAAACCACCACACATAAAATCCTAAGAGCAGGTTACTATTTTCCCAACATCTTCATACACATATACATAAAAGTTTCAGTTGCCACGAGTGCCAAATTTTCGATGGAAGGAGAAAGTTGCAACCCCTTCCACTGAAACTGATCTCGGTTGAATCACCTTTCATGCCGTGGAGCTTGGATTTTATAGGAGAAATCCATCTGCCATCCTCAGAGAAGCACAGATGGATACTCACGGCCACAAATTACTTCATAAAATGGATAGAAGCAATTTGAAGGAAGTAGGCAACTGATGCAGTCATCATTCAATTTTTGGAGATAAACATCCTGTGAAGATTTTGATGCCCTATCAAGATCATAACAGATAACGCGGCCGCATTCAAGTCCAAGAATATGTAAATTTTTTGTCAGGATTACAATATAAACCCGGGACATTCTACAACATATTACCCATAGGGAAATGGGTTAGCAGAATCGTCAAATAAAATCTTAACCAAGATCATTAAGAGAATCCCACAAGACAATAAGAAGGCCTGGCATAAAAATATTATTTATGCGCTATGGGAGGATAGATTCACTACCAAGAAGTCTATCTCAACGTTGCCATTCTAGATCGTATATGACGCAGATGCGATTTTCTCCACCTCTTTGGGGTTGCCCGTTAGGAAGTTTCTGCAAGAACAAGAAGGCGAGCCAAATGACACGCAGATGAGAATAAATCAGTTGATTCACACACAACATATGAGGGAGAAAGTGTACAATCGTTCACAACTCCACCAAGAGAGGATGAAGAAAACCTTCGATAAGAACTCTAAGTAGGGGGAATTTTTATTGGGGGATCTGGTACTGAAATGGGACGCGAGGAATGAAGATAAAGGAAAGAACGGAAAATTCGATCATCTTTGGACGAGTCCATTCAGAATAAGTGCATATCACAAGAATAACGCTTATTTTTTAGAAGAAATAAATGGAGAGTGTGTTGGTTGGGGTCATGTAAACGATAGGTTCCTCAAACACTATCTGGTGCAATAAAGTCTATTTAAGTCACATATCATTGTAAATAGTCATTTTATTTTTGTTTCGATTCCGTGTGTCAGCACAAAATTGAAGCCCGAAGCGAAGGCCCTGAGTTTATGCTACGTCTGGTCAAAACTATGTCAATAAGTTTTAGGTTGTTGTTGTTGTTGTTGTTTTTTTTTTTTTT
>ML778814.1:919563-948865 GCA_009831015.1 Picea engelmannii
TTCAGTGTCTGAAAAACGAATAAGGCCCAATGGTCAGACACCTGTTCTGTTGTTCTTTTCTACCTTGCTGGGAGGATAGCATCCCCGTTGGAGCTAGTTGTTAGCACCATGATTTTCCTCTTTTAGAGTCGGTCTTAGTCGAGTTATGGTCCGTGTGTCAAAGCATGTGAGGTCAGGTACCGAAAAACAAAGGGGTCGAAGTCAACAAGTGGTCGGTTGGCCCTTGGAGTTGGGAAAGGATGTCAGAGTCAAAACATGTGTAAATAGTATGAGTCTGTTCCCAAAGAGTCGGGTCCTATCAAAAAAGGAATTTTTTACGTGCCTTAGGTTAAGGAAATTTTTTTAACAGAAGTCGCATCGACAAGTGTAGTGACCATCATCAGCTCATTATGAAGGTTGGAAGAATGAAAAATCACGGTGCTCGTATCACGTATGCCCTGCAGAGCTTATAAGTTGTACTTTACATGCCCCAAAGTGTACTCGTCGTGCGGATGTGCTGTAGAAATTATTTAGTTCTCTTTGAAACATCCAGTCCCCATGAATTTAGTGTTCCCTGGAATGATTCCACCTTCTGCCTGCTCTGTTATACATTTCAGATGTTCTGCATGCATTCTATTCGCTAGTCGAGATTATGCACTATTTGTAGTTCTTCTCGCAAGCCCAGGTTGATCAAGATTAATTCCTTGGGTCCGTGCCAAATGCACCGTGCGCAGATAAAATATGCGTTGCACCATGGAAACCTCCCAAGACATAAGGAAGGGCACGCAAAGTGGCAGAAGTGCTGGGCCCGAACCCCAAAAAATGATGTTGATCAACGAATATCCAGAGGTCAGAGCTTCCTTTGAATAGTTCGGGTGCATGGCCTTTTGCAGGAAAATTCAAGGATTCAATATGAGACTAGATGAGCAGTTCACACTGAGTTTCGACGGATTCTGCGCGGTGATCTCGGGTGTCACTTTTCAGGTAATTGAGGAAACTCTGTCTACCGCAAAAAATATCCCTCTGCATTGCGAAATTTGGTTTAAAGGCATGCTCTTGGATGCGTGGTGCTATTAAGACTTTATCAAGTGATATTATTTAGGTGGGAAAGTCGAGACAGGCATTCCGAGTAGATATTTGTAGGAACCTTTTCAAAATCTACTTGGAGTTATTAGGAAATATTTCACCTATGAAGAGAGGTTTGACAGAATACATTCGCATCACATTATATTTTTGATGCACTTCACAGGAAGGAGACCATTAAATATACCCTTTTTCTTACACCAGAACCTCCGAGAGATGGCAAACAATGCCTAGGCTGAAGAAGATCAATCAAAAAGGAAACTCTCTCATGTCTCGTTGATTAAATTGTTGGTAGTTGAGGAATTAATATGTTTGGGAAGAAACTGAGATTCGTTCTTTCTCATAGTGGGCATCCCCAAGGATCAAAAATAAGATTTCCCTCTACTCACAGAAAGGGTATTATCACCCCTCGCGGAGGCTGGAGTGGAAGACATTGTGCAAGAAGGAAAGATGTTGGAAGCCATGTGCCCCCAAAAACAAATGCCCCGAAGAAGGGGTAGGCCAAATAAGAACAAGGAAGTTGGGGAAGCCTGAGTCCCGAGCAGACCGCGTGCAAAGTCGGTTGCCAAAGAATTACTTATGCATGGCATTCAGCTGGAACCTGTTGAAGGTACAAGTTGAGAAAGCTGGAGAAGAATGAGGAGGACAGATGCCGAAGGCACAAATGTTTGAGAGAAGTATTAGCAGATGAAGAAAACACAACTTGATATCACCGAGCTTTACCAGGAAAACAGAGAAGTAAGACAACAGTTAGCAGTGAAGACCCTTGAAGTGTCAGCATCACAAGGTTGTGAAGGAAATGTGACGTGGATCAAGAGACAACTCAGGGAAATGCAGGATACAATCGTACACTTGCGTGAAACACAAAGGATGTCGGAAGAAAGGAACGTAAAACACTTCAGAGAATGTGAAGCGACTGGGGAGAAAGTCCGTGCAGCTCTTGCCAGTGCACAGAAGAAACATGATTAAATGAGTTCATTCTAGTATTCTCAAACATGGTGTAGATTTTGACACTTTTGAAGAAGGCGTCACCCTTAGATGCTTTTTTCATTTTGGTAATGACTACGATAGTCAACAGTCACTCACCACGTATGCACCCCAACAAAATGAGCACGCGGTAGAAATCAAGTCCATTACAGTAGATGGCGAGAGTCTGACAGATCACTTGATCATTCAAATACCCTTTCAAAGGAAGGAATCGACACATCACTCTCCCCATGACGAGACCTTGCTGATAATTGAACCCCCGTGGCAAAGACAAGAGATTATGATGTGACTGAATGCAGTCGGTTTCTATTTCTAGAAAGGTGTCATACGAAGAGTCATTTTAAAAGAGAACGATTAGTTTCCTAAATTCTAGGGATAGTATCTAGAGAGTAGGTCAGCCCAAGTGACACCCTTGCCTATATATCTTATCCTTTCAATGTAAGCTAGGTTGGTTGGAAAAAACTAGTGTAGATAGTGACTATTGAATGTAGTTTGAGCTCGATCGAAATTTAATGCAAAAGTCCTGAAGCTTTGATGAAAATATTTTAATTGTAGAAGTTGGATGTATTGTTTCCTTTATTTTCATACATACTTCATGTATTCTTTATTCATATCTATTTCTGTCTGAATCATAACGTAATTTCGAACCTAGGATTCTCTGCATAGCGCCCTGGGATTCGCGCCATTTAGACAAACCATGTTTCCTCTAAGTTAACTCTAATTTCGTCCTCAATGGTGCTCCGAGTTTCTTCATGTGTTTTTTCCCCTCACCACACACAATGATTTTAAACTAAAGATTGTTGCTTACTTACCCTTTATCCTCTCAAGTTTATTCACCAAGTCATTTGTTTCTATCATTTTCTTAAATCGATTCCATAACTCAAGGTCTTACTCTCTTTCACCAATGGAACTAGAAATTATTATTTAAAGGTGTTAAATCTAGCTGACATCTCAAAGCCATATCTTGTACCAAGACAAAGTCTCCCGAGAGAGGCCTCTCCAGGTCTGAAGGCTAGTTTCGGGTCTCAAAGTTGGTTTGTTGGTTGCCTTTGTCATTTGTTTCTCAGCCAAACGAAGTTTACAGAGAGATAACATGTTCAACATGAATACTAACTTTATTTTCATGATTTCCTTCGATCACATTATTTCTTTTAGGGAACCTCTCATCTAGGGTCTATATGAGCCTAACCACCATATTTTGTTCCATATGTTCCATATTTTCATCCATCTTCCACTCAATCTATTCAATCTTTATTTCTATTTGTCTTTATGTGTTTACAAAATCAACATATGTCACTGACCTATTACTTAATTTATTTAATTGGTTCTTCAAATTGGATAGCTGGTTATATATGTCTTCACTTTCTTCATGAGTCATAGTTGAGCTCTCTAGAGGTTTAATTGGTGTATAAATTTTTGCACCACCCTTTTGCACACGGGATAACACTAATATTTATATATAGTTATTATATAGTTTAACTTTACCACACCTTTTGAATCACCTTAACCATATATTTCAGGAAAATTTATGTCAATTGTAAGATGCATACCTTTGAAACCCTAATATAGTAATAATGAACGAGAGTTAGGGTCTTAACAATTGACTTGGAATAATTACAAAAGAGGAGCTAGAACGACAATGCAATGATGCCATACAAAACTTAATCAGATCATAAAACATCTATGAAAATCTAAAGAATACCTCTAAATATCCTTGAATGAGCTATAATTTACCTTCCCATACTTTATCAATCAGGGGTCTTCATGCATTTGATAATTGTACTCTATGCAATGAAACACTAAATTTGCAACAATATGTTATACACATAGATTGAGTACTTATCCTCCCAAATATACTTCTACTTCACCTTGATATTTGGACTAGAAAATTATAGAAGAACCTCATTTCCACCCTGGATAATAGTGGTGTTCCTCCTCTTCTAAATATCCTTTCATATTTACCATCTAGCCCAAGGAGTTTCTTGTCTAGGATTTTTAACATCATGTTTTCATAACCTTAAGAACCATTTTGTTAGTATGTAATGAATCAACTTCATCTTAAGCCTACATATCCATGTTGATGCTCACCCCACTAAAAATCATTCACTCTAGTAGGGAGGTGATACACTCTTAAAACCTCTAACACCATGCTCATGATCAAACTCTTATGCAAATTTGGTTCCCCCTTGACAAAAACTTGGTAATACTTAATTTGGTATGGTTTCTCCATATTAAGGAGTAATCGTGTTACCAAATCCCTCTTCACTTCATCTAACTCCCTCTCATTATATTAACATGGAAATTTATTTTCCTTAACATACAAATAAAACCACTTCAAAGCAAGAGTAACCTCCTCACATCTTTTTACGTCATCATGACATTATGGGTTTGCATTATTTGTGCAAGATAGGGATCATAGGGAAGCACCTCTAGCCACTTACACTTTTTGCCTAAAATATTTAACCAAAGTAAACCCTATCTTCTTCTCTGTTAAGACCTAGAAAAAGCCCAATTTTATGTGTAAAACCCCTTATTAAGCCCTAGATATTGAATAATTACATTTATAGTATTATAATTATATGCCGGCTAGAACCCTTCATGGTACCCTTTTATTATAATTGCACCCTTTGTCTCCCATATATATACCAAGGAGACCTAGTCTTAGGATCATTTTATATCATCTCATATTGTATTCTAAATTGGATATATTGTAAAAGGAGGTTTCCCCCTTGAAGTGGACTGTATTTATTGACTTTTATCAATTTTTAAGGCTTTGGATCATAACATTTGGTATAAAAGCATAGATTGTAGGGTTTTTCTTCTTCAAGTGAGTCATCTTGGAATTTTCACTATAAATTTTTTTCCGTGACACTTCAGACAATGAAACTTGGAGGTTATGGTAGATTTTAACCTTGTACAATTAATTATTGCAAACAGATTCTTAATAACAATAGAAAATATGAAATGACACAAACACATATTACAAAAATATTTTTACCCTGAAAACTCAAACTGGGAAAACCAACAACATGTTTAGAGTCACACCTCTAATATTCTATTCATTATCATATTCATTGTTTACAATACAATATACATATAGGATCCTGCGGTATCCAAACCCCTAATCTATTGACCTGGATTATTCAATAATCATAGTTCCTTAATCGAAACTAGAAAACCATCGATGAAAGCCATGTGTTGAAACAATGCCAAAATGGACTCAAAAACCGCCAAAAAAACAATTTTCAAGGGCTACCGCCCCACGGGCCCTCGAGGCTCCCATATCAATGTACAGTACATGGGACCAATCTTGCAAAGAATATAAAACATACCCAAAATTATTCCACTTGTTTTTTTCTTTGCATACATGGGGTTGCAGGATTACACAATCAACAATCCAAGGCAGAAATGCCCGTAGATCCTCTACACCAAAACAACTTCTCAGTGCTCATAGATTTTTTTAATGAATCTTCAACACTCTCCAAGGTGTCCACCTTAAAAAACAATGCCTTCTTGTCTTCAACCATGTCTCTCACAAAGTGATACTGAGCATTAATATTCTTTGTCTTTGAATGATAAGTCAGGTTTTTGCACAATCTATCCTTACAACTTGTTGCACCAACCCAATACCTGAACACGATATTTGTAACCATATTTCTTCCTTGCTTGCATGAGTGGTTTCCATGTGTTCAACTTCTGTAGTTGAGAGTGCCACCACAAATTGTATTTTTCTCCTCCAAACAAGTTAAACACATACCCACTTGTAGATCTTCTGCAATCCATATCTCTAGCCCAATATTCATCCAAAAAACCATGAATGCCCAACACTTTGTCCAATCATAGTTTTCCTTGGTAGCACAATCCATAACTAGTAGTTCCACGAAAATACCTAAAGACCCTCTTTATTGTTGTCCAATGATCCTTCCCTAGTTTTTATATATACATGCTCAAAACTCCCTCTGCATGTGCAATGTCTAGTCTATTACAGACCATTTCATACATCAAACTACCAATTGTACTAGCATATGGAACACAAGACATGTCCTCTTCTTCTTCCTATTTCTTGGGATACTGGTCTACAAATAACTTTACACCTACATGAATAGGAACCCTAACTAGTTTACATTCTTGCATATTAAACCTCTGCAATATTATTCGACATATTTCCTTGATTTAACCAAAGTTTCCTATTAGCCTGGTCTCTTTTAATTTCCATGCCCAAAATGAAATTTGTAGCACCAAGATCCTTCATGTCAAATTTAGAGGACAACTGAGTTTTCGCATCCTAGATAATGTCCTTGTTGTTTCTTGTCAACAATATACCATCCACCTACAAGAACAAATAAATGAGATGATCACGGATTAATTTGAAATGCACATAGTGATCCTCTTTTCTCCTTGTGAAGCCAAGTCCAACCATATAAGTATCAAATTTTTGATACCACATCCTTGGTGATCGATTTAACCCATACATGGAATTTTTTATCTTGCATATTGGCTCTTTCTTTCAGGTTGCTTCATGTAGATTTCTTCTTTGAAATCCCCATGTAGGAATTTTGTTTCAAATCCATCTGTTCTACTTCAAAATCAAATGCAACAACAGATAAAATAAATCTAATAGAAGTTAACTTGGAAACAAGAGAAAAAATTTCACCAATGTCAATTCCCTCTACCTAGGAATAAACTTTTGCTACTAATCGAGCTTTGTATTTCTCCACTTTTCCTTCTACATTTAGCTTCTTCTTAAACACCCATTTGTTTCCAATGGGATATTTTCCAATCGGAAACTCCACTAGATCCCAAGCCTCATTCTTGTACAAGGATGCCATTTCTTCAATCATGACCTTTTTCCAGAGTTTTCCATTCTCTGAATCCATTGCCTCCCTAACATTTCTAGGATCATCATCAGTAATAAATAAAGAAAAATTTGAATGAAAACAAGGTGAAGCATACCTTTATGGTTTCCTTCATTCCTGAACCGATCTCCTTAATACCAGAGTATGAGTATCTTCTTATTCTGATTCTTGTTCTTTTATAGAGTCTGATTCATTTTCCTTCCTTTCAAACTCTTATTTCTTTGGTTCTTACTCCTTTGGTAGGACTTCCTGTTTGAAAACATCTTTGATTTCTATAAATACCACATCTCGGTGATACACTACCTTTTTAGTTTCTAGGTTCCAAAGCTTATAACCTTTCAAACCATCTTTATACCCTATAAAGATACACTTCCAAACTTTTTATCTAGCTTACTCATGTTTTCCTTTGGAACGTGAACATAGGCATCATAATCAAATACCATGAGATGTGTTAGAGAGCGTTTCTTACCAGTCCATACCTCATGTGGAGTCTTGTCATCCAACATCGATGAGGGTGATCAATTGTCCAGGTAACATGCAATACCCACTGCCTCTGCCCAAAATTCTTGTCCTAACCCAATGTTACAAGAAAAATATTTTCGTTGGGTCAGATTCGACCTATCTAGATATGAAGTCGTTTACATCCTCTTTGATAGCTCGACACGAGGTAGAGACTACCCACACCTCAGGTGGTCCTTCACCTGAGGTGGTATGAAGGGGAAAAAGAAAGGTGAAAGACTTACAAGAAGTCTTTCTTAGGACCACCCACCCTAGGTGTTGTCCTTCCTTAATTTCCTAGATGGCCAAAATGGTCTGGGAGATGAAAGTTATGGACTATGGGATGAAAATGAGCTCACTTATTTTTAGGACAGAGAACTAAATAAAGTGACCACCAACCTGTTCACTTCCTTAAAGCGTTGGAAAATGTCCCAGAATGGGTCACCGAGGTTAACCAATGTCCTGGGTAATTAACCAATGGATGCCTTGAGTAAAAGGGTGTGAAACAAGGTTGAAAAGGGAGCTTAAAAGCTACAGTCAAGTACTTTTAAATGGCTATAAATTGTGAACAACAAGTTGTTCGAATCTTTCAAGACAGGGAAACAAGCTCAAAATGGCTTGATACCCCCCGGGGTGACCCGGGAAGTGATCTAGAAAGGTTGTTAAATAAAAAAAGCGCTGTAAAAATGGATGAACAACCTTGTTACAAGATGTTACAACTATGTTATACGGGAAAGTATTCACAAATTCAATTTTGGTTCAAGAGTGAAAAGGTGGACTGACGAAAGATTGACTTTAAAAGTATTTTATTCGTCAATTTTTAGTTTTTATCACATGCCTTGGCCACCACACTATTTTGAAGGTTATCCCGATCAGGAAAACACATCCTGGAACTGTGCCAACCAGTATAAGAAGAGTAGTCCTAGAAGACCACGGTGGTTAGGTTGAAGAGTGCCCCATGCAGTTCAGAGAAGCAAGGATTAACCACTTCTCATCACTAGCACTTTTGAGCTCTTAAAGATGCTTGGATGGAAGAAGGATACCTGTGAAAAGGAAGAGGCCCATGACCCCCCTAAAGAGGGTTTTTGCTGAGCTTACCTAGGCAGAGTAGTATTCCAACTGAGCTAAGCTAATCAACTCCTTAACTGTGTGGTACTAAGGAAAGACCACTCAAATTGTACTAACTAGACAACTTCTGAGGGTCTCTTGATGAAGACTCCCTGGCTTTGACTCTTAATATCCTACAAAATTGAAATTGCATAAAATGAAATACCAGGCCATCCATGTGGCGAGGTCACGTCTTGCTTTCACAAGCATGCCTCCTGGTTACTAAATTTGAAATATATTTAAAAATATATAAATAAAACAAGAAAATAGATAGGTGACATATATGTCACGGCTAAATAATATGTATATGTAAATATCTAAATAATATAAGTTTTTTTTGTTTTTTTTTTCAGTGTATGGGGCGGACCCCTGAATTGTTTTCAAGTTTTTTTTGTGGCGTTTTGCATGTATTTAGCTTGCTGATTTTGCATGGCCCTTTTAGGGGCAGCCACCTATAGAATAGTGAGTGAAAAGTGATACAATGAAAATATAGCAAGATTAGATAATTACAAAATGACAATTACACCATTCAACCCAAAGGAATGGGTTGAGGCTCTTTGCGAGCGACAAAGACGCCATATGCATGAAAGACCCAACTAACTCCTTGTATGGGGATTGGAAATTTAGTGTTTGAAATATAAAAAGTGTGATGGTTATCTACACAAGTATAAATCAGATTTTTAACATGAATTCACAAGTGAACTATTCAAACTATCTATACAAATCAAACATATAAACATTGGTATGTGTACCGAAAATTTTGGAGTGAGTGCAAGTGATAAGTAAAGTGAAACTGAGAGTGATTGGGTAGATTTACCGATCGAAATGTGTGTTTTTCTTTGCTGCCCTGCTGGCCCCTTTGCCTCAAACAGGTCTCTAGGTGGTCCCCAACCGCTTAAGAGAAGCAGAGTGGGTGGTCGGTTGTATCCTTGCAGGCAAAAAACGAAATTTTAGTAGTTATGCATGGAAAAACTGAAATAAAAATAACAAAAATTTACACATAAGAAGTATATAACAGCCAACTAAGATGGCTGTCCTATGGGGGAAATTGACCAAAATGACCAATTTTCCTATTTGGGACAGCAAGGTTAATGGTAAGAAAACATAACAGAAATATACATGAATGGAAATATAAAGCAAACAAGTATGGACAACCAACTAAGAGGTCTATTTAAGGGTTCTCCGAAGGGGCCCTAGAACTCCCAACCACTAGCTAAGGATGAAAAAAATTGAATACTTTAGAAAATATGAACTAAAACACATTAAACAAATTAAACCAAACTGTTAGAAGATGAAAGTAAGCAAGTTAAACTCAAGGAATCAACAACAAACACCTATCTAACTAATCCCTCCTGGAGATAGCTAACATAACAAGCATTTACCCCTACCCCTCAACCCTTAACCAACAAGTGACACATCCAACAACTAAAATCTAACAAGTATCACACACACAAAGAGTCTTGGAAATTTCAGCAGAGCTTTGTTACTATATTCATCCTCCTCTTTTACAATGCCAACCCTCTTGTTTATAAAGGAGAGGTGAAGGCTTAGGGTTACGTCACAAGACACTTGTCACTTTTGGAAAAGTGACAAGTGGACCAACCCTAAAGTACTTTTGTCTTTTTTCAAAAAGTAACCTTATCCTAAAGGCATCTTATCCAAAAAGAATCTTATCCTAAAGAGAACCATATCCAAAAAGAGGATCAAACCAGATCTGATTTGACCCTTCAATTACATAGTAATACATGCCAAAAAGTAAATCATGCAAGAGTTCATATTACAAAAAGTCATTTTTCATAAAATGACAAATCTTGATATGCCACATCACCATTTTCCTTGGGATTTGTGCCATCCCAAAGGATCTTTGACTGCTGCCATTTTTTGCAGTTGTAGGTGAGGTGGTTTAGGACAATTCTTGGCCATCCATGGCTGCTGAATTCACTGGGATGAAGCCCCAAGGTGTGGGGAATTTGTTGAGCTTCTTAAGAGGGAAAGGGGACTTTGAGATTTGGTCATTGTAAGTAAAGAAATGCCCACTGTTTAGGCACTTTTCATACCTGATTATACCCCCCCTTTGCTTCCTATAAGTTTCCCTGTGAGTTGGTTGAAGCATGGCTTCGATTTGGGCTTGTTTTGGTGAAGGGACCCCTTGGACATGAACCTTGAGAGGATCTTCCCCTATACCAAATAGTAAAAAAAAATTTCTTTACTATTTCCATGCTGTATCTCTATCCAGTACCTTTCCTCTATCTTTCGTTTGGCGCCAATCCGACTCCGGATGAGTAAGATATGGCCTCGGGAATGTACGCGGAAGGAGCCGACTGGGAGACTGATCAGGGAAGATTTTGAAGTTGGGGAAAAATTATGGGCTGGAAACTAGAATTGAAAGGCTTCCATAGGCCTTCATACCTATAGCTGAATTGGGTTTTCCTCACCTGGCCTAATTTGGCATCGAAGGCCCCCAATTAGGCCTCTTTCCGACGCATGCTTGTTGGGCCAGGAATGAGTTCTTGTCGCTCTGGGACATGTCACTGAAAATATGCGCTGAATTTGCTGAGGTGAATGTCAGGGATGCATTATATACTTCACCCCGGTGTTATCAGATAAATCGATAGGTGCAGACACTAACTGATCTCCCTAGATCCACCTAGATCTAGAACAAAACGCACCAAAACATGACGCTTTCCTTAAGTTTTAAATATTGAATTTACTAACTAAAGAGGGATAGGTGACATACCATTTAAACGCCACTTCCTCTCACTATCGCCATCCTATCTCCATTCCAATGCTCATACAATGATGATCATGCAAAAGAACGCAACCAACCAAAGTGATAGTAATAGCATAAACTCAATATAAACCTATGTATGTGATCAATGAATCATACAATAAAACACAACAAGATTTATAGGAAAGAATCATATTACTGTATCATATTAAATATGAAAGACAGATTACAAACATGGCCTTGATGTCGTAAGGTCCCTTCCAACTGTCCTTCGTTCCCCACACACTACTTTCTCCAGGGATTCTGAGACCATGGATCTGATAGCCACTCACAATCTATCTTGACAAAGCAAATCTCAAAGCCACTCTAACCAAGCTAACAATCCCAAGCCAAAAAAAACTTAGCCCTTCTCCATGAGAGCTCCTCTCCTTTTATAAGCTGAAGAAGATAAGGTGAGGAGGTTAGGATGATCCCACTAAATCATGAAAGTGAGTAAGATCCAAACCATTCGGATGCCACCTCACCATGGAAGTTTCTCCTTCTAGAAGATTCGAGAAAACACTCATTTTTCCCACGTGTAAGCATTCTTGCACCCTGCCTATAGAGAAGACTGCGAACTCCTCGTGACCTAGCTATGATGCAGCCTACGAGAATCAGGCATTCTCACACCCTAGCTATAATGAAGCCTGCAGACTTCCTTTTTTATAGGGTTTTTACAAAGGAAAATGCAACTTCTTTTCTCAGGAAAAGTTCTTCTCCCTTCTCTCTTCAGGAACTCAGGCCACTAACCCCTCTGAAGGAAGCATATAGGTTTACATCATTAACGGTCATAGGGATGATGAAAATAATGTGTAACACCCGGTCATTTTGACTATTCACGGGCGAAAATCCACCTCCGTATGGCGAAGTTATAGAATTAGAAAGTCCAGTGACCCTTAGGAGTGGGGGGGGAGGAATTAAATTTTTAACATATAGTTCCAATATATAATAAAATTTAATTTAAAATTTATTAATTTTATTAAATTCAAATAAAATTGTATTTTTAATATATGTAATAATATATATTTATATATATTACATATATATAAAAAATAAAACAAAATTTAAAAAATAAAAAAATAAAAAAATTCAAAACATAAATTTAATCGTATATTAAACTATATATATATATAACAAAATTTAATTTTAATTTTAACATTTTAAATCAAAACTTAATAGAAGGCCCCCAAACCTATGCCCCTGGTCGCATGGGTGACCAGGGTGAGACCCAATCCGACCCCACAGGTATTGGAGGAGGTGGTGGTGCTGGTGTTGGGTCACGTGCGAGGGGTAGGGAATGGGCGTGGAGGTGGAGAGTTGTGGGAAGGGTGCAACATGGAGGGGTCTGCGTGGAGGAGGGAGAAACATAGAGGTAGAGGGACGAGAGGGATATGGGAGCTGGGAATGGGGAGAATGGAGGAGGGGAGGGATGAGGGAAGTCAGGGTTTTGAGGAGGGTGCACCTAGGGGGCCAAGGGAGATGGAGGAGAGGTGGCTGGGCAGAGGTAATGGAGGGATGGAGGCCATGCATAGGCAACAGGGAGAGGACAAGCTGGGAGGAGGCCGAGGGAAATGGGGTGTGGTTGCGTACAACGAAGGGAGGAGAAGCGTGCACGTAGTGAGGAGAGGAGGAGATCGACGGTGGAGAGGGGGTGGTGGTGGCGCCCAAGTGGTGGATGGGTGGCCATCCACCCCCCCAAAATTAAAAACTTTGGGCAAAGTGGGTTTTTGGGATGTAAAATGGACGGGAGGTTCTGGTTCAAACCCCCTCCCCAATTTTGACTTTCTGGGCAATTATTGAATTTTCTGGGCAAAGGAGAAGGGGGAGGACTAGGGTTCAAAGCCCAGGGCTTCCCAGTGACATGCCCAGGCCTGCAATATTTAGCAAAGAACTAAGAATTTAAAATTTTAAAAGGAGTCATCGAGGCTTGGGCTTGGTGCCCAAGAGGGGTTCGAATCCCCTCTCCTTTGCATCTTTTACACACCCATAAGCCTAAACTTAGAAATTAGCAAGCAAACTGAACCAGCAAGCAACATCACACTTGAACCAGGCAAAGAAATACCAATTTGAAGGAAATAACAAAATTTCTTCATGCAGGATCTCAACACAACCATCAAAATTTTCCTTGGTTTTTTGAATTAGGATTGATGGGCTTACCTAGTTAACTGTTTGAAAAATGCTGCATAGAAGTTGGATGCCCACTGCAGAGCTGCATATTCTTCCATAAAAACCTCCCTCCGTTGCCATAAATTCCTATTGCAGAGCTTCCCCCCTTGGCCAAACTGTCAAAATGGCTTGAGAGAGGGGAGAGGGGGGAGTTTTGATTTTTTCCAATTTTGCAAAAAAACTAATTTTCCCAAAATTGCACGAGGCTATGTGCCTTCTCCCATATTTTCCAATTTTCTGAAAAATTTAATAAAATTTTCCAATTAATTTTTAAATATTTCTTGGAAAAAATGTGCAAGTCAAAGTTTGACATTGACTTTGACTTTGACCCTGTTGCTGCTGACTTAGCCCAAAAATGTTGCCCGGTGAGACAGAGTTGGAATCAGATGTAGGGCACGTCATTGGAAAGGTGTCGATGAGACCGTAGGGAATATGCCATCACAAACCTAAGATAATGCCACCTCAGCCCTCAAATTCGGCCTGGAACAATGGTCACTTAAAACCCTTAACTTGCTGGTGGGCCCACATGACACCTAATCTTGCGAAAGGTGCCAAATCTCCATACGATATCCAATTGAGGCAAATGAGGTATCGTCGGAAAGGTATCGATGAGTAATTTGGAAAGGTGACAATATATTTTTGTGCTAGGGTCATTGATGACTGTCTTAGCTATTATGGAACCCTGCCATGCAAGCTTGTGGGCCTCATTTGCCCGAAATAGTTGATCAACTTGTGACAACTGTAACTGGGCCATCCGAGGTCAGAATGAGGCAAATGAGAATCCTTTGGGAAGGTATCTGAGTCTATTATAGTGTGGCATCTCTGAATCTCTTATTTAGAACTCCTTACCTACCTATTTTAAACTCCGAAGCACTGTAACCAATTTGGTGTCTGAAAGTGGTCATGAACTTGCGAAAGCTCGTTCTTACCAAGCGAGGGTCAAAACCAAGCACGGGATATACCGTTGGAAAGGTCTCACACTTCCCTACACCATGTATGGGTTTTATTTTCCTTTTGAGATCATAATCTGAACAGACTCAGACCAAGAAGTCACAACTATTGGTTTTGGCCATTCAAGTGACGTTGACTTTGCATCCCTTGTATGGGGTCATGCGAACTCGGAATCAAGCTCATGATAGCCCGTTGGAAATATTATCCTGATTCCTACCACATGGAATTATTTTAATTCTCTAATTATGACCATATTTCATCTTATCATTTTCATAAGTACCCCATCCCCAAGGGACCTGCCTAGTGATAGGCAAAGAGGACCAACATTGAAATTCTTGTAAAGTGTGTGTTTAGCTCATGAAACATGAACCAAACAACCTTGAAATGAGGAAGAAATTTCATGGGAAGGCCAACAATGCCCTGAAGGTAACCAACTGATACTCTTTCAAGAGAAGAGGCCATAGTAACTATGACCCTCACCACTATCTTCGACTGGAACCATAGCACCAAGGGGCGCTTATGGAGAAGTAACTGTGTAAAAAACCATGTTGAGCCCAAAGAAGATTTTTGGGTCAACATTCTTGGCGCTAGAGGGGAAATTCCTTCCAAAGCATGTCGAATAATGGGATCACCTGCATGACATGCGGGAATACTCTGTGGAAATTTATACTTTCAAAGTGATCGATGTGGGTGAGGGGGGAATTCAACTGTAGTATAAGGACCATTTTTCACATTAGGGATAACCGAAGAATGAAAGTGGTGCAGTAAATATATACAATAGAATTTATATTGAGATTCACATAAGATAGAAGAATGGGAATAATGACTCGGGTTTTGTTGAGCGATGTGGCCCAAGTGACATGGGTCCCTCACCCAGATTATGGCTTAACTGTGAGAATCGAGGCTTAAGGTGAACCTTGGCTCAACATAAAGTGTCATGCATACCTTCGATCCTCGACACACGAACAAGCAAACGAGGATTTTTTTTTTTTTGAAATCAATGACCCACCAGAGGAAAACTAACAAGCAAACCAGTCAAACAAGGGAATAAAGAAATATAAAAAACCTATGGTCATAGGTGCTGAAATATCAAGTGCTCATAAGTGATGGAACTTTGTAGGAAAATGGTCGTTGCTTGGAGAAATCAGATTGTAAGTGGTTAGGTAAAGTGCAGTTGCAATCACATATCTATGTAAGCCATCATGCCATCATGGTTTTCAGCTTCACCAGAGAATGATATGCTACCTCCTTAAACTTTCCCTGTTGACTTTGATGAAATAACAACCAGGTTTACTCCCATTTAAGATGAATTTAAGACAAAGTTTCCAAAAATGTCAAGTATGATAAAATGGATTCTAGGAATTCAGTCTTTTCAAGTAACCACCCAACAATAAAGACAATACCCTTTGTAGTGAACACCGAAAAAACCAAAAAGAAGGCAATCTACAACGTTAAAATGAAAAATATCAAAACCCATGGAAAAATCAAAGAGGGGATTATACTCCAAAATCAGAACCAAACAAACAAAAGACTCAATAGTTGAAACCAAGAAGGAAAAAAGGGCTCAAGACTGAAACCAAGGGGTAAAATGACTGAAGGTTGAAACCAAGGGAAAATATACAAGCAGGAAAAGGTAACAACAAATACATACACAAAGGAGAATCAATAACATTGAATAGATACAAACAGAAAAATAACAAATGGTGACTTATGTACAAGATGACGAGGCCTCTCAGGAGTAAAATAACTTTAGGTGACGACCATTCACGGGGAATTGAAGTGGTTCGCCATCCAAGGTTTTTAATCTGAAAGCATTTGTCCCTAAGACCTTGTAGATTGTGTAAGGACCCAACCATAAAGAATCAAACTTGCGATGTTTAGATGGGGCCTCATGTGCTTTATCCCATAATAAGACATCATCTCCTACTTTGTAATTTACCATTGTGGCCCTTTTATCGAAGGAACGTTTAACAATGTCTTGCTTCTTTTGGAGGTGTTGGAATGCGCCCTTTCTTACCTCTTCTATTTCAACGAGTGATTCTAAACGATGTTGTAATGGTTGGAAATCATCTTTTGTCTCATCAATAGCAAACCTCAAGGCTGGAATTTGTAAGTGAATGGGAAGGACAATAGGAGTTCCATACACCAGAGTGTAAGGAATTTGACCTGTTGTTGTCTTAAGAGTTATACGATCAACCCACAAAGAAAAGTTTAAGTACTTTGTGTGTCAATCACGCTTGTTATCCTTGATTGTCCTCTTAAGGATTCGAATTAGATTTTTATTCGTTGATTCGACCAAACCATTACCTTGGCAGTAATAGGTGGAAGATCAAAAATTTTGGACGCCATATGTAACACCAAGGTGTAGCATGACATCATATATGAAAGCTGATCCATTATCAGTTAATATCTCAACAGGGGTTCCAAAACAGGATAAAATGTTACGTTCAACTAATTGTACCACCTGTTGGCTTGTAGCGTTCCTAAGAGAGATTGGTTCAACCCACTTTGTAAAGTAGTATGTGGCTGTTAAGATGAATACATGACTAGTGCTAGAAGGCAGTGAAACTGGCCCAATAAAGTCCATGCCCCATCTTGTGAAAGGGACTTGGACTTCAATAGGCCTAAGAGGCAAGGCAGATAAATTTTACTTCCCAGTGAAGCGTTGGCAAGCTTCGCATTTCCAAACAAGTAAATGGGCATCTTTGTGGAGTGAAGTCCAAAAGTAACCTGCATGTAAAACTTTTGCTGCAGTGGTTTTGGCTGAAAAGTGACCTCCACAAACCCCGGAATGGCATTGTTCAAGTGCCATTTGGGCTTGATCAGGAGTCAAGCATCGTGAGAAAATCCCATCAAGGTCTCTTTAGTAAAGGATTTGGACTTGTAAAACATACTAGACAACTTGTAAATGAAGTGTTCGTTTGGATTTAGTATCCATGTCCGGTGAGCGCACACCATTGATCAGGAAATATACGATAGGTCCATACCATGGTTGTGAGGCTAACTCAATTTCGTTAACTAGTTCTTCAAAAGCAATCAAGTCATCTACTTGAGGTGGTTTAGCTATGACTGAGGGGTGGGATTGGGTTATAAATCTAGCCAACCCTATCCCCCTAATGTTCATCGACTTAATTTCCAAGTCATACTCTTGCATGCACATGATCCATTTGGACCACTTACTATGCAATTTTGTTTGATTCAAAGCAGTGATTAAGAGAGAGGTAGGAAAAAAAACCTGAACTTTATGGCCTTGGATGTAATGTCGAAATTGTTCCAAGGATTTATACAAAGAATAACATAGTTCAGTTGGTGTGGCTTCAAATTTTGTCTCACAAAGGCGATTGGCCTAAGAATTTCCTCATGATCCTTTTGCAACAAGATTGAAGAAATTGTCTCCTCTGATGAATTAGTGTACATGAAGAAGTCTTTAGAGGGATCAGGACTAACTAACAGAGGGGAAAAAGTGATGGCTTGCTTAATGGATTCAAAAGCCTGACGGGTAGGGGGTTCCTATTTGAACCGAATGTCTTTCTTCATAAGCTGATTTAGAGGTTTAACTACTTGAGAAAAATCAGGAATGAAGCGTCTCAGGAAGTTTATCTTTCCAAAGAAAGATTGCATTTCCTTTTTATTGGTAGGTAAGGGCATCTTTTTGATTGCTACCACTCTCCTGGGATCTACTTTGACACCTTCTCGAGAGACGATCTGACCCAAATTTTTTCACTCCATAACGTCGAAAATGGTCTTCTTAGGACTTTAAGATATGCCAAACCTACGACATCTAAGGAAAACCTGCCTAAGGTGATCAAAATGTCTACTCCGTTCTTTGGAAAATACTGTGAGGTCGTCGAAGTAAACAACAATGATCTTACCCAATAAGCCTTTGAAAGCGATGGCCATGGCACGTTGAAATGTGTTCCTAGCATTAATCAATCCAAAAGGCATATTATTATATGCATGCATGCCCCAACGAGTGGTGAAGGTGGTTTTATGACTATCATAAGGCTTGAGGGCTATCTGATTGTAACCTGAGAAACCATCTAAAAGGGACATCATTTGAGACCTAGAGACTTGTTGGAGAATCTCTTCCATAGGTGGGACGGGGTAGTTGTGTTTTAGGGACACCCTATTCAAATGTCGAAAGTCAACACACAAACAAATATCACCAATTTTCTTCCTAACGGGAACCAAATGAGATACCCATTGTGAGTAACGGACATGGTAAATGACCCTGGATGCTTCCATCTTGTCCAATTCAGCTTTAATTGTTTGTTCCAAAGTAGGGTTGTTCTTTATCTGTCTCTTCCTGTAAGGTTTCAAATCAGGGATTATGGGTATGGCATGGACCATCTCCTACATATCGAAAAACTTGAGGTATTGATAGGACCAAGAGAAAACATCCTTGAACTCTGTCAAGAGTTCCATGAATTGAGTGATCTCAGAAGGGGAACACTGTGCACCTATATAGACTAGTTTTGGATCTTTCTCAGTTTCCAGGTTAATAGGTATGGCTTCTCTCACCTTCCTAACAAATTCGCTATCAATACTAGGTATAGAAGTAGTGGCATCATTGGAATCAAACATGGATTCCTTTACTAACAAACCAAGGGGGATCTTATTTGTCTTCAATTGGATTACATTCCCTATTTCCTCTTCCAACTCATGGTTTATATGTAAATCTTCGAATTCCTCCTTGTTTTGAAGGAATCTACAGATTTGTTCGTCAGTATCAAAAACTTGCCAAGAGTCGACATTATCAGGTAACGCAAGTCTATGTAAAATTTGGACTTTTATATATTCTATAGACCTTACAAAATTTGAAGTGAAACAAGAACCAACCAAGTCCAAAGTATCAGCTATATGGTTTGCGGCCCTAGGTACAACTTGAATGTTGAAATATAAGAACTTCTCAATAAGTTCCTTAGCCCTTCTATGGTATTGTTTGAGGCATGGGTTGTGAACTTCATATTTACCTCTGATTTGATTCACAATCAATTCAAAATCCCCACTCACCAACAAATGGTGTATTCCTAAGCCTAAGGCCTTTTGGAGGCCTTGAACTAATGCTTCATATTCAACCATATTATTAGTGTTAGGGAATTCTAACCGAAAAGAGAAAGGGATTGCGCTCCCCTTGGAATCACACAAAAGGACCCCAACCCTAGATCCATTCTTGGATTTAGCACTGTCAAAATCCATACTCTACACCATTTCTTCCAACTCAGAAGGAGGGACATGTGCATCTTCCTCAGATAACACAGTATATGTACCCATACCTGTATCTTGAAAAGACACATGTTTCGTATTATAGGAAGTAGGTACAACCTGCTCTCGGTACTTTGGTTCCCTCCTAATGATGACTTCAACACCCTTATGAGGAAAGGTTAAGTGGGTCCCCTCCATGAAGTAACAACCCTTTTTTACTTTGGTGGACCACTCCCTCCCTAAAAGCATGCCATATGCTTCAGGCAGGGGTGATTTTAAGGATGGAAAATTATTTTAAAATGTAGAAACCTTGGCGAATATTACTAATCCTTCATATGCCAACTATATATGTTTGGCGACATTTTGTAAAAATATTCAAATTTCTAAGGATTTTATATAGTTTGTATAAAATTTTGGCGATTTTTAATTTAAAATAATTTTATCCTATATAATTTGGGCGAATTGTTTTTAGAATAGCGAATCTTTTTTTGGGAAAAACCATGGAAAATTAGCCCATGAGCGAAATTTAGCCCCTAAAATCATCCCTGGCTTCAGGTATATCTGCTACAATCACGTTTATGAGCATGCTTACCTCTGGAGCTTGGTCGTAAGTAATGGATAAGTCTTTAATGTAACCGATGGTTTCTACAGTCCTACAATCCAAAGCTAATAGGTATTTACATGGGTCTATGCATTCAATACCCAGTCTTCTCATGACTCGAAGAGGCATGACATTGTGCCTCGCTCTTATGTCAGCGACACAGTTATGGAGCACAAAATCAAAACTCAAAACTGAGATATAGAAAGGAGGAACCCCAGGTTCTAAATCAATAACATCATATGCTTCCCTAGGTTGAGAAGTGGACTCTTTGGAAAGAGGAAGTCTCTATTATGTTCGTGGAGTAAGTGGTGCTTGTAGAACACGTGAAAGGTTTTCAAACTGAGAGGGTGTTCTAAGAGCATCTAATAATGTCATGTGGGTGGGAACCTTCACTAGATATTCAACGACGTTGTAAGGTATCGGTGTTAGGAAGCAGGGTGGTGGATTATTAGGCAAGTTTACCTTATTTGGGGTTTAGGGAACCCTGTTCCTTGTAGGGGAAGGTAATCTACCATTCACGGGAATTTTTCCTTTTTCATTGTCCTTGGGGTCGCTTTTGGCCTCTTCCACCCCTTGCGGAGTGGTTTTAGGGGCCTGAATCCTAGTTTCTACAGCAAAGCTTCCGAAAGAAAGAGGATCGTCATCGCAAGGAATATAGTCTTCCATGTTAACTTGGTCATTTTGGGAAGTGGAAGCAAGCTTGCTTTTTACTGTTGGTAGAGGTGCTTTTCCGTTTTTAGAAATTCTATGTGACGTGTATACGAGTAACAATACTTAGGATCATGGAAGTCTTGGCAAAAGTGACACCAATCCACTTCAGCAGCATGTTGCCTAGGAGGAGGAGCAGGAGGGAAAGGAGGTCTTGGCCTTGGAGCAACAAAAAACTGCATGTCATTCACCTTTCGATTAAGGGAAAGTATTTGGTTGTTCATGTTCATTAACAACTTGAGTGTTTCCAAAATTTCCCTTTCTTCAATCCTTGAAGTTTGGGCAGGTGGAGGTTCATACTGAGGACCCTCTTTTCTAGGTACATCATTCCTAGGTCTCCCATTAAAACGGGGTTGTGCTAAAGGTGAGGGAATCATACCATATTCCTCCATGTTTCTTTCAATTTCCAGGGTGCTAGTCTTGACCACATCTAAAGTTTGTGTTGATTTATCTTTCAATATATACTTTACATTCAGACTCATAGCGGTCATGTAATAATGGAACAAATTGTTCCCAGATGGTTGGGAAGTGGTTGGGATCCTATTCAAGGTCGAGGTAAAGCGTTGATTAAAATTCCATATTTTCTCACCCTCATGGATGGAGATGGTTGTGAAATCCCTGAGCAGGGAAGCCACATCATTCACCCCTTGGAAATGTTTCTTGAATTCTTGGATCATAGTGTCCCAATATGGGATACTATCATTATGAAGAAAGCGATACCATCTCACTGCTTCACCCTCAAAGGTTCTCATAAAAGGTCTAATGATGGCATCGGGAATTGTTATGTCCATAAGCGCTAATGCATCATAGAATTTTTGTATATGATCTTCAACACACAAAGTACCCGTTCCAATGAACTTAGGAAGCCTGTTTGGGGCATCTGAAGGTATGTCATGAAGAGGTTTGGCCAACCTCAAAGGAGTCCCTAGTTTCCATGGAATTTCCATCAAGACAACTATGGGGTGAACAACAACAGTTGTTGAAATGATGGGAGAAACAACCGAAGGATTAGTAATTGTTGCTGGATTAACTAAAGTTTGCTTTAGTAAGGGGATTTGAATAGGAGAAGAGGAAGAGGGTGACTCAGTTCGCACTTCAAAGGTAATGAGTTTCCCTGGTTTCCCAGGTGTATGTGTCTCACTACTTGTTTTGTTTCACAAAATTTGACTTCTTGTAACCTTGGGGGACATTATTTCCCTAGTCTTAGGATACTTCCGCCCTGCCAGCTTGCAAGGGGACAAGTAATTACTTTGAGTACAAGGGGTGTCTCACCAACAATCCTACTCTTTCTAACACAATGTAAATTAACCCAACTAAAAACAAAGCTTTGTTTTTGTTCTTCTCGAAGTGGAAGGTAAGGTATGACAGACTTATAACTTCTCACGTGAGTTCGAACAAGTAAAATCGAAGACCGACAAGGTAAAAGGAAAGGAAAACTCGATTGTATTTATGACTCCCAGGTGCAATGGAAATTTCAAGGAAACTGAACTATAACAAGTACCAAAGAAAATTCCAAAGGGCCATTGAAAGACCTTGCCAAAATTTTGTCAACAAGTAGGAAAAGGACCACAAAGAATTTGGGTCCAATGCTTAGTACAAGCTAGGGATACAAGCAATTCTAAAGAGGTTTGCAAGCTCCCCAGTGGAATCACCAGAAAAAGGTGGGTGTTATAAGCAAAATCTGTCAGTTGGGACAGATCCGACCTATCCGGATGTGAAGCTGATTACAACATCTTTGATAGCTCGACACGAGGCAGAGACTACCTGCACCTCAGGTGGTCCTTCGTCTAAGGTGGTATGAAGGGGAAAAAGAAAGGTGAAAGACCTACAAGAAGTCTTTCTCAGGACCACCCACCCTGGGTGTTGTCCTTCCTTAATTTCCTGGATGGCCAAAATGGCCTAGGAGATGAAAGTTATGGACAGTGGGATGAAAACGAGCTCGCTGATTTTTAGGACAAAAAACTAAATAAAGCGAACAATGAGTTGTTCACTTTCTTAAAGCGTTGGAAAATGTCCCAGAATGGGTCCCCGGGGTAAACCGTGTCCTGGATAATTAACCAATGGATGCCTTGAGTAAAAGGGTGCGAAACAAGGGTGAAAAGGGAGCTTAAAAGATATAGCCAAGTACTTTTAAATGGATTTAAATTGTGAACATAAAGATGTTCGAAGATTTCAAGACAGGTAAACAAGCTTAGAATGGCTTGATACCCCTCGGGGTGACCCGGGAAGTGATCCCGAAAGGTTGTTAAATCAAAAAAGGGTTGTAAAAATGGATGAACAACCTTGCTACAAGCTGTTACAACTATGATATAGGGGAAAGTATTCACAACTTCAATTTTGGTTCAAGAGTGAAAAGGTGGACTGACGAAAGGTTGACTTTAAAAGTATTTTATTGGTCAATTTTTAGTTTTTATCACATGCCTTGGCCACCACACTATTTTGAAGGTTATCCCGATCAGGAAAACACATCCTAGAGTTGTGCCAACCAATATAAGAAGAGTAGTCCTAGCATATCACAGTGGTTAGGTTGAAGAGTGCCCCATGCAGTTCAAAGAAGTAGGGATTAACTACTTCTTGTCACTAGCGCTTTTGGGATCTTAAAGCTGCTTGGATGGAAGAAGGATACCTGCGAAAAGGAAGAGGCTCAGGACCCCCCTAAAGAGGGTTTTTGCTGAGCTTACCCAAGAAGAGTAGTATTCCAACCGAGCTAAGCTAATCAACTCCTTGATCGTGTGGTACTAAGGAAATACCACTCGACTTGTACTAACTAGACAACTTCTGAGGGGCTCCTGATGAAGACTCCCTGGCTTTGACTCTTAACATCCTACAAAATTGAAATTGCATAAAATGAAATACCAGGCCATCCACGTGGCGAGGTCACGTCTTTCTTTCACAAGCGTGCCTCCTGGTTACTGAATTTGAAATATATATATATATATATATATATATATATATATATATATATAACAAGTAAATAGATAGGTGACATATATGTCATGGCTAAATAATATGTATATGTAAATATCTAAATAGTATAAGTTTTTTTTTTTCAGTGTATGGGGGCAGACCCTTGAATTATTTTCAAGTTTTTTTTGTGGTGTTTTGCATGTATTTAGTTTGCTGATTTTCCGTGGCCCCTTTAGGGGCAATCACCTATAGATTAGTGAGTGAAAAGTGATACAATGAAAATATAGAAAAATTAGATAATTACAAAATGACAATTACACCATTCAACCCAAAGGAATGGGTTGAGGCTCTTTGCGAGCAACAAAACCGCCATATGCATGAAAGCCCCAACTAACTCCTTGTATCAGGATTGGAAATTTAGTGTTTGAAATATAAAAAGTGTGATGGTTATCTATGTAATTATAAATCATATTTTTAACATGAATTCACAAGTGAACTATTCAAACTATCTACACAAATCAAACATATAAACATTGGTATGTGTACCAAACATTTTGGAGTGAGTGCAAGTGAAAAGTAAAGTGAATATGAGAGTGATTGGGTAGATTTACCAATCTAAATGTGTGTTTTTATTCGCTGCCCTGCTGGCCCCTTTGCCTCAAACAGGTCTCTAGGTGGTCCCCAACCGCTTAACATAAGCAGAGTGGGTGACCGATTGTATCCTTGCAGGCAAAAAACGAAATTTTAGTATTTATGCATGGAAAAACTGAAATAAGTATAACAAAAATTTACACATAAGAAGTATATAACAACCAACTAAGATGGCTGTCCCATGGGGGGAAATTGACCAAAATGACCAATTTTCCTATTTGGGACAACAAGGTTAATGGTAATAAAACATAACAAAAATATACATGAATGAAAAGATAAAAAAAACAAGTATGGACAACCAGCTAAGAGGTCTATTTAAGGGTTCTCCGAAGGGGCCCTAGGACTCCCAACCACTAGCTAAGGCTGAAAACAATTGAATACTTCAGAAAATCTGCACTAAAACACATTAAACAAATTAAACCAAGCTGTTAGAAGATGAAAGTAAGCAAGTTAAACCCAAGGAAGCAACAACAAACACCTAGATAACAATCCCTCCTAGAGATAGCTAACATAACAAGCATTTACCCCTACCCCTCAACCCTTAACCAACAAGTGACACATCCAACAACTAAAATATAACAAGTATCACACACACACAGAGTCTTGGAAATTTCAACAGAGCTTTGTTACTATATTCATCCTCCTCTTTTACAATGCCAACGCTCTTGTTTATAAAGGAGAGGTGAAGGCTTAGGGCTAGGTCACAAGACACTTGTCACTTTTGGAAAAGTGACAAGTGGACCAACCCTAAACTACTTTTTCTTTTTACAAAAAGTAACCTTATCCTAAAGGCATCTTATCCAAAAAGAATCTTATCCTAAAGAGAACCTTATCCGAAAAGGGGATCAAACCAGATCTGATTTGACCCTTCAATTACATAGTAATACATGCCAAAAAGTAAATCATGTGAGAGTTCATATTACAAAAAGTCATTTTTCATAAAATGACAAAGCTTGATATGCCACATCACCATTTTCCTTGGGATTTGTGCCATCCCAAAGGTTCTTTGACTATTGCCATGTTTTGCAGTTGTAGGTGAGTTGGTTTAGGACAATTCTCAGCCATCCATGGCTGTCGGATTCACTGGGATGAAGCCCCAAGGTGTGGGGAATTCGCTGAGTTGCTTAAGAGGGAAAGGGGAATTTTGGATTTGGTCTTTGTAAGTAAGTAAATTCCCTCTATTTAGGAACTTTTCAGGCCTGATTATACCCCCCCTTTGCTGCCTATAAGTTTCCCTGTGAGTTGGTTGAAGCATGGCTTCAATTTGGGCTTGTTTTGGTGAAGGGACCTCTTGGATCTGAACCTTGAGAGGCTCTTCCCTTGTACCAAATAGTCACAAAAATGTTCTTTACTATTCTCATTCTTTATCTCTACCCTATACCTTTCCACTATCTTTCGTTTGGCACAAATCTGACTCTGGATGAGTAAGATATGGCCCCGAGAATGTACGTGGAAGGAGCTGACTAGGAGACTAATCAGGGAAGATTTTGAAGTTGGGGAAAAATTATAGGCTAGACACCAGAATTGACAGGATTGTATAGGCCTGTATACCTATATATGAAATGGGTTTTCCTCACCTGGCCTAATTTGTCCTCGGAGGCCCCCGATTAGGCCTCTTTTCGGCGCATGCTTGTTGGGCCAGAAATGAGTTCTTATCACTCTGGGACATGCCACTGAAAATCTGGGCTAAATTTTTTGAGGAAAATGTCAGGTATGCATTCTATACTTCACCCTGGTCATTTCGACTATTCACGAGAGAATATCTGCCTCCGTATGGCGAAGTTATAGAATTAGAAAATCCAGTGACCCTTAGGGGGGGGGGGAATAAATTTTTAACATATAGTTCTAATATATAATAAAATTTAATTAAAAATTTATTATTTTTATTAAATTCCAATAAAATTCTATTTTTAATATATGTAATAATATATATATATATATATATATATATATATATATAAAATAAAACAAAGTTTAAAAAATAAAAAAATAAAAAAATTCAAAACATAAATTTAATCGTATATTAAACTATATATATATATAATTAGTTTTAATTTTAGCATTTTAAATCAAAACTTAACAAAAGGCCCCTGAAACTACGCCCCTGGTCGCATGGGTGACCAGGGAGAGACGAAATACAAGCCCACGGGTATTAGAGGAGGTGTTGGTGTTGGGTCGCATGCGAGCGGTAGGGAATGGGTGTGGAGGTGGAGAGTTGTGGGAAGGGCGCAACATGGAGGAGGGAGAAACGTAGAGGTAGAGGGATGAGAAGGATATGTGAGCTGGGAATGGGGAGAATGGAGGAGGGGAGGGATGAGGGAAGGAGGGGTTTTGAGGAGGGCGCATGTTACACGTCAAAATTTCTCAGATGGATAAGTGTCGCATTGTCCCTATCAATTGTCGTAAGTGTCGCATCTTCCCTACAACTTTCACAAGTGTCGCAAGTTGATCACTAGTGTCTCAAATGATGTTCAGACATGATGCCATGATAACGACACTAAGGAGGCACTTATGACATCTCACATGACTGAGTTGAAGGAGGAGAACTGGTTTACTGGGATCAAATGACTCTTGACACCTAAAAGGAGCCCTGAAACGGAGGTTTGGAGAGGGAACGCTCCCCTAAACAGCTGTAGGAGCATTGGCGCTCCCCTATAATGCCTTAGGGAGCATTATAACGCTCCCCAGACCCTTTTGGAGGAGCGATTCTCACCTTAAGAGCGCTGGCTCTCCCCCCAGGCTTGCCAAGGGGCGCTACAACGCTCTGAGACCCCTTCTGAGGGAGCGCTCCCTAATCTGGGTCAGTTGTTAACCCATTGAGAAGAATAAGGGGAGGAACATTCGAGATTAGGAGGCTGTTGTGCTTGAATTCTTGTTTTCATCAACAGATCCCTGATCTATGGAGAAGGTTCCCAACTGGTTCTAAACATAACTCAAGAGGTTAGGCTCCTCCCAACCTATATAAACAGGCTCTATGATGGTGGAAAGGGAAAGAATTAAACATATGAAACTTATGATCTTGGAGGAAACTTACAGTCAGCCAAAGGAGAGTGATCAGTGAAGTTTTTGTTATCCAGGTTGTGGATCTTTCAGGCAAGGGTTAGACGAAGAGGACTTGACGAAGCTGTCGCATTCGCATCTATGATTGTAAGTACTGCTGTCGTTATTCTCATTAATATGACACGCTTGGCCTGTTTCTTTCTAGTTTGTGTCTGATGTTACATGAACTTATCATTCAGTGATAGATCTGTTTTCAAGCTAATATCAATAGAGTAGGAAGTGGTCGTATCTTTCTTTGTCCGCAGAAATCAGCGAGGAGCAAAGGATTGGAGCACGACTCAGAGCGTGTAGGGACAAACGTCGATAACAGGTACTTCTATCATCCTTCCTTCTCAGGTGTTAGTTTAGATAGATTTGAAAGGAATTCAGTGTCCACGTTAAGCATTTTTCTGTCTAGGGTTAAGGTCAAGCCTTAGAGGTGATCTACCTGTCCGCAAGGAGATTTTCCTACAACAGAAACTGGCGACTCCACTGGGGAGATAGCCTCAATTCAAAACCTCTTGTTTGGATTTTTATCCTCATTGACCTTGTTCTATCCTTGTCCCATCATACTCAGCATACTTGTCAAGTTTGAATCTCAATTTTTGAATTTTTTTGACATTTCTGGAGCTTTTAGACCCTGGCGCCCCTGCCCTAGCATTGACAGAGTGCCAGCGCTCCTAGAGGCTTTGCACAGAGCGCTACAATGCTCCTTGCCCTTGGCAACAGAGCACCAACCTCTTTTTGGCCCAGAAACCCTCCAAAATTGCATTTTTTTTGGATTTGGCCTCTGTGTTCCTCTGCTGAGTGATCTTGTGAGTCAATTTTTTCTTCCTTTTCATCCCTGACATCTGTATTTTGAAGGATAAACACCTTGTTGATTGGATCTTGTAGCCTTCCTCGCCATTTTTCATGGAGTTTTCCCGTTGAGTGAAATTCGAAAACTATGCATTGTTTTTCTCTTCTCATCAGCTAAGGAAAAACCTTGGTGAAGGTCATCAAAGGCCTACAGACCTCTTCATCTTGATTTGAATCAAGGTTCTTGTTCTTCAATTTTTTCTTTTTGGGTGTAAAATTTTGTTTTCTCTTTGATTGTTTCCTTTCTTTTGCTTTTTCGTTTTGATTGCTACGAAGGGTGTACTGTTTGTGTGACTTGTGCTTATGCTAGTTTGGTTTCCATTCATACCAAGAAGATAATTAGCAAAGATAAGCATTATGTTGAATTGATCATCATCCATACGCAAACAATAAAGATATCTTCATGATTGATTAAGCATATTAGAAGGCATTTAAAAGTTTAGCTTTACATTGGAATTTGATTGAGAAAAAAAATCGTTTGAGGACATTCCGTAGTTGTGCTTGTTTGTGAAAGAACTCTCTCTCTCCCTTAGCTAGTTGTTCATCGAAAGGAAATGATTGCTTATCATGCTTGATGCACTCTTTGGGTCAGAGTCTTAATTCCATTTGTTTCACTTCCATGCACCCCTTTTTCGTAAAGAACAACCACTAAAATCAACGTTAATTAAAAATCATCTAGAACCTTTTCTTTGTTAGAATCCTCCATCAATAGTAGAATAGGTGTAGTACTTTGGATTAGGGTTGTGAGCATAACTCTCCAAAGTTTCTAAAACAAACATTAGCATCTTGAGTTAGAGAGAGTAAATCCAGTTATCGTATAAGTCTGCCTGGGATCCCCCTCTCACACAGGGGTTACGCACGAGGTTGCATTCGGGTAAGCTACGGGGACTAACCCTCCGTGGTTTAACTGATTGTGGTGGTCTGATCGTATTATGGGGG
>ML778814.1:948915-959164 GCA_009831015.1 Picea engelmannii
AGGTCGCCATTGTAACTGTTCCACCCTATCCCCACCCCTTCTGGACTTGATCACACGACGTTGGATTTCATCACCAACTAGTACGGTCATCAAAGGAAGGTCCTGCTTGCCTGGTTGTGATTCTTAGATTTTTTTAGCGTGTGCTGTTCCTTTTCGCTAGTTGGCCATAGATTTCTTTCGTCGACTCTTGTCCGCCAACATAGACCCTCCACAACGCTCATGGAGGCTACAGGGATTTCCTCCAGAAAATATGGAAGGAGACATCCCTTTCCCCCCTCATTCTACGGACCAATCTTTTCAACAGAGCGAGGTTCAGAACACCACAACTTCCCAGGAAGAAGTTCCCATTCCTTTGGAGAACTTTCGAATTGTCTCAAAATATCCGGAAGCTTATCGCATTCCGGAGGGATACGAACGACAGATCCTCCACCTGAATTTCGCTGGAGAATTTACTGTCATAAACCTTGCTAACATTCCAGCCAGTTCTCCTCAAAACCCTTTAGCCAATGACCCCTTTTGGACTGCAGACGTTGTTAGAAGTCCACCACGCTTGGTGCAAGATCTATATGGAACAGGAGAAGGTGCCGACGCATCTTCTTCCTACACGGTACCCCCAAATCATTTCATCGGTACTACCACTTTTATAGTCACACCACCCGTTGGTCCGAACGCACCGTTCGTTGGCCCAAGGTCTACAATTCCCCTCCAGACGGCCCATTCGACATTGACCCCGCACATCCCGACCATTCCTGCCGGTAATGCGGTAGTTAGCCAAGCCCCGATTGGCACACCTGTAACACCAAGACCAAATCTCCCTTTTGGATTTAGGGCACTGAACACATCCGCTATCACCACTGCCCAAACCACTACTCAAATTGTACCGGGAAGTTCCATACCTATCCAACAACCCGGAGGGACTGTCCTTGGTGGACCTAACCCAATCGGTAATACTGGTCAATCCTTCACGTCTAGCCCTAAAATCCTGGGAACTCTACCTCAAGCTGGGGGGCACCCTCCCACCGGAGGACAAATTCCATTCGGGGGGCACCCTCATGCTGGGGGGCAACCTCAAGTCGGAGTCCACCATCACGGACAAAATGTGTCCGTCGCGTCCAATTCGTGGGGCATCCCTTTTCAGGGAAACCCACATACCTCTGCGGGGCAAAATGTGCCTGTTGCACCTAATCCCTGGAGCGTCCCTTTTCAAGGAAATCCACATGCCTCCACGGGGAAAAACATTCAGACTTCGCAACAACCCCCTCATGGACAAATGCCCAACCCAACGTATAATCCACAAAACCCATCTGGTTATCCTCCGCTCACAAACACTTCTCAAAACACCTCAAATCCTATGTACCTTGGTCAAAACCAACCCAACATGAGAGGGCCCATGAGTTATAATTATCCACATAACCAAGTATTGGGCCCCAGTGGTGTCCCTCTGCCACACCAGCACTACCCACAGGTTAACCAGCAACTACCTTTTCTGGCTACCCTAGATCTCCCAGATTTGTCTCGGTTAACGAATGATCCCATCCATCATTCCACGGTTTGGCCAGCCATCCCAGCAAAACTGCCCTCTGATATCCCGAAATTCGACGGAAAGTCGGGAGAAGACCCAAACAACCACGTAATGACCTTCCATTTGTGGTGTTCATCAAACTCCCTCATGGACGATTCAATTCGGTTGCATCTTTTCCAGCGAACACTTACGGGTTCCGCCACGAAATGGTACATTGAATTACCACACGCATCCTTTCACGATTTCAACTCCCTCGCCATGTCCTTCCTCACACATTTCCAATTTCCCATCCGATACGAGACGGGTACTGAACTGTTAACCTCTCTTCGTCAAACAACTTCCATACACATCTCCGATCATATCCATGAATGGAGAAGACGACGAAGGCTAATTAAAGCGGTCATCCCCGACCAATTGTTAGAGGAATGGTTCACGAAATCACTACTACCCCAGATCACTCGTGATGTCGCCATGGGTGGCATAGCTACCGAGGAAGAAGCCATCGCCCGGGCTCAGTACCTAGACTTAGTCTATTCTTAATCTGGTACTCTGTATGAGTTGATACCGAACACTACCCGTGCCACTAACGATCCATCCAAACCATCGACTGCTTTGCATGCGGATGGAGTTATTGGATCCGTCAAAACTCAATCTACCACCCAGTCCACTGGAACGATTCAGCGGCCCGCTTCGACAGCTGCTCCCAGTCCGACTGCACCCTCTTCTACCCCCCCCACAAAATCAAGTCTCTGATGTGAATGTGGTCCAATCAACACCTTCAAAACCACTCGGGGGCAAGAAGAAAGCGAGAAACAAAACAAAGAAGAATAATAATAATGATCAACCCAAAACCCAACCACAAACCCCTGCTGCCGGAAAAACACCACAGCGAAAACCGAAATTCCCATGTCTCATTTATGGTGACGATCACTACACTCGAGATTTCCCACATCGCGATGAAGTGGCCAAACTTTTCAAAGGAAATTCGCAACCCTCCGTACTCACTCAGCCTTTTCCGCAGCAACAATCGTTGGTTTCACAAACCCCCACGCCAGGGGGCAACTCCAACCAACCCCACGATGAAGCCTCGACAAGCACACACATTTACATTTTCAATGGGGTTAATCTAACCACTCGTTCTGTGACATACGACACGCCAGTGAAACCTAATAAGCCGAAGACTGCTAATGGTTCTTCGCCAGACCCTTTACCATCCTCTGTTAATCCTCCATCTGTTAGCCCTCCATCCGGGCCACTTCAGATTGAGAAACCATCTTTTGACTCCATCCTACGCCCTCCTAAGAGTACCATCCGGAAATCCACTTTCAATCCTAATTCACGGGCTGCCCAAAATTACAATATTGTAGAAGATTTGGCCCAAGCCCCGTGTGCCATGTCCACGTTGGAAGTTCTACAACACTGTCCAAATCAATGTAGGACGCTCTTAGCTGCCATTGGCGCTTTCGATCCCGAGTCATCAAACTACATCACGTTCAATCTGGACAATTATCAACCGCAACTCTCCCACCAGCTAGCTTTCCAAATCGACGTTGTTGTTCATAACCAAAAAATTCATCGAACTATCCTGGATGAGGGAGCCTCGACTTGTGTCATGTCTCTAGCGTGTTGGAAAGGTTTGAAATCACCTGCCCTTAATAAATCCCCTATGATGTTACGCGCCTTCGATGGATGAGGTTTCCATCCTCATGGATTACTACAATCCCTTGCCGTCCAATTGGGTGGAAAAACTGTGACCATTGATGTCAAGGTGGTCGATGCTCCCCTCGATTACAATCTATTACTCGGAAGAAGTTGGTTTTATGTGATGACCGTCGTCACCTCATTGGTGTTTCTATGTGTACAATTCCCCCATCAAGGCAGAATTGTTACTATCGATTAGCTTGATTTTTGCACACCCGACGCTCGCATCCTTGCTACCAACAACATTCCTTTTCTGGGAGACCACGTGGTTACGTATGAAAGCGTTGGTGTTGGCTTATTGAAATATTCTAGCCTCATGGGTACTTTCCCTACACCACTTCCACCTACCACACATCATCTTGCCGTCGTCAATATGATCTCGACTATGCCCTATCAATCCTTGGAATCATCTGATCCTTGGGTTGTGCCTAGTCCTTTGGAATTCGATGCGCTCGGAGACACGATGCCACTGAGCCCAGCCGAGGCCGCATACGTAGCCATTCAATCTACCTCTCCCTCTTCAAACACTTCACATTTATTGGCACCCGACACTTATTCGGTGCCCTCGTGGTTAGATTCCCTATCATCCGCCATCGGTTACATTTCCCAGATTTTTCCTTCGGATGAATCTATTATGGAAATGTTGAACATTGACGATTTTCCCTGGGATGACAACCACCATCGATCCTCTTTTCTTCCACCATTGGAAGAAGTGCAAGACATACAATCTGTCTTCCCCCCTGATGTTACCAATGCTCCACAATCCCCTATCCTCACTCAAGATACTTTCTTTGAGGGGAACATGGGTAACATCTCTACTACAATCACAGTTGACATCTCAGTCAAAGAAGGTGTCATGGAAAACATTAATCTTGGTGCTAATTGCACGCCCGACGAAGTGGTTTCTTACACCGCTTTGTTCAAGGAATTCCGCGATGTCTTCGCATGGAGTTACGAGGAAATGTCAGGAATTGATCCTTCGATCGTCATACAGGAAATCAAAACTTACCCTGACGCAAAACCGGTTCGACAGAAACTCTGCCCGGTTCACCCCAAGAAACTGGCAGCTATAAAGGCAGAAGTTGAAAAACTTCTAAAATCTGGCTTCATCTACCCTGTCCCTTTGACGGAATGGGTCTTCAACCTCGTTCCGGTCGCTAAAAAACAAGGGACCATCCGTGTTTGCATAGATTATCGTTATCTCAACAAATCTTGTCCCAAGGACAACTACCCTACACCTTTCATCGATCAAATCATCGATAACTGCGCGAGAAGCGTAATCTTCTCTTTCATGGATGGATTTTCTGGATACAACCAGATTGAAATCTTACCTGCTGACCAACATAAGACAACCTTCATCTGTCCTTGGGGAAATTTCACCTACCGAAAGCTACCTTTTGGCCTTAAAAATGATGGTGCTACTTTCTAGCGAGCCATGTCCTACGCTTTCCACGACATCAAACATATCGCGGAACCCTACCTCGATGATTTACCCGCCCATTCATCCAACCGACCCGATCACGTCGGTCACTTGCGGGCAATTTTTCTTCGA
Source organism: Picea engelmannii (assembly GCA_009831015.1). Taxonomy (NCBI): domain Eukaryota; kingdom Viridiplantae; phylum Streptophyta; class Pinopsida; order Pinales; family Pinaceae; genus Picea; species Picea engelmannii. The sequence continues at coordinate 953,691 of ML778814.1, forward strand.
TGTCGATTCTATCGTATTCGTCTGAACCCGCATAAATGCATTTTCGCTGTCGAATCCGGCAGACTCCTCGGTTTCATCGTCTCCAAAGACGGGATCAGGGTGGATCCCTTAAAGATCAAGGCCATTCTAGCCTTACCCGCACCCACCAACTTAACCCAACTTCAAAGTTTGCAAGGCAAAGCAAACTTTCTTTGCCGTTTCATCTGCAATTACGCCGAGATTACTAAGGGATTCATGCAGCTACTGCAAAAGAACGTCCCTTTCATCTGGGATGACACTGCCCAACGGTCATTCGACGCTCTCAAGCACGCTTTGACCCACGCTCCTTTGTTACATCCTCCCGATTATACAAAGGATTATATCCTTTACTTGGCCGCTTCTACTTCCACCATTGCGATGGTGTTGGTCCAAGAGGACTCTAATGGCGAAGAACATGTAATTTATTATCTGAGCAAGAGTCTATCCAGACCCGAACTCAGATATTCGCATGTTGAGAAAATGGCCATGGCAGCCGTCATTGCTGTCCAAAGATTCCGCCACTACATCCTATTACGCACCACCACGGTAATCGCCGACTCTAACCCCATGTACCACGTTTTGACACGTCAAGTACTTGGGGGCAAGTATTCAAAATGGATCGTCATTCTTCAAGAATTCGACCTTGAGTTTGCGAAGGCTAAAGAAAAAAAATCCCTGGTGTTTGCCGAGCTCATCTGTGCTCTTCCTTGTGCCGATGAAAACATTGAACCCAGAGATTCTCTCCTCGATGAATCTCTCTTCCTCATCAACACTTCTGATCCTTGGTACGGAGGCATTATCCTCTACCTTCAAACTCAACGTTTTCAGCCCAACATCTCTCGCAAAGAGCGTCGACGCATTCGTCACCACTCTCACCGTTATCTCATCCTCGACGACACTTTGTATCGTCGTGGCATTGACACCATTCTTCGGCGATGCCTGATTCACGAAGAGGCTAAACGCATTTTGAACGATTGTCACCTTGGCTCTTGTGGCGGTCACCTTTCTGGTATGGCCACAGCCCAAAAAATCTTACGTGCCAGCTACTTTTGGCCCTCGATTTTCAAAGACTGCATTGAGGCCGTCAAGAAATGCCCACCTTGCCAAATCTTTAACAAAAAGGCACGCACCCACCCTACTGCGCTGCACCCCATCATCGCCATCGGCCCCTTTTCCAAATGGGGTATCGATTTCATGCAGTGTAAGCCTACCTCAGCCGGGGAGCACGGTTACATCATCGTCGCCGTCGACTATTTCACAAAATGGGCTGAGGCTATGCCTACCTTCCTGAACGATGGCCGTACCGCAGCTCTATTCCTCTTCAACTACATCATCACTCATTTTGGTATACCACATGCCATTGTCACCGACCATGGTGCACACTTCAAAAACCAGATGATGAGCGAGTTACATGTCAAATTGGGTTTTCGCCATGAAAACTCATCCCCTTACTACCCTCAAGCAAATGGGCAAGTAGAAGCTATCAACAAAGTCCTAAAAACCATGATTCAACGCATGGTAGGGGAAAAAAAGACATCGTGGCATTTACAATTGTTTTCTGCTCTCTGGGCCTATCGCACGTCTGTGAAAACCTCAACTGGATTCACTCCTTTCCAGTTGGTCTATGGCATTGAGGCCGTCCTACCAATCGAGTGTGAAATTCCATCACTTAAATTGAAAGTAGAAATCCTGCCCCATACTTCTACGGAAGAAGAATGATTCTTGTATCTATCCAAGATGGACGAAACACGCCGTGATGCTGCTCTCGTTAATGAGGCACATCAGAAGAGAATTAAGAGTCAATATGAAAAATCCGTCCAACCTCGAGCCTTTGCAGAAGGAGACTTAGTCCTCGTTTATGACCAAGCACACGATAAATTGGGAACAGGAAAGTTAGAACCTATGTGGCACGGTGCTTACATCGTGAAGCATGTCTTACACAGAGGTGCTTATGAACTAGTAGACCATGATGGAATTTCCCTGGGAGAGCCCCGAAACGGGCTTTACCTTAAGAAGTACTATGCCTAGATCACCTAGCATCTGTACTTTGTACATTATTGTATTTTAGTTTGGTGTGTCTTTTATTTCGCGTGCTCGAGTCTTTACCGTTGCCACTCATGACTGTGCCTATGTTTTTCATGCACAGATGATGTTGTCTTTCCTATCTTTTTTGGGTTCGTGGATGGCACCAGTCGACATACCCGGAACATTGCCTCAGCGGCATGGGTTATTTATCAGTTTGACGAGGTGTTGAGTTCAGGAGGCATTTGTTTAGGACCAGCAACCAACAATATGGCAGAATATCACGCTGTCATTGGATTGTTGAACCAAGCCTCTTCCCTAGGTATCTCTCGTATCATTGTTTACTTAGACTCCCAACTTGTGGTTTATCAACTCAACCGCATCTACGCTATCCGTAGTCCTATCCTGCTACGTCTACACTTGCAAGTTCGTCGTCTTGAACGAATGTTCGATTACATTGAATATAGACACATTCCTAGAGAACTTAATAGTGTTTCAGATTCGTTAGCTAATTATATCATGGATCGGTATTTAGCCCACAGATAAGATTCAAGGAAAGCAAAAAACTGTACATTACATGTAAATTGAAACACACCACAGACATCATCATGTACAAATCATCGGCATCATAAAAACTCGAAACTGTATATATATATATATATATATATATATGGCGTGACTGAAATGTTTGCATTACATCAAAAAGTCTGTAAGAGAGCAAAATATTGGGTCCATCCACCCATACAACATCGCCTGACAAGGCGTACAAAAACATGATCAACGGGAATACTCTAATCTCCCCGCGCTGCGTTATGCTGTGAATAACATAATACTGCACGTGCTACACGCCTCAACAGATAATTAATATTCTTTGGCACCCCTACAGTGTGCTGCTGCAGATGCAAAGGCACATCCCCCCTCCCCAGAGGAGGGATGCCCATAGTAAGGCCTTGGAGGTTCCTCTCAACCTCTCGGAGGCCCGCCACCGGTACTGCTGGGTCTGCTACCACTGGGGTGCCACCACGACATCTTGGCACTGGTATATCCACTGGGCGCACTGCTCCCTTGTCTGCATGTTGAGAACAAAACATCTGTTAAAACTCTCTTACATACCCAAAAAAAATACATATACATCAAAAACTTAAAAAACAAAACTTGACAAGGAATGGCTTAGTCTCTTACCTGACTCGTCCCAATCTTCCCCCGCGGGTAAAATCAAATCCATACTCCCACGGAAGTCTACGTCAGCGTAGGGGAAGTCCTCTATCCAGAGGTACTGCCGTCTCAACCAGGCGAAGAAGTCACCAGTAAAGTGAAACTCTGACTCCGAGACTAGTCTGGGGGACAAACTAGTCCATCTCTCCATACGAGGCTCGTCCACTGGTCGTACTGCCAGTGCGATCTGAGGCTGCATCTGAGGGATGCACTCCAAGAAAAATAAGACTAAGAACGATCCATAACCGAACTGTTTCTGACCATTCCTGCATCGCGAGATCTGTTCCTTCACATTCTGAAGGAACGCCGCACTCCAATTGAATAGTGTTGGCTCTAAACACTAAACAGCATAGGCCACCTGTGATCTCGAGGCCAAATGAGAACTCGTGCTACCAGTCACACTCGTGATAGCAAACAATATCGATCGGAGGGGAAGATCTCGTATATCCTTGATAGGGATCCTGCCCCCTACCAATCTTGCTCCCGGAACACAGTGACATGCCAGATACACGTCCACCTGCTCAGGTAATTCCCTCTGCCCTGTGAAAGCTATGGGGACCCCTCTTTTCGAGAGGCCGGTCAGAAAGTACACATCTTCCAACTCAATCGTTAGGAGTTGTGTACCAATACAGAATCCTTGTTCCGTAACGTCCCAAAGGCCTACCATGTGCTCAAGTAGTAGGATCTCTCTTTTCATTTTCTTCAATTTGAAAAACTTGAGCAAGCCACAGGCCCGCAAAGCAGCCCGTGTACGGGGACTCCGTAGAGAAGCTAGATCATCCATCTCGTGTTCCCTCTCTTTCCATTCAATCATGATTACCGAATACACCTGCAAAACAAAAAATCAAAATTCGCATTATTCCCCACGTTTTTGTGATTTCGGAAATTTTCAAAAGCATTTTAAAACATAAAATTAAATGCCCATGACATCTAAAAGCAACCAATCATCCTTTTTAACCACCACAGCCTTTAATATTTACCAAACAATGATTAAAACATGGTAAAAATGCAAAATGATTTGAGGGGGTGCGTGGGCCCTTTGAGGGGAATTTCCATAAGTTTCTTTTGCTAAAATGGTTGGTCTAATCAAGTGCAAAGGTGTAGACATCCTAACAACCCTTCCCCAATACATTTTTGTGAAAGAATTCCCCCGTTTCATCGACTTCTAAAAGGAGGTCGATTTGGTTCAAAATGGACGACTTAGGGATTTGTGTTCTAAATTAATTATGCCATCAAAATCAACTTGAAACCATGCAATTGAAAGAGTAAAGGATGAACACCTACCTGGTTCGAACGGTGAGCAAAATGGTCGATCGTAGCTCCGACACCGAGAAAAACAAGATTTGCTTCAATTGAGATTCTCCAATACTCCACAAATCCTTGCAAATGAAATGGTAAATGAGTTTTTTGAATCAATTGATATATATAAAATTTCATTTTTTATAAGCTATGGTTATTTTGGGTTTCTCTAATGATGTAAATGGCTTCACTAATATCTGGTTTGTAGCTTCTGGCATCGCAGGATTCTTGATAGTTCTAATGAATCATTCACCTTGTCGCATTTACGAGCATAGTCTTAGTTCGTTCTCGAGCTCGACAATATGAGAACGTAAACGGGTAAACATTTATCTCTTTTTCGGACCCGTACGAATACAATCACATGAAAAAGGAGCCCCCCTGGAGTCTACTTTAAACCCTTTTCAGACTCTCTAAATATGAAAATATTGTCGAGTGATCTTGCTTTATTTCACACTCGTTAAAAGGTTAGAAGGAGCGTATTTCGAGCAATAGTTTAACCCTTTTTCGGTCTCGTTGGACTACTGTACGAAAAAGGAACTGAGAGAGTTCTCCTTTAAGTGTTTTTCCAAACTCTATAATCCCGAAAAACCTTCAAGTTTTCTATCCTTGGACTCGTTAAAGCATACATCGACAGTACCATATGGGAACGAACCCTTACTTCTTCCGGTTCGTTAAACAAAGGAAGAGGAACTTACCGAAGGTGAGTTATATCGAGCATGTGTTATCCTCCTCGAGCTCATTAAACCAAAAAGAGGTACTCATCCATCTAGATGGGGAAAAAATTGAAAGGAGCAAGCCAAGCAGTCTCTTGAGAACATCATCTAGCACTTCTTAGAGTCGCCCTTGAACACGACACTTTGTCACTTTGCATACATCATAATCCACTGAACCTCTGCACTGAGCCAATCTTTTGAGTTTCC
>ML778814.1:960789-979121 GCA_009831015.1 Picea engelmannii
GAAGCTGTCGCATTCGCATCTACGATTGTAAGTACTGTTGTCGTTATTCTCATTAATATGACACGCTTGGCCTGTTTCTTTCTAGTTTGTGTCTGATGTTACATGAACTTATCATTCAGTGATAGATCTGTTTTCAAGCTAATATCAATAGAGTAGGAAGTCGTCGTATCTTGCTTTGTCCGCAGAACTTAGCGAGGAGCAAAGGATTGGAGCGCGACTCGGAGCGTGCAGGGACAAACGTCGATAATAGGTACTTCTATCATCCTTCCTTCTCAGGTGTTAGTTTAGATAGATTTGAAAGGAATTCAGTGTCCATGTTAAGCATTTTTCTATCTAGGGTTAATGTCAAGCCTTAGAGGTGATCTACCTGTTCGCAGGGATATTTTCCTACAACAACGCACACAGGGGGCCAAGGGAGATGGAGGAGAGGTAGCTGGGCATAGGTAATGGAGGGAGGGAGGTCGTGCGTAGGCAGCAGGGAGAGGACGAGCTGGGAGGAGGCCAAGGGAAATGGGGTGTGGTTGCGTGCAGTGATGGAAGGAGAAGCATGCACACACATCGAGGAGAGGAGGAGCTCGTAGGTGGAGAGGGGGTGGTGGTGGCGCCCAGGTGGTGGATGGGTGGCCAGCCACCCCCCAAAAATTGAAATCTAAAACTTTGGGAAAAGTGGGTTTTTGGGCTGTAAAATGGACGGGAGGTTTTGGTTCAAACCCCCTCCCCAATTTTGAATTTCTAGGAAATTCTTGAATTTTCTGGGAAAAGGATAAGGGGGAGGACTGGGGTTCAAATCCCAGGGCTTCCCAGTGACATGCTCAGGCCTGCAATCTTTAACAAAGAACTAAGAATTTAAAATTTTAAAAGGAGCCATAGAGGCTTGGGCCTGGTGCCCAAGAGGGGTTCGAATCCCCTCTCCTTTGCATATTTTACACACCCATAAGCCTAAACTTAGAAACCAGTAAGAAAAACCACACTTGAACCAGGAAAAGCAATACCAATTTGAAGGAAAGAACAAAATTTATTCATGCAGGATCTCAACACAACTAGCAAAATTTTCCTTGGTTTTTGAATTAGGATTTATGGGTTTACCTGGTTAACTGTTTGAAAACTGCTACATAGAAGTTGGATGCCCACTGCAGAGCTACAACCACTTCCATAAAAACCTCCCTCTACTTCCATAAATCCCTGTTGCAGAGCTTCCCCCCTTGGCCAAACTGTCAAAATGGCTTGAGAGAATGGAGAGGGGGGAGTTTTGATTTTTTCCAATTTTGCAAAAAAACTAATTTTTCGAAAATTGCATGAGGCTGCGTGCCTTCTCCCATATTTTCCAATTTTCTGAATAATTTAATAAAATTTTCCAATTAATTTTTAAATATTTCTTGGAAAAAATGTGCAAGTCAAAGTTTGACTTTGACTTTGACTTTGACCCTGCTGGTGTTGACTTAGCCCAAAAATGTTGCTCAGTGAGACGGAGTCGGAATTGGATGCAGGGCACATTGTTGGAAAGGTCTCGACGAGCCCGTATGGAATATGCCATCACCAACATGAGATAATTCTACGTCAACCCTTAAATTCATCCCGGAACAATGGTCTCTTAAAACCCTTGACTTATTGGTGGGCCCACATGACACCCAATCTTGCGAAAGGTGCGAAATCTCCATACAATATCCAATCGAGGAAAATGAGGTACCATCGAAAAGGTATCAATGATTGCTTCAGCAAGGCAACAATACATTTTTGTTCTAGGTTCATTGATTACTATCTTAGCTATTATGGAACCTTGCCATGCGAGCTAGTGGGCCTCATTTGCCCGAAATAGTTGATCAACTAGTGACAGCTCTAACCGGGCCATCCGAGGTTGGAATGAGGCAAATGAGAATCCATTGGGAAGGTATATAAGTATTTTATAGTGTGGAATCTCTAAATATTTGATTTAGAACTCTTTACCCATCAATTTTAAACTCTGAATCACTGTAACCAATTTGGTGTCTGAAAGTGGTCATGAACTTGCGAAAGCTCATTCTTACCAACTGGGGGTCAAAACCAAGCACGAGATATACCGTTGGAAAGGTATCACACTTCCCTACACCATGTCTTTGTTTTAGTTTCATTTTGAGATCATAATCTAAACAGAATCAGACCATGAAGTCACAACTATTGGTTTTGGCCATTCGAGTGATGTTGACTTTGCATCCCTCGTATGGGGTCATGCAGACTCAGAATAAATCTCATGATAGCCCATTGGAAAGGTTATCCTGATGCCTACCACATGGAATTATTTTAATTCTCTAATTATGACCATATTTCATCTTATCATTTGCATAGGGACCCCATCCCCAAGGGACCCGCCTAGTGATAGGCAAAGGGGACCAACATTGAAATTCTTGTAAAGTGTGTGTTTAGCTCATGAAACATGAACCGAACAGACTTGAAATGAGGAATAAATGTCATGGGAAGGCCCAAAATGCCCTGAAGGTAACCAACTGGTACTCTTTCAAGGGAAGAGGCCATAGTTACTATGACCCCCTCCGCTGTCTTTGACTAGAACCATAGCACCAAGGGGCGTTTATGGAGAAGTAACTGTGTAAAAAACCATGTTGAGCCCAAAGCAGATTTTTGGGTCAACACCCAACACCACTGAGCATGCACCTTGCTTTTTCCATCAACATTTTGTTCATCCTTTCTGCAACTCCATCCTGCTTAGGTGTATATGTAGTAGTATTATGCTTTTCAATACCACACTTCTTACAGAATTCTTCAAATTCATTTATGTAGAACTCTCCACAATTATCTATCCTCGACCCCTTAATTCTTTTCTCTATTTGATTCTCAAAAAGAGCTGTAAACTCTTTAAACATGTCAAATACTTTAGATTTCTTCCTTAATAAATATATCCATGTATTCCTCGAAAATTCATCTATAAATGATACATAGTACACATATTTTCCCAGTGATGGAACTGACACAGGTCCAAACACATCACCATGCACCAACTGTAAAATTCCCTCTACCCTCGTTGCACTAGAGGGGAATCTTACATGATTTTTCTTCCCATATACAAAATGCTCACAAAAATCAAAATACAAAGAGAAGTTAGACATACCTTCAACCATGCCTTTAAGGTGTAATATTCAAAGGCCCTTCTCTCCGATATTCCCTAGGCTTTGATGCCACAACACATCCTTTTCTCAAGAGTCTGTAGGAATTTTTTCTTCTTCATCTCCAATCTCAGGAAAAACAAAACTACTACACCCATCACTAATAGTGCTTCCTTGCAGCTTATATAGAGTTTTGAACCGAACTCCCTTCAACAACACCATTGATCCTCGAACCATCCTACATGTTTATTTCTCAAACATTGTTTTTAATATCAACAGATAATAACTGACTTACCACTGTATTGAAGGCATTCATATGCTTTGTCACTGAGTGTCCATATTTCATCCTCAGGTTATACAGTTTCTTCCACATGAACAATTTTTTTACCAGGGACTTAGACTGATACAAAGTCTCTAACTTATCCCATAATTCCTTGGTTGTAGCTTCCCCTAACACATTCAATAATATTAAATCCGAGAGACACAACTAGATTGTGATTTTCTCCTTCCACTAATCTTTGTCCACTGACAAATCTTCCATATTGAGCTTCCATAACTCAAAAATTTTCCCATTAAATTTCTCGATCTCTATTTTTTAACTACTCGCAATTTATTTTGACCTGAGGAATCAATACCATAGTTCTCCCACTATAAAAAGGATTATCACAGACCTGAGTCAAACCCCTGACCTGATGCACGTCTTCCCTCCCAACCCGCAGGTTAGAAGTCCACGTACACGGGATCTTTCCTCCTCTACTGACCCAAAGAGCTCTCAACAATGGCTCTCCTATTTCCCTTTCGGGAAATCTGCACCCACAAAAAAACCTCGAGGAATCTCCCTTCGCACTTCAGGAGATTGGACTTTGCGATTCCATAAATCCTGTGGTCAAGCGTCTTGTCTCTCAGACCCCCGAAAACCTGAAGTTATGTCGCTTGGCCTTTTCTCTCTCTATACCGCCTTTCTCCTTATCGCGATTTCGGGAGTTGCGATGTCAAGCAACTCGTCCCCTCAATTACCAAAACCTGAATTACCAAAACTCTGATGCGCTTGCAAGGTTGACTTTTCAACAAATCTTCATTCCATCGGGATTTCGGACTTTACGATTTCGCGAATACTGATGCAAAGATATTGGGACTTCACCCCACGAAACCCCGAAATGGTCAACGAAATTTGACTTCTGTGTCAATAGTGCGCCACCTGTCCACTCTGCTGATTCTATGGCCCACACAATCCTTTCACCCTCGGGACTTCACGCTTTGTGATTTCGCGAGTACTGATGTAAATATTTTGGGACTTCCACTCACGAAACCCTGAAATAGAAATCCACGGTTAAATCCAACGGCTCCTGTTGGCTTGAATCTATGAATCTACTTCTCCTGAGCTTGAACCCCTCAAAATAACTCACCATAAATCCCCTGCTCCTCCATGAGATCAGACGGCTCACGAGACTTCGCGAATTCTCCACAGAGAATTTCAACCGTTCGCCTCTTTCTTTCACAAGGACTTCTGCAACTTTTTACCAAGCAGTTTTCCCATAGTACTCAACTGCCTGCAACAAAAACTTGCAATGCCTTCTCACTGTTCCAATGCATAAAATTCCTGTGCTTCCTTCGATGACTGTGGAGACTCTATCCCTTCTGAGCTTTCTCCAACTCTGAGTCTTGAAGAAGTCTCCTGCATGCACTCCTTGTGGAAAATTCCTTAATTACTCCAAGGAATTGGAAACCATCGACTCTGCGCACTCCTTGCAGCACTAGTCTCTCAATACTTTATTCAGGTTACAAAACCTGAAACTCTACTTGACCTACGCACACCTTGCATGGCTCCTATGCCCAACTACAATTCTGAGGAAATGAGAACAAAATCCATCTTGTCTGATCTTTCAGAGACAAACCTCTGAACCCTTTTTCAATGCACTCCTTGCGGACAATTCAACCGCACTCCTTGCAGGAACTCTTGCTCAGATAGAGAAACAATTGAAACTCATTCCTTTACCCTTTCCTCTCAGATTTCAAACATTCAACAATAAATCATTCATACATAGAATATAAGCAATTGTATGACAGAAAGAGTAAAACATTCATGAGCATAACATTCAAAAATGCATACACAGAGAATATTTGAACACCATGAGTCTGAATCAAATCCTTCTTGTATTAATCCAGAACTTCCGTACATGGAATTCGGCTACACAACTCTCTGCTCCTTCTCTTCTATGCTCTTTCTCTCAATTGGCATCTTCTCATTCTTCTTCTCTGTTACAATACACAATGAGGGTGTCTATATCCCGTTTCCCTCTCTCATTCTAAACTGTCTAATCTAGGAATTCAATTCTACCTACCTTCATTAACTATTATAAATGCCTTCTATCTACTAAGGACGAGATTGGATCGCTCAAGGTCCGTTTACATTTTACAAGTGTGCCTCCACTTGATGACTTCATTAATGTTTCAACACATTTTCAAAATTTTCACTGGGCGCTTTTCCAACTGTCTTTTATCTCCGCGCTGGCTCGCTTGAGATGCTCTTGCATCATACTCCCTTGCTTGAAAATTGTCATGGGCTCCTGTCCATGAGCTCGCGTACGGTGTTTCCATGCCTCTAGATCTCTGCTTCATTCTCCCAGCTAGCATCTTCAACTGGATGGCCCTTCCACTTGACCAAATATTCAAAGTATTTCTTTCGCCTGGTCTTCTTGCCGACCCTTTTGTCCAATATGCGCTCTATCTGCGGATTTTCTGCAACTGGCATCTATTTTGTCCACTGGACCCCTGGTTGTTCATTTCCTATCCCTGTTCCCTCAACTTTATATGGGTACAAATCTGAGATATTGAATATCAGAGAAATTATGATCCCATCGGGTAATTCAACCTTGTAAGCATTCGCCCCAAATTTCTTCAAGACCTTACATGGTCCAATTTTCTTCATCTTCAGTTTATTATATGTTCCTCTCGGGAACCTTTCCTTTCTCAAATGTGCCATAATCAAATCACCAACCTCAAATTGAAGTTGTCTCCTGTGTTGATCTTCTCTACGCTTATATTCCTGGCTCGAACTCTGCAATCACTCCTTCACCTGGCTGTGAAGTTCCTTCATTGCCTCTACGAAATATTCTGCACTAGCGCTCCTAGTTGCATTATGTTCTGAATCTCTCAGCTCAAAAATTCCTCTCAGATGCATGCCATAGACAATGTGAAATGGAATCTGCCCCATGCTTCTGTTAACTGAGTTGTTATAAGCAAACTCTGTCTGTGGTAATATGTTGTCCCACTGGTTGTGGTGTTCTGTCACCAGGCTTCTCAGCAAGTCTTCCAGACTTCTATTTACCACTTCTGTCTGTCCATCCGTCTGAGGATGATAAGCTGAACTAAATGATAATTTAGTTCCTAGCTTCTTCTATAAGGTCCTCCAAAAGTGTCCTACGAACTTAGTGTCTCGATCCGAAACTATGCTCCTTGGTAAGCCGTGAAGTCGAATGACTTCTTTGAAAAACAGATTCGCAATGTGAGTTGCATCACTGGTCTTCTGACATGGAATGAAGTGTGCCATCTTGGAAAATCTATCCACCACCACAAAGATTGAGGAAAACCCTCTTTGTGTTCTTGGCAACCCCAATATGAAATCCATGCTAACTGCATCCCACGGTTTCTCAGGTATGGGCAATGGTTGATAAAAACCTGCATTCTGCCTCTTTCCTTTTGAATGCTGGGAAATTCTGCATCTGTCCATGAATCTCTTGACATTTGCTCACATTCCTGGCCAAAAATATGACTCATTCAACTTTACGAATGTCTTGTCATGACCAAAGTGCCCTACCAATCCTCCACTGTGTTTCTCCTTCAGCAAATTCTCCCTCATGGAGCATTTTGGAATACAAAGTCGATTACCTTTAAACAGTAATCCTTCCTGGATCATGTATTCTGTCCATTGGCTTCTATCTCTGAGAATTGGATTCTCAGCTACTTCATATGCCTCCTTAAAATCTGGATCATCTCTGTACATGTCCTTGAGATCATCAAAACCCAACGTTTTGACTCTGAACTCCTGCAATAGCAAACACTTCCTGCTCAAATCATCAACAACTTTGTTAGCAGTACCAGAAATATGTTTAATCACAAAAGTGAAATTTTTCATATATTCTACCCATTTTACATGTCTTTGATTCAACTTCTCCTATTGAGTCACAAATTGCAGTGCATGATTGTCATTGTATAAGACAAACTCCTTGGGAATCAAGTAATGCCTCCATTTCTTCAATGCCTGAATAATAGCATAAAATTCCTTATCATAAGTGGAGTACTTCACTTTCGCTTCATTCAGATTCTCACTGAAGTATGCTATCATACTGTCTTCTTGACTCAAGACTGCCCCTATTGCAAATCCACTTGCATCGCATTTCACTTGAAATGTCTTCTGGAAATCAGGCAACACCAGAATTGGTTGTTCCGTGATCTTCCTCTTCAACAAATTAAAACTCTTCTCAACTTCTTCTGTCCAGTGAAAATATTTGTGTCTCTTCTTCACTGTATCCATTATCGGTGCACTAATTCCACTGAAATTTCTAATGAACTTCCGGTAGAAACTATCCAATCCGTGAACACTTCTCACCTAAATATACTCTTCGGTGATGGCCAATTCTTGATTACCTCCACCTTATCTGGATCCATCCTCAACTTATCTACAGAAATAAAAAACCCCAAATAAATGAGCTCTGTCTTCATGAATGAGGATTTCTTCATGTTTATCAACATCTTCTCCTGCTGTAGCCTCTGCATCACTGTAGCCAAATGTTTCAGATGCTTTGCCACTATTTTGCTGAAAATCAGTATATCATCCAGATATACGATAACAAATTTTCCGATGAACTCCCTTAGGACTTCGTTCATCAACCTCATGAAAGTGCTTGGTGCATTTTTTAAGCCAAACGACATAACAAACCATCCATACAACCCTCCATTGGTCTTGAAGGTTGTCTTCCATTCATCACCTTCTCTCATGCAGATTTGATGATAACCGCTTTTCAAATCAATCTTCGAAAAATACTTTGCTCCACTCAAGCAATCCATCAGATCATCCATCCTTGGCAATGGGAATCTGTACCTGATGGTTATCTTTTTAATTTCCCTTGAGTCAGTACACATCCTCCAGCCTCCGTCTTTCTTCAGACTAAGTACTATCGGAACAACACATGGAATCAAGCTTTCTCTGACCAAACCTTTGTCCAACAAATCCTGGACTTGTCTTTTGACCTCTTGATTCTCTTGCAGTGTCAATCTGTACGCGGCTTTGTTTGACAAACTAGCTCCTGGTATGAGATCAATATGATGACTTACATTTCTGATCGATGGTAATGAATGAGGTAGTTCGTCCACTACTATGTCAGTGAACTCTTCCAGCAGTTCCTAAACCTCTTTTGGTAAATCATCTACCCTTGTGCTGGTCAAAACAATCTTTGGTTTCCTGACCATAATGAATTGCAATTCCTCCTTCTTCTTGACCTCGGTAAGAAGTTCCTTCCCACTCATGAGAAGTACAGTGTTACTTACTTCAGGTTTCACCTCCTTATCCTTGATTGGAAGCAACATGTGAGTTCTCCCATTCTTCTCTAGGGTGTATGTGTTCATTCTCCCATCATGAATCACATTCCTATCATATTTCCACGGTCTACCCAACAATAGATGACAAACATCCATGGGAATGACATCAAAAAGTATCTTATCATTATATCCTCCTATCTTAAATTCAACTAAACACTGTTTAGTGATAGTTACCTAATGTCCTTTTTGTAGCCACGAAACTTTGTATGGGCTTGGATGATCAATTGTCTCCAGCTCCAACTTTTCTACCATCTCTGTTGAAACGAGGTTATCTGTGCTACCACTGTCCACAATGACCTTGCATACCCTGTCCTTGGTTTTGCAAGCAATCCGAAAAAGTCTGTTTCTTTGGACTGAACTCTCCACCTCTTTCTCTGGCGTCAAAAGAACCTTTCTCATCATCAACGATCTTTCTCCTTCAGCATCTTCTGCCTCAATATTTTTCCTCTGCGCTTCGGCGATGTGAATCTCACCTCCTTCTTTCTTTTTGTCTGGACACTCATAAGACTTGTGTCCAATATTTCTGCATGTGAAGCATGTTATTACTCCACCTCTTCCTCTTCCTCTACCTCTGGTATGAGGAAAAATATTAGTATCAACATAATATCCTCTTTGTTTGGTATGTTTCCCTCTCTGTTCAACATATTTCCCTTGCTGTGAGCTTCCACCTCTCTCAGTTTGAGTCTGAGGTTTCTTCCAATCCTCCTTGGGTTTCTGATTTTTATCCTGGGCAACTGATTTGCCTTTGGGATGACTTCTACCTCAGCCTCTTTGACCTTGTTTTCGGCTGAGCTTCTCTTCCGCCTTTAGAGCCATCTGATAAGCATCTTCCACCATCAGTATGGTTATCATGCTCATCTCATCCTGAATGTCGTATCTTAGGCCATTCATGTACCTGGAAAATTTTTCATCATCGCTTTCTCGATGACCTGCCCTAATGTTCAGCCTGTAGAATTCTTCAGTATATTATTTCACGGTCATCAACTTCTGTCTCAAGTTATGCATCCTTCGAAACATAGTAATTTGATAATCTCTAGGGATGAATTTCGCCTTCATCTTCGTGATCATCCTGTCCTAGCTCTTGATCTTCTGCTTTCCTTTGCAGCGTATGTCAGCTTGTAGTTCATCCCACCACAATGTTGCATGTCCCTTTAATCTTGTGACAACATGTTTTACCTTCTTGTCCTCTTTGACATCTTCATAGTCAAAATATGTGTCCAGAGCTCTAATCCAGTCTAGAAGCTCCTTTGCATCCAAGTTTCCCTCATAAACTGGAATGCCCATTTTGGCTCTTGCACCCATTCTTGCAATAGCCCTAATCAAACGTTTGTTTGCTGCATCTTTGGCTGCAACTTATTCTTCTTCATGTCCAGCCTCATTGTCACTTTCAGAATCACTAAGATCCCCAGCACCGACTGTACGCCTCTGTGCTATCTCCATGTCTTCAAGTCTGGTGCGTAGGTCATGCATTTCTCTTTCTATGGTTGGATCAGGCATCTGCCTACCCCTTCTTCTTGGTATTTCCATCTCCTCTGGTGGATCGGATGTTTGCCAGTCCCTTCTCCTTGGTAGCATGGTGAATTCTCCTTTTCTCTACTACAGAAAGAAAAGAAACCTTTCTGTGCTCTGATACCAAATGATGGGTACATTGCCCTCCCAACCCGCAGGTTAGAAGTCCACGTACACAATATATTTCCTCCTCTACTGACCCGAAGAGCTCTCAACAATGGCTCTCCTATTTCAATTTCAGGAAATCTGCACCCACAGCAAAACCTCGAGGAATCTCCCTTCACGCTTCGGGAGATCAGACTTCGTGATTTCGTAAATCATGTGGTCAAGTGTCTTGTCTCTCAGACCCTCGAAAACCCGAAGTTATGTCACTTGGCCTTTTCTCTCTCTATACCGCCTTTCTCCTTATTGCGATTTCGGGAGTTGCGATGTCAAGAAACTCGTCCCCTCAATTACCGAAACCCGAATTACCGAAACTCCGATGCACTTCCAAGGTTTACTTTTCAACAAGTCTTCATTCCATCGGGATTTCAGACTTCGCAATTTCGTGAATCCTGATGCAAAGATTTTGGGACTTCACCCCACGAAGAAATGGTCAATGAAATTTGACTTATGTGTCGATAGTGCACCACCTGTCCACCCTACTGATTATATGTCCCACACAATCCTTTCGCCCTCGGGACTTCGCGCTTCGTGATTTCGTGAGTCTTGATGCAAAGATTTTGGGACTTCCACTCACGAAACCCTGAAATAGAAATCCACGGTTAAATCCAACGATGCCTGTTGGCTTGAATCTACGACTCTACTTCTCCTGAGCTTGAACCCATCGAAAGCACTTTCCATAACTCCCATGCTCCTCCGTGAGATCTGACGGCTCACGGGACTTCGTGAATTCTCCATAGAGAATTTCGACCGTCCACCTCTTTCTTTCACAAGGACTTCTGCAACTTTTTACCAAGTGGTTTTCCCACAGTACTCAACTGCCTGTGATGCAAACTTGCAATGCCTTCTCACTGTTCCAATGCACAAAATTCCTGTGCTTCCTTCGACGATTGCGGAAACTCTATCCCTTCTAAGCTTTCTCCAACTCTGAGTCTTGAAGAAGGCTCCTGCACGCACTCCTTGTGGAAAATTCCTTAATTACTCCAAGGAATTGGAATCCGTCGACTTTGTGCACTCCCTGCAGCAACAGTCTCTCAATACTTCATTCAGGTTACAAAATTTGAAACTCTACTTGGACTGCGCACACCTTGCACGGCTCCTGTGCCCAACTACACTTCTTAGGAAATGAGAACAAAAGATATATTGTCCGAGCTTTCAGAGACAAACCTCTGAACCCTTTTTCAATGAACTCCTTGCGGACAATTCAACTACACTCCTTGCAGGAACTCTTACTCAGATAGAGAAACAATTGAAACTCATTCCTTTGCCCTTTCCTCTCAGATTTCAAACATTCAACAAGAAATCATTCATACATATCATATAAGAAATTGCATGACAGAAAGAGTAAAACATTCATGAGCATAACATTCAAAAATGCATACACAGAGAATATTTGAACACCATGAGTCCGAATCAAAGCCTTATTGTATTAATCCAGAACTTATGTACATGGAATTTGGCTACACAACTTTCTTCTCCTTCTCTTCTATGCTCTTGCTCTCAATTGGCATCCTCTCATTCTTCTTCTCTGTTACAATACACAATGAGGGTGTCTATATCCTGTTTCCCTCTCTCATTCTAAACTGTCTAATCTAGGAATTCAATTCTACCTACCTTCATTAACTACTATAAATGCTTTCTATCTACTAAGGACGAGAGCAGATCGCTCAAGGTCCGTTTACATTTTACAAGTGTGCCTCCACTTGATGACTTCAGTGATGTTTCAAGACATTTTAAAAATTTGTGCTGGGCACTTTTCCAGCTGTCTTTTATCTCTGTGCTGGCTCGCTTGAGATGCTCCTGCATCATGACCACAAAGGCATCCCCCCGAATCCAATAATTGCTCTGATACCAAATGTGGATTTTAACCTTGTACAATTAATTACTACACACATATTCTTAATAAAAATAGAAAATATACAATGTCACACACACACTTTACACAAATATTTCTACCCTAGAAACCCAAACCGGGGAAACCAATAACTTGTTTAGATTCACACCTCTATTCCTCTATTCTTCTATTCATAATCATCTTCATTGTTTACAATACAATATACATATAGGATCCCATGACATCCAAATACCTAATCCATTGACCTGTATTAGTCAACAACCCGAATTCCTTAACCAAAATTAGAAAAACTTTGGTGAAAACCATGTGCTGAAACAATGCCAAAAACGGACACAAAAAACCATAATTTTTATTTATTTATTTTTCCAGGGGATACTGCCCCACCCACCCCCCTCCCTGCCCACCCCTTAAGCTCCCATATCATTGTACAGTACATGGGACCAATCTTGCAAAGAATATAACACATACCCAACAATTATTTAGAAGACATCTAAAGGTACCTTTGGTTCAAATTTAAGCTTATGGGTCGTTATACTTTAGGAGATATACCCTGTGGAAGATAGGGTTTGTTGACTAGTCTTAGAACTAGTCTCAAACATGTTTTATGGGTAAAACAATCATATCTTCTTCAACGGGGATCCAAATTCTATGAGACTAAATGAATTTGAAAGAGAATAGACCATAATATGTCTAGTACAAATTTCATAATCATGTATTAAATTTTGGTCAGACCTGTGGTATTGTAGAGAAGATATTTCAAAGTACTACAGACCAAAATTTCAGAAATTAAGGGTCAGGAGGATAGACTCTAAATTAAGGGTTTGAAAGGTACTTAACTTACAATTGGCATAACTTTTTATTGGAATATCTATTTTTTATGATTCAAAATTTGTAATAAAGAGGAAAAAGAGGATCATTGAAAATAAAGAACAAATGGAACATAAAATGGATGAAAATATGAAAATAAATATGGTTGAAATGAAAGATAAGATGGATAATAAGATGAATGAAAACAATAATGACATGAAAACAAATATGGATGAAAATAAGGAAGAGATGAAAAAATATATGGATGAAATGGAAAATAAGATGGATAAGAAGATGGATGAAAACAAAGTAGAAATACAAAAATCCATGAAGGAATTGCAAAATTCCTTGTTTTTGATGATCTTATAGGATCTAGATGAGAGACTCCCTAAAGGACATATCAAAATGCAAGGAACTCATGAAAATAAGGGTAGTATTCAGGTTGAAAAACTTACCGATAATAAGCAATTTTCTAGTGGATTTAACTTTAATAGTGGAGTTAATTACAATGGGGGTCCTAAATTCAACTTTCCCAAGATTGAATTAAAGAATATTGATGTAACATAGGTTTTTACCTAAGTGAACCAAATAGAACAATGTTTTGAACTGCATAATATTATGGATGATAAGAAAATGATTTTCATATCAACCTTGAACTTTGAGATAAAACCATATCAATGGTATCAATGGGTAGTTAAACGAAAGTCCCCTCTTTAACATTATACTTGGGGTTTATTTGCAAGAGACTTAGAAGAACAATATGGGAAAGTGTGGGAACAAGACTACTTCAGTCAATTGACAAGAATCAAGCACTTAGGTGATATTGAAGATTATAATTCAGAATTTCAAGTATTGGACACAAGGGTGGATGCAATAAGTGATGAACATTTGTTGGAAGCTTACATAGCTAAATTAAAACAAGAAATTAAACATGAGATTTTATTAAGACATCCAACAAATATTATGGCAACTATGCAATTTTCTCATCATATTCAAGCCAAAAATAAGGCTACACACAAGTCTACCATTGGAGCATACACATGAAGAAAAGATTGTTTTGGGGTTCATAAGACAAGTGTACCTCAACCGAAAAGGTTCACACCTAAAAAAATGGATGAAATAAGAGCAAAAGCAATATGGTTCAATTGTGACAAAAAATACAGTAAGGAGCATAAATGTGGTGAAAAGAAATTATTCTACATAGACAATGAAGAGGAAGAAGATTAGGAATTGGAACCGCCGCAAGATCTAGATCTAGAAGAGTATACTCCAATAATATATTTTCATGCATTGGCCGACATCAGTACTCCACAAACCCTCAAGAGACAAGGAGACACAAAAAATAAAAAGGTAACCGTATTGATTGATTCTGGTAGTACCCATAATTTCGTCAATTACAAATTAGCAAAAGATCTCAATTGCTTTGTATATCCCACACCAAAATTTCAAGTAATACTTGCAGATGGAGGTACCATAAATTGTTCAGGGAAATGCCATAGTATTAAGCTTAACACATGGGAGTATTTTCTAGAGAGCCCCATGATTGCCAACCAAATGGGGGGTGTTGATGTTATATTAGGGGTCCAATGGTTACAATAATTGGGAATAGTGGTCCTTAATTTTCAAGATATTTTCATGAGATTTTCCTCAGATGGAAAGGAAATTGAACTTAGAGGTATCCAAAGGAAACCATCTAAAGTGATAAGCTCTAATAGCATGATAAATTTACACAAAAAGGGACACCAGGGTTTATTTGCAAAATTGTGCTCACTTGATGTTCACAAATCTATATCCTCTGCTCCATTAGACCTCCAAATAGTTATAAAAAATAATTCCAAGGTATTTGGTGAAATGCCTAAGGTTCTTCCACCTTCTCGAGATCATGACCATGCTATTCATTTGCTACCAGGAAGTGTACCACCTAATAGTATACCTTACATGTATCCATATGCACAAAAGAGTGAGATTGAGTACATGATCTAGGAAATGTTAGAGGTCGACATCATTCAACGTAGCCAAAGTTATTTCTCTTCACTAGTGGTGATGTTACAAAAAATGATGGTTCATGGCATACGTGTCTAGATTATAGATAGCACAACAAAATGACCATCAAATATAAATTTCATATTCCTGTCATTGATGAATTATTAGATGAACTACATGGAGAAAAATTATTTAGTAAGTGGGATATTCGTTCAAGATATCACCAAATCACAATGAGGTAGGAGAAATTCCTAAAACATCTTTTAGAACACATGAAGGTCATTATGAGTTTTTGGTTTTTCCTTTTAGAATCACTAATGCACCTTCAACATTTGAAATCTTGATGAATTCTATTTTCAAGCCCTTCCTTAGAAAACGTGTATTAGTATTTTTCAAATATTCCACTTTGACCTTTATGCAAACCATTAGTATTTCCAAGTGAATACAATTTATAACTTACAAAAAAAGAAGTGGAATTCTATTTTCAAGCCCTTCCTTAGAAAACGTGTATTAGTATTTTTCAAATATGTATGTAGACAAATTATCAGTATATCATCCAGATATACGATAAAAAAATTTCCGATGAACTCCCTTAGGACTTCGTTCATCAACCTCATGAAAGTGCTTGGCGCATTTGTTAAGACAAACGACATAACAAACCATTCATACAACCCTCCATTGGTCTTGAAGGCTGTCTTCCATTCATCACCTTCTCTCATGCGGATTTGATGATAACCGCTTTTCAAATCAATCTTTGAAAAATACTTTGCTCCACTCAAGCAATCCATCAGATCATCCATCCTTGGAAATGGGAATCTGTACCTGATGGTTATGTTTTTAATCGCCCTTGAGTCAGTACACATCCTCCAGCCTCCGTTTTTCTTCAGACTAAGTACTACCGGAACAACACATGGAATCAAGCTTTCTCTGACCAAACCTTTGTCCAACAAATCCTGGACTTGTATTTTGACCTCTTGATTCTCTTGCGGTGTCAATCTGTACGCGGCTTTGTTTGGAAAACTAGCTCCTGGTATGAGATCAATATGATGACTTACATTTCTGATCGATGGTAACGAATGAGGTAGTTCGTCCACTACTATGTCAGTGAACTCTACCAACAGTTCCTAAACCTCTTTTGGTAAATCATCTACCCTTGTGTTGGTCAAAACAATCTTTGGTTTCCTGACCACAATGAATTGCAGTTCCTCCTTCTTCTTGACCTCGGTAAGAAGTTCCTTCCTGCTCATGAGAAGTATAGTGTTACTTACTTCAGGTTTCACCTCCTTATCCTTGATTGGAAGCAACATGTGAGTTCTCCCATTCTTCTCTAGGGTGTATGTGTTCATTCTCCCATCATGAATCACATTCCTATCATATTGCCACGGTCTACCCAGCAATAGATGACAAACATCCATGGGAATGACATCAAAAAGTATCTTATCATTATATCCTCCTATCTTAAATTCAACTAAACACTGTTTAGTGATAGTTACCTAATGTCCTTTTTGTAGCCACGAAACTTTGTATGGGCTTGGATGATCAATCGTCTCCAGCTCCAACTTTTCTACCATCTCTGTTGAAACGAGGTTATCTGTGCTACCACTGTCCACAATGACCTTGCATACCCTGTCCTTGGTTTTGCAAGCAGTCTGGAAAAGTCTATTTCTTTGGACTGAACTCTCCACCTCTTTCTCTGGCGTCAAAAGAACCTTTCTCATCATCAACGATCTTTCACCTTCAGCATCTTCTACCTCAATATTTTGCCTCTGCGCTTCGGCGATGTGAATCTCACCTCCTTCTTTCTTTTTGTCTAGACACTCATAAGACTTGTGTCCAGTCTTTCTACATGTGAAGCATGTTATTACTCCACCTCTTCCTCTTCCTCTACCTCTGGTACGAGGAAAAATATTAGTATCAACATAATCTCCTCTTTGTTTGGTATGCTTCCCTCTCTGTTCAGCATATTTCCCTTGCTGTGAGCTTCCACCTCTCTTAGTTCGAGTCTGAGGTTTCTTCCAGTCTGTTGGCAGCCAACCCAATTTTTTGATTGCTCTCAAAAAGCTGCCTACACCCCTTATGGTATTACGACAAATCATTTTCGCATTGTGCTTCTAGACATTCGTCTCATTTTTGTGACAATTACAATTCAATGTCGTTTTAGTTTTCACAACTGCAAGTGTGAAAACACCTCTTTCGTTGCTTAGATTGTCATCATTTTTGGTTAATTTGTTGAAAGACACTTGATCACTGGTTTATCACATGACTGCTAAAGGTTGTCTCAAACTTATGTTCTTGAGCATTATCTTACCTTGATTGCGCATTTGGATATATTTGATTGTTAAACCTTTGGGCATAAAATTTATTGGTTTTGTTCTGATCTTATGAAAATTGTAATGGATTTGGTCTTATTGCTTTTATCTTTATTATTGTTTTCACTCAGTTATTATATGAAAAGCTTTGGATCATATCGTTCTCAAAAGATTGGAATGCAAACATTATAATGAGCACCAAACACATGGGCAAGTTTATAAGGCGTAATGACAATGGTTTGAAAGCGCATTGATCAATCACTTTGAACTTTACAAATCGATGCTTAACATACTATTTGCTAAGATGGATTATACGTTGAATGTTTCATAGTCCTGAGTTATGTATTAGCAGTGAAGCTTGTTGTTAAGCGATTGATTGAATCGACACGATGGATCGATAGTTAATGCTGGTACTGTGTTTGTTTAAACTTAACACTTGGCGCATAATGATCACATGAGTTGTTGATTTAGACCTGGATGAATGTCACGTAGAGGTGATGATTCACCTGTTGGCTAATTGATACGTTGTTTTAAATGATTATGGTTTTAACAGCTCTGTACAGGTCATTAATGCGATGCGTGGCGATGGTAATCCCACCACCTTCGCACGCATGGAGTTGTTTTCGATCTCGTCAAGCATTCAAACTATTGAAACCCTATCGTATTCACTCTGTGCATTGTTCATTCGGTGTGAACCCTACCATGAACAGAGGTTATGGCTCCTGTTGTGAGGGCCGAACCCAATGGATGCCAAGCGCTGTTGACATTCGATGGTGCATACAGCGACCTTGAAGAATTCGGGTGGCTTTCGTTTATAAGGAAGTTCGATGGTTTTAATATCTCTGTTGCTCGGCAATTTGCACTGTCATTTGACGGCTGCCGAGCCAAAGTTGGAGATGTCCAGCTTGAAATCACCGAACAATCTCTCAGCCTGGCGACTAGATTGCCTGTCAAGGGACAAAAATGGTCCAAAAGTTATAAGGTAAATGATGTCCCGTGGACATTGTTATTTCG
>ML778814.1:981306-1030895 GCA_009831015.1 Picea engelmannii
ATCTGAAAACTGTTATGATTTCTTTTATGTCTTGTTTGTCCTGTAACCTACTTTAGGAAGCATCATAGTTGATCCTTTGCGAGAAGCTTAAGGGCTAAATGGTGTGAATTTCTTCCTCCAACCAGCTTACGAAGCAATCATACACAGGGCAGACCTGGAGCGTTTCCAGGTTAATTAGTTAGGTGTTTACTGTTTATGTTAAGTAGTTTAATATAAATGATAGTTTAGCTAGATTTATATTACATTGTTTAATGTCAGTAAGATAGATTAGATTGTTTGATTTCAGTAGTTTTTATTTCTTTTCATAAAACATAAAAGATAAAAAAATAGATTCTTGGCTGTCTCAGGGCAGCGAACACATGAGTTTTGTAGGTTTTAATCAAATCTGTAGTTTGTCCATAATGTACATTTGTTAATAAGGAATAACATAACTGATAATTAGGCAGTTGATTTGAGTTATTATAATCATAGTTAGTATCTTGTATATATAAGTAGTTAGTAATTCATAGTTAGATTAGTATAGTTAAGTTAAGTTTGTTTTATTAGTTTCTAGTTTCCTCTATTTAGTTTGATTCCTTTTCTTTAGTTAATTAGTTTATTGTAGTTTGCTTTTATTAGTTTCTAGTTTCCTTAGTTTAGATTATTTAGCTTAGATCACTTTCTCTTTGGTTTCCTTACGAGACCTTAGAGCGGCCAACGAAGCCGTTAAACTCGTCAGGGTGGTCCATACCAAATGGCTTGGGTTATTTAGACAACCCCGGACCGGTTCCACTCTCCCAGTTGACGGATGGATTGTTTCGCCCGTCAACACAGTCCTCCTTGGGTTTCTGATTTTTATCCTGGGCAACTGATTTGCCTTTGGGCTGACTTCTACCTCAGCCTCTTTGACCCTTCTTTCGGCTCAGCTTCTCTTCCGCCTTTAGAGCCATCTGATAAGAATCTTCCACCATTAGTATGGTTATCATGCTCATCTCATCCTGAATGTCGTATCTCAGGCCATTCATGTACCTGGAAAATTTTTCATCATCGCTTTCTCGATGACTTGCCCTAATGTTCAGCCTGTAGAATTCTTCAGTATATTATTTCACTGTCATCAGCTTCTGTCTCAAGTTCTGCATCCTTCGAAACATAGTAATTTGATAATCTCTAGGGATGAATTTCGCCTTCATCTTCGTGATCATCCTGTCCCAGCTCTTGATCTTCTGCTTTCCTTTGCAGCGTCTGTCAGCTTGTAGTTCATCCCACCACAATGTTGCATGTCCCTTTAATCTTGTGACAGCATGTTTTACCTTCTTGTCCTCTTCGACATCTTCATAGTCAAAATATGTGTCCAGAGCTCTAATCCAGTCTAGAAGCTCCTTTGCATCCAAGTTTCTCATACCAAAACGGTTGTGGGTAGTGCTTTCCACGCGCCCACCTTGAGTAAGGAGTCACTAGATGGAAAGATGTGTGTTCCCGATGCCATCCAACATTAACTCTGACATGATACCCCATCCGGGGAAAGGGGAGGGACATGTTAAGACCTAGATAAAGCCCCATTTTATGTGTAAAACCCTTTATTAATCCCTATATATTTAATTATTACATTTATAGTATTATAATTGTATGTTGTCTAGAACCCTTCATGGTACCCTTTCATTATAATTGCACCCTTTGTCTCCTATACATATACCAAGGAGCCCTAGTCTTAGGATAATCTTATCTCATCTCATATTGTATTTTGAATTGGATATAATGTAAAAGGAGGTTTCCCCCTTGAAGTGGACTGTATTCATCAAATTTTTATCATTTTTAAGGCGTTGGATAATAAGACTCTCACTTGTGATACTTCTCTTTATTGCCTCCAAATGTGATTTTACACAAAAAAATGGTTTCCTTATCCTCTTTTGTAACATATTTGCAAAGAATATTTTAACCCTTGATACATTAAATGTTTATTTTCCTACCTGTAAACTTTAGGAATTTATCCCTTGTGTACTTAAAATAGTTGTTCTTACTCGTAGTAGTAGTATTTATCCCATTATGATAATGAATATGATCTCTCTTATGCATCTCTTCTCCTTTAATAATAGTTTGGTAGTGAAATAGTTCCATGCAACATGAAAAAAAATTCACCATGAAAGATATCACCTCTCTTGACATGGATCAACATTATCAAAACATGGAATCACCTTGTAATTTTCACAAAGGGGGGATTTCTTCTTCAAAGAATCCTTATTTAGACCATAATATTTATCCCCTTAAATTTCCTTGTTAGGTTTAACCACCTCACTATCCTCCTCATACCCTTTATTATCACTATAATCTTCCCCATCATTCCCCTATCTTCCCCAAACCCCTCTTCATACTCCATATACTCCCCATACCCATCAAAGCCCATATCATTTGTTTTATTTCTACATTCTAAGAAGGACAAGGATGATTTTAGGGGCTAAATTTCGTTCATGGGCTAATTTTCCATGGTTTTTCCAAAAAAGATATTCTCTATTTTAAAATTGATTCGCCCAAATTCTATAGGATAAAATTATTTTACCTTAAAAATCACCAAAATTTTATACAAACTATATAAAATCCTTAGAAATTTAAATATTTTTACAAAAATATCGCCAAACATTTATAATTGGCATATCAAGGATTACTAAGATTCGCCAAGGATTCTATGTTTTAAAATAAATTTCCATCCTTAAAATCATCCCTGAAGAAGGATTTATTATTTTTGTTCCCACCATATTCCCTCCATATCAAGTACCTCCATTATTTATTCATTATTAATAGTAGAAGGTATATTAATATTAGTAGTATGAATTTCATTTCAAAGTTACTCAAGTTGGGTGTTGGAGATGTACGGAGGTTGTAATACCCTAGGTTCGAGTTGTCTGTTGCTAACAAAACCCACCAGACACCGGACCATACGACATCACTTGCTTGTGTAGATGAAGTCTCACCTGAGGTATCTATTGGGACTGCAAGAACCAGGCTTCTGTAGTATTAGGGGAATGGGAGGAAATAAATCAGTCCATTCTTTCTTATTCTGTCAGTGTGCATAACTTAGTTCTCATTCAGTGTTAACTTAGGTATGATTCATATTCCTATAATTAGTATAATTTAGATTCATCTATACTCCATTTATGTAACTATTATCCTTATTTCACAAAGATTCAACATGAGGTAAAACTAATCTACTAGAAATCCATCCATAATCCCTAATCAAAAAATATAAAATACAGACAACACACAATTTTGTATCATCTCTTTGTCATTCCTTTATTCATTCTTCTCATCACATACTATTACATTAAAAAACCCACTACATCGAGAACCCCATCCTTAATGGAATACTGAGGAACCCCTCAATACATCCCATAGACTATATCTCAACATAAAACAAAATAGAAGAAAACCTAACCGAACCTAACATCCCAGAACAAAGAACCCCTAATCTCCCAACCCGTTACATATTTATACATCAAAATCTAGGGCTTAAAACCCTACTTAGTTCCTCTCAACAACCCATTACATTGCATGGACAACTCATTTAATTGGTTATTTGGCTGCTTTCTTCTTCTTTTCAATTTGCATGTTTCTTTTATGTTGTTCTTCTATTTCTGGAATGTCGAGCTGTCATCCTTCTGCCATGCTTTATTCTCTCACTCTCTTTCTTTATCCACTGTCAAATTTATTCTTATGTCAGTGTGTTGTCTTCCTCCTGCGCACTTTATTCCTTCTGTGCATTGTCCTCCTGGATGCACCTTAGCTGCACACTCACTTTCTTTCCTTCTTCTTCCATGCACTTTTTCTATACTTAGGAATTTTTCCCAAAACTATATCCAAACTTCTTTTCCAACATGCCCCCAACACTCACTTGTGGCTCGTCCTGAGCCACTCGGGGCTGTTACTTTCTCTTCCATGCCGAAATGAAGTTTTAGAGGCATCATTTTCTACCTCTATCTCTTTGAATACTATGGCCTTTGTTGCTGCTATATCCTATGCCCCCTGCGTGGTCAAGTCTGTAAGTTTGTCCTATGCCTCAATCATTTCTTGCTTCATATTACCCTACAAAGTGGCTAACTCTCCAATTACCCTCACTGCTTCTTCCTATAGTGGTCCCAATCTATGTTGAAGGATCCTTTATTGATCCCTAATTCGCTCCACTTCTACATATGCCTGACACTGAGCCAAAATGGATGACATACACTCCATTGGTGGCAGTGTAGCCACCTTTTCGGCTTCCCAGTGCACCTGTTCTTGAGATTCTCTAAGTCTGTCCTCTATGGCCTTCATCTCCATGTCTTCTATTAATTTTGTCCACACCTGCACACTCTCCTCATAGAGTTTTGCACATTCACCTTCTAATTTATTAATGTTGACAATTGTTGGTGTTTCCATCCTCACCCTTCCTTCGTGCACCTCTAGTGGAATTCCTGACATGCTCCATAATTTCAAGTCCTCAATCTTCTCCCTGAAGGCCGTAATGAATTCACCAATCTTTAGCACTTGTTCCTCCATATTAGCTTCTACTACTATGGGAACTTCTGGAATTGCCTTATATAACTTATGTATTGTTTCTTGCGTCTTTTGTGCCATGCTTACAACTTCATCTTTTTCCTTTAATGCTTTCCTGGCCTTCTCCTCATGTTCCTTGTTTAATTTCTAGTGTGCTTCTTCATAGTAAGCCTTAGATTTTCTTCCTTCTCCCTCTTGAAGACCTCTTCCCGCATAATATCGGCATAAGTATGGTCAGGGCCATTGTGGGTCTTGTTTCCCATGATGAAGGCATCATTTATATCAGGAGAAATAATTCTATTAAGCCTCATATTCATGCAATCGTCTTCTCTTTCAATAATTCACTGGAGTTTCTTAAGCCCGATATCATCCTCCTCCTTGCCTACACCTCTTGGAAAATCCTTGAGCATCAATTTGGGCATCGTATATGAGGCCAATTTCCAGGAAACCTCTCTTTTAGTGGGATCCTGGTCCTCTTCCTCCTTGTCTAATGAAATGAAGTGTTCATAAGCCATGAACCTGTTACCTCCTCCATTCAAATCGGCATGAAAAGTTATGTTTAAAGTGATGCGAGCTTCTATACCTAGTACACTCTTAGCGCACAAGTATTTCTCCCTGGACAACTTTGGAAATTTCTGTTCATCCTTAATATCATGGTCCATAAACTTTAGGCCGACAAAATTTCCAAGCATATCTCCTTCCCTACTACCCATAGGTGGGACCGATGATACTACTAGCGTATCTTTCCCCTGTGATAGTACTTTTATTGGTGGCACGACATCCATCCTTGGTGGGTGGTAATCTCTATAAAAATTAGCTTGTGAAGCCAAAGTTGAAGCTCCAGCTACCTCCTCGAATTTTGGTATCTCCATAGGATGATTCGCTCACATTCGCTCTGTTCACTCCGGATCGTATGCAAAAATGATTTACCCTTCAAGACCTTCTGTTGTTTTTGTGTATTTGTACCAACTGTACATGTCTCATCCTGCCTTAACTTCCTTGTTCAATCTGCCACCAAGGGTGATGATTTTTTTAACTAAGTGCTCCTTTATTACCAAACATGTCCTATGATTTTTCCCTTGTACTACCGATATTTCATGATTTATGGTGTATTTTACCATCTAAGACTTATACGATGCTTTTATGACCTACCACTCCTATTTCATAATCATCATTTTTGTGCCTTAATGATTTTAACGTTCTTTTCATTGCCAAACTGTGCACTAGTTCTTCGTTGTTTTATCTATTTTCTTTGCAGTTTATCTCATTGAGGTATTTTCTCCTAAATTGGTGAAGTTCTATTCTAATGCATGATAATCATCCCTTCTGCACAAGTTCTTATGCCTTGGTACTCAAACACTCTTTTTCTTTTTCCTATATCTACTTTTTATTTGATCTTTTTTTTTCTACTTTTTATTTGTTTTTCCTTGTTTTCCTTGCTTATGGTACATTTACTATAATACACAAGTTTTTGTGCAACCCAGATTACTACGCAGAATGTCAACCGTCTCTATAGAGTTTCAACAGACTTCCATTCACCATTCCTCCAAAGTCTCATCCATTCAATGTTTCTAATCGTGCATCACTTGTCTCTGTGATCCAGGTGGATATAGGTGGTCACTCACCTATTCTAACTGGCTCACATAAAAATTTCATCTTGGAAGTTTTAGTTTTCATCTTGGCAGTTGTTTTCTATATTTTCAGGTCCTAAACTTCTGGGGTTATTTTGAGGCCCTAAACAACATTTTTTGGGCCCACCACAGTCACAATATAGTCTAAGTTAGAGTGTGATAGCATAATGTGTATTCCTCGGATAGAACTTTCCAATGATCTAACGTGCGCCTGAAAAGGAGATCATATGAAAAAGTTACGACCCCGGGAAGTTGATGTACCAACTTACCCCAACGGGGCCCACATGAATTTTAGTGCTTCATCTCCTAGGGTTAGGTTTTTGGATGTCTAGGGTTTTGGAATTCATGTTTGATGTAAAAATACCTCTGGAGCCTCATTGTACTCATATTCTTGTGAATGAGCATAGCCATCACATCTCTTCTCAGAGATAAGATGCCACCATTCTAGCAAGCTTGATTTAGTCTGCATTTTACAGTTTCAACATATTTCTTATTTAATAGAGGTCAATTTTTACTGTATCTCTATTATTATTTACCGTGTCTCTATGTTAATATTATAGATATGTGTTTTCATTTCGTTTCACTCATAATTATGTATCAGTGGTATCAAAGCATTCTGCTCCTTGTTGTTTTTAGTGCATGTCATGGATGAGGTCAGGGTATAGAGATTTGGGTCTCGAGCTTGCTTCTCTTGAGGAAACCTACTCTCGCACGCCCAAGAAACCTTTCATGGAGAGAGAAAATAAAGGTGACGAGACATGAGATCCTTTCAAAATGTTTCTCTAGGAAGCCCTCGAGCAACAAAGGAATGAGATGATGAACAAATTTGTACAAATCCTTCGACAACTTCCAACAAGTGATGCATCTAGCTCAAGCAGAGGCACCACCCCACTCAAGGTACAAATAAATTTTGATATTCCTATATTTGAAGGTCAAATATATGCGGATGTTGTAGATAAATAGTTAAACCTCATAGAAGGGTATTTTTCTATGCACAACTTTTCCGATAGAGAAAATATTACATTTGCACTCCTCAAGGTTGTCCCCCATGTCAACAATTGGTGGGAGACTTTCTGTGAGAAAAAGGAAACAAAGGGATCTACATTATTTGTAGTTTCACCCACTCGGGGTTCCTTTAGGGATGTTGTTATAACCTAGGTCTGCACCCCTGACCTTTCCCTCCTTTACCCTATACATCCATCAAGTCTGATCTTTTTTTTTTGTGTTTTCTAAGTTTATTCTCCATGATTTAATGACTCACTGTCAATGGACCCTACCGGTCTTTACCTGCTTTGCATCATTGTATTTATTTCTTGAAATGTGATTACATATTCTGGTTTGAGTTTGAAACATATGTAATCATGTTTACCATTAATTAAGTGTGCTACAGGTTGACCAATTCCTTTATATGCACATGAAACATAAAAAAGAAAGACACAACAATCCATAGCAGTAGATTTTGGGATTAAGTTGTAAGCAACAGGCAGATTAAAACTTTTGACAATTGAGACCTGACATTCAATCAATATCAACAGATCTCGTGCATTCATAGTTTCAAAATCACAAGGGGTTTAAACCACAAAGAAATATGTAGTCTTACTCCGAGACTTCGACGTTCGGGCGTCCGAGCTTGTTATTTTTTCAATCCTAAAAATCCTCGAATGTCGAATGGCCAAAGTAGCTGTCATGTCACTTCGCGAGTTTGGTCATCTGAGAAATTTTGATCCAGAACAAACACAGTTCCCTGGAGCCCCGAATTATCGAAGTTTTAGAGCCCCTTTATCATAAAATATTTTTCAGATGATGTTATATGCCACCTGTCAATTGATTTCAGATGACATGTGACACTCATTTCTGGTACTATGGCTATGTCATCTACGCTATGTCAGGTGACACATGTCACTCTCATTTTTATGACACATCATCCATTGTGACAACATGCTGCCATGTCACTCTAGGAGACTTCAATCCAGAGAAAATGTAGTTCCCCGAAGTGTTGGAGCTCCGAAGTGTCGAATTACAGAAGTGGATCCTCATTTCCATGTCACTCTAGGATATTGTCACTCCGGGAGATTTCAATCTAGAGAAAACACAGTTTTCTAAAGCTAGGATCCTTGAAGTATCAAAACCTTGAATTTCCATGTCACTCTGGAATATTATCACTCCCAGATATTTTAATCCATAACAAACACGGTTCCCCAAAGTGTCGGAGCTCCCAAAGTCCTAAAATATTAAAATGATTAAGGTATATTAATCACTGGTGGATTTTCTTAGCGATAAGAATTGATTAATGACTTCACGAGTTCGGTAATTCGGTAGATAGTTATACTCTTCGTTCAAAATATCTGAACGTCGAATTGCCGAAGTGGCTTATCCTCATCAATTCTCTGCATTAAACTCAGAACACTAGTAGACCATAACCAGTCCATCACAGAGCAAGAAAAGAAGAAATGGATGGTTATGGTCAAGACAGATAAGCTTGATGACAACCAACGGATCCATAAACTGAAGTTGCGGTTCTAGTCCCTGTAACATCATAATTGAGAATTAGGGAAGTGGTACTCTAGAATTCAGAAGAAGCACCAGAAGACTTAACTCCTCCTCAAGCAGATAATGTGAATAAGTCTATCCATTTATCCCCCAGTGGCCTCCAACAATGCACATGTACACCAATGCTCGACTTAGAATCCAGTTCTATCAGTCCTATTTAGTTTTTGTCAGAGTTTAGTTTATTCCAGCATATGCATCAGTCTAGTTTATTGCTAGTAGCAGTTTTTAGTTTCTTAAAGTTCAAGACTGTTTAGATGAAGTTAATAAGTGGTATTTCATGTGTGATAATAACCACTCCTTTTTTATTAAGTCAAGCTCAAAGTACACCTTAATATACTCCAACAATGTTTTAGCTAAGTTAACAAGTTGTTTCACAATTGATGGTGTAGAGTTAAGCGTCAGTTCCAGATGGACGAGAGCCACTGCAACTTTGATAAATATGTAGTTTTTGTATGTTTTGAGGGTTCGGTTTTTGGGAAAATAAGATCAATACATCAAGCTGGTTGAAACTATTATATGCATGGATTAAATCTCTCTACCTAATGAATATACTCTTGATGACAGTGTTTTTGTCCAAATATACATGTGTCTTTATCTTATCTTGAATGCAACTTTTTGATTTGTGCGAAGTACATTTCATTTCCTTTGGCTATTGTATAACTTGTCTTTACTAATATGCAACCTGTGAAATAGAAAGTGATTTGGTGAGATTTGTTTCCATTGCAACCTGTGGGATTAATTGTGTTTTTGATACATGTTTATTGTCTTGAAATGATATTTTAAGTATTAAACTTCTTGCGGTAGATTATGCATTGAGTGGTTTGTTGATTCCCTTTGTTTTTACTATTAGAATATGATGTATGTGATCATTTAACCATAGAAAATATAGCAATATTTTCACCCAACCATAAGACGAAGCCACCCCCAAGAACCTTAACCTTGACAGAGAATCATTCTGGAAGCAAACCCTAGACTGGTCAGCCAAAACAAAGGTGGCACACCTTTCTCCAAGGATAGCACACCAAACAAGAGAAAAAAGAGCTGATCAGAGAGTCCAAACCATAACCAAGAGATATTCCAAGCCAAAATCGAAATCTGCTAGCTGCAGCAGCTACAACAACAACTCTCCTCCAAACTTGCGCACAAACTAGCCAAGTGCAGTGCACACAAGTGTTGCTTCTGTGGTTCTGAGAATGCTGGCCAGAATGAAGACTGGCCTCTTGTATTTATACTATTTCTGGCAGACTACCTGGGTCGACTTCTCATTCTGGGTACTAATTCTTTAGTATATAACATTTCCTTTAGTTGAATTTTTCTCTTGGAGGCTAATAACCTAATACAAGTCACTCTCTTGAGCCGACTTGTCTTCTAGGGTTATTAAGCAATTAATTAGGGTTTCTTATTTCTTCATGGAATATTCTATTCTCATCATATTTACACATGGAGGTAAATACCTCCCACAACTACCATAATATCAACACTCCCTCCTAGCTAGGGATGTATTGAAGGTAATGGTATTGATCACAAACATACCATTCACCCGATAGCATCAACATAGTCGTATAGAATAACTCATGATTAGATCATGAGCACCATCATCACTATTAGTGTCATCAACTGCATCATCTCTTGAAACCATACTCCATCTGAGTAATCAGAAATGATGTTGGATAAGGCATTCACTCCATAGAGTGACATAAGAGCCATTCTTCTAATCCAGACATATGTCCTAGAATAATAAGTGTCCTGGACCATTTTCCGTCTGGGGAATCTCTGTCCATTTATCATCCATCTAGCTGATAATCACTTCCAACATTACTGATAGTTTTAAAGGCAATCAGAACAATTCCATTCTATAGAACACAATTGTGTCTATCCACAGTTTTACACAAATACAATCCAGTGGTGCACTGCCACACTAAGTAGCACACAGATACTTGATCAGTGACATATAGTCACAATTAGTGGAACACATCCACCATAGTAGTATACATCTATTTTCCGAAGACATACAGTCTCCATAACAATCATATTATCTAATATCAACGTGCACATAAAACATTGTTATCATATAAACTAAATCATCTGGGCCATTCTTCCACTCACATCTGTGATATCTGGAAAAGAATCTGCCCTCAGAAGGTAAAACATCAATGATGAGCTATCTGAACTATTCTTCTCAAGCAAGGAAGAATAATTGTCCTGATTTCTGAGCCTGGACCATTCACCTATCTGGGCCATTCCTCCGACACTAAACAAAGTGAAACCTGGAGAGAATGAGTCTACCCTAGGGAATGCCTGTCCCTGATTACTGAACCTGAACCATTCACCTATCTGGGCCATTCCTCCGACACTAAATAAAGTGAAACTTGGAGAGAATGAATCTTCCCTAGGGAATGACTGTCTGTTGGCCCTTGACCAAGTTTTGGGAGATCCTTGGTCAAGTTTGACCTATTTTGGGACTTTGACAGGCTGTCAAAGATGGAGTGCAAGACAAAGCAAAGATCATGGGATCTCGACCCCTTTTTGGGTCCTTTTTGGGTTTTGGGATTATGTAATGGGAATGGGATGTTGGCCCATGGGTTTACCCATGTTTAGGCATATTTTGTAAAGTATAAATAAGTAGCTAGGCGATGTAAATAGACTGGATGATAAGCTAAGTGCTAAGTGCTAAGTGCTAAGTGCAAGTATGGATTTTAAATGCTTTGTGCATACTGTGAGAGACTTGCAGAGCTAAGTGCAAGTGATTGTGACAGACTATGGAAGGCTTTGTGTTGTGGCGCAAGGAAGGAGGATCTATTGAGGTGCACAGATCTCCTGTCCTATGTGGAGTAAGGGTTTTGAGGCTCTGTGCATGTAACTGATTGATGTAGCTAATAAAGAATAAGAGTTGGTGGACGTAGCCCCAGGGTGGGGGTGAACCACGTAAATACTATGTCATTCTGCTCTGTGTGATGTCCTGATGTGTTTGTGTCTTTCTTTACTTGCTAAGTGATTTGATATAGATAGATAGATCTATTTATGCTTTGTGCTTATGATGACCCCAAATGCTAGATCTGACCTATGTGATCTTAGTGCTCGAATCTACTAGATATAATCTATTTCTTTATGCTAAGTGCTTAGATACATTAGATCTGGGTGAACGTTGTGATGCTCTATTTTATTTGCGAAGTAGATGTTGGTTAAATAATGATGAACTGACGGTGCTAAGTGCTCTATTAAGTATTAGAATCACAGATCTATGTCCCAGCTAAGGTTGTAGACACTTGAGTCCTGCAACCACCCCTGCCTCTACCTCGGGTGAGACTTCATCTGCTTCACAGGTGTTGCCAAAAGGGCTGGTAGTTAGGGTTTGTTTGGTGCGTTGTTGTAGAGTTGAACCCTGGGTCTGCCCCTATGCCAAAAAATGGTTCTGTTGCTGGGACCTGAAACTGTGATTGTTGGGAACTAAGAAAGAAGGAGCTTTGTGAAAAGATCTGACCTGAAATTGTGAAATCTCTATGTGTAGATATGTTTCTCTAGTGCATAGTACTCTACTTAGTTTGACAAGATTTGTGCTAAGGAAAAGAAGTTTGATCCAGAGAAAAGAGGTAAGATCTGAAAGCTTTGTGCTCTGAGAAAGGTAAAAGTGAGATTTTTTTATCAAAATAGGTCAGATATGCATGCTCTGTGCTCTGATAAAGGTAAGAATAGTGAAAAGTTTTAGATCTGAAAGGTCTATACTCTGTAGGAATAAGACAAGCGGAAAAAATTTGTTTCAACAATATAGATCTAGGTATGTTTGATAGAATCTGTCCTATTTTGAAAACTATGGTATCGGTAGATGAAAGAAGGTTTGATATGAGTAGATCTAATAAGAATAGTTTAAGATATGTTATACCTATGCATAGAAAGAATGTTTGGACTAACAAATAGATGCAGGATCCTAGAAATAATTTTTTACAGGTCATCCCCTATGATCCTAGCGCACAATATAGGAAAGGTTGGGGACCATTGAAAAGAAAAGAGGATTAAGTCTCTGTTATAGTTGCAGAAAACCAGACCATATTGCTAAGGAATGTCCTGGAAGAAGACCTAGTTGTATTTTTTGCAAAGCTATGGACCACGAAGTATTTGATTTCCCTAGAATGATTTCTAAGCTTGAAGAAATGAACATGAGACAAGAAAACCCTAAGGCATATCAAGAAACTAAGATTATGGAATAACCCCAGAAATAATAAGAGAAAGTATGGCTATAGATGAAAGAAACTCTGAATGACCACCAACATGTCATATTATTAGAGATCTTCGAAGAAAAAGAATGCCTTGAAGCAAGAATAGGAGACTTCGATGTTGACTGTGTTCTAGATGAGGAAACACAGGTGAATATTATGACAGAAAGAACTTGGGAACTTTTAGGAAATCCTGCTATGATTCCTTCACTGGGAGGAATGGGATTATTTAGAGGAAAATTGATAACCCTATGTGGAAGACTTACCAAGCTACCTATGACTCTCAATAGAACTTCCACATAAGAAGATTTTGAGATTATTAAATTTATTGAGGACAACGCACCATTTACCATGTTACTAGGAAAACGTTGGATTAAAAGAGCTCAAGCCAGAAGGAAGGAAGAAGAAGACATCTTAGAGAAAAAACAACAAGAGTTAAAATATTTTATAACTAGAAGGATCACACACTTGATTGAAGAACATGAGAATATATCACAGTCGTTTAACAACAGTGACATAGATGTCGAAGTTGCAAGAACACTAGAAAACCCACAGAATATTGAAGTACCTATTCCATATAAAGAAGAAGTATCACCCTCGAATCTCAGGAAAGAATCTCAACAACGTGAAGTCACCATGTCAAGAGAAGATAAGAATCAGAATGGGAAAAGGAATACCGAGATGAAGCTCACTGTAAAGAAGGCTAGAAAACTAAGTAAGAAGAGGGCTAAGATCAAAAAGTTGCAGAAATATCAGAAGGAACCTCGCAGAAGGAAACTTTGAAAAATTGGAGCTTTGTCGAGATATCAGAACAGCGTCGCGTGGCACTTCGCCATGGCGAAGCAATATAACCGTTGGATACGTTATAACTGTTCGTCTAAGCCTCTGAACAGGAAGAAAGGCATTTATGGTTCGCCACCAAAGCATTGGGACCGCGCCATAACGGAAAGAACAGAGTTAAAGAAGGATTCATACCCGTTGCAAACGACCCGTTTCCGAGTTACCTATTTATCCCGTCTCGCCATGCATTGAGAACACTTTTTATAAACGTGAAATTGAGCTCGCAGACTTGTTGATTTTACATAATGATTATTTTTCTATTTCCCTCTATCTCATTGTGGTGTCTAAGTTACTCCTTGAACCCGAGATTTCCAACTCTGAGTGTGTATGTCAGACTTGTTGAGCACTGCAGAGAGATTTTTTGAAGAAGTTATGATCGACCTCATGACTGAAAGAGTCATGTAGATGTCCATAGGTGTACAAGCATCATCGACGAGAGGACTGCAAGCATCTATGTCGACTGCTGACGGATTCGGACCATCTTGGCTATCAGATGAAAAGTGAACCAAGAACAGGGATGATCTAGAAAATGCCAAATTGATCTCGACTATATTACCCACCTACATACCACCTCCGAGTGGCGTAGTAAATCGAGACAACATACCTAGATATTTTGAGTACGCCTTGGTCACTGCGTACCTCCTGAATGGGATCCGCGCAGTTCAAGCATACCAAGATAAGATTGCAGCATTGAAGTTCAGTGACTTCAACCTTGGAAATCGCAAATTCTATAAAATGCTCACCCCACATAAGTACCTGACTAGAACTAAAGGGAAAAACTTGAAGATCGTCCCTCAACAGTGGACTATGGACCTCACGCAGTCCACCTTGCTGAATGTCATGAAGATTCCCCACTTCAGAAGACACCAGGAGGTGAATGCATGTGTCAAGATGTTGTTGTCTTGTTACCATGGTGGTTATTTGTGGATAAACCACCGTATAATATTTTATCTGATGCTGATCAATTGGATCACAGGGTTGAGTATGCAAGGACCTTATCCACAAGAGTTTTACCCCAAAAAATCTATGGATCGTGCTCTAGCACAGAGGATCAAGGACACCTACGATGATGTCGAGAAGGGGACACGAGGATACAAGGTAGATTCTATCCAGAGTGGCACAATGCACCTCGCCTATTAGTTGATTGCAGGGAAGTTAGTAAGAAATAACCGACCTACCCAAGTCACTGGCTTTGTAGTCGACCTCAAAGGGAAGTGCGCGAAAGGCCTTCAAATTAATTGGGCGAAGTACTTGGTGAACCAGTTGGAACTTGACTGCATAGAAGAAAAAGATCAAGGTTACGAATTCCATTTCAGCTAGCTCTTGATCCTCACAACTTTTATTTCCTGGGAGATGTCGGAAGGTGTGACCTTCCCTGACATCGAGCCTTTTGAACCACTAGTCATGAAGTTCGCTACCCTTTGGTATTCAAGAGACATGAATAAACAGTGGCAATCAAATTTTGTTTTTCATACCTACTACAACTAGCTAAAGATAGCCATACATTCTGAGCCTCACATGACTCCGAACACTCTACACCGGTTCCGGCCTTTGATG
Source organism: Picea engelmannii (assembly GCA_009831015.1). Taxonomy (NCBI): domain Eukaryota; kingdom Viridiplantae; phylum Streptophyta; class Pinopsida; order Pinales; family Pinaceae; genus Picea; species Picea engelmannii. Next base: position 996,599 of record ML778814.1, read on the forward strand.
AAGTTCAACACAAATCGACATTTTATTTACATCAGAACGCGTGCTGATGAACACAAGAAACAACTTCAATCCTACTATAAGCTGACGGAGGAGGACTTGGAGGAGATCATTAAGGACTGGTCGGAGGATCTCCTTATTCATGCATACCCTGCAGAGATATCCGACATCTACAACCCAAAAACTACGCAGGATACACCCAGACCTAGTAGAACAAAGAAGACCGAAGAGGTCCAAGAAATAGACAGCGCATCCATGAAAAATGCTTCCATATCACCAAATCAAGGAGGTGATGGTGAAGAGTTGAATGACAAATAAGTTGAACATAATCAAGGATACAAGGTTGATCCCCTGAAGAAGAGGAAGGTTTTGCCTCTAAACCGTTCTTCCCAGAAGAAATCGAAGGCCACCATGACCAAGATGTAGACTGTCCTCACCTCTGACGAATTCGACTTCCTCATAGCATCCCTGCAATATGATTCACTGGAAATAGCAGAGAAACAAAAAGCAAAGCAAGAGGAGATGTATGATCGAATTGAGACTGAACTTTGAGGGGTACAACAAGCGCTACAGTCCAGTCGTTCAGTCTCCACCACGCTGTCACCATCAGGAGAACCTGAGTTGGGAGATGATCCAAGCCACCTACACCGCTTAGCCGATACATTCGAAGCTCGCCTTCAACGAGCATAGGAAGAAATAGAGAAATCCACCCAGGCTTTGACGCAATGACAAGGAGTACTCATAGAGAAATGCAGTGCTGCAGAATAGGAAAATCTTTCTCTCCAAGCGGAGTTTGATGAAGAAAAAGCACAACTACAACAAGGAAAAGAACAGTTTCTCTCCGAGCAACTTGAAGTGAAATAAGCGGTCAGAAAATCACTTCTCTCTATGACAGTAATAGAAATAAAGACAGAGGACCGAGTCTCGCAACAAGTAGAACAACTCGCAGAAGTCATCCAACAGTTACAACAACACATAGCAGATTTAGAGCTCTGCGCAGTGCCTGAGATCCCACAGGATGTAAGGGATCAAAGAGAAGCAACTTCTTGAAGAACAGTTGAGAGAATAAAATACCTTGCTATGGATTGCAAGAAACTTACCGATCGCAGTGCCTAGACCTACGAGAAACTCATAAAAAATCTAGAACTAAAGGCACTGGAGTCGCAGCTCTAAGAGGTGAAGTATCAAGACAAAAAGATATAGGCGCAGTTGAAGCCCCTGTCAGCTGTGGAAAGAATGAAGCGATCCTAAGAGAAATGGACCACTCAGCAGTAGATCCACACTATCCAGAGCAAAGTTATGGAGGTAACTCAGAAATTCCAACTTGTACAATAAAGGCTTACCAATTGTTTACAAAAGTAGAAGGACAATGAGCAGAGCTAGAGCAGGTTGTCAATACAACTGAACAACGTCTAAAGGGACCTATAAATGATGCATTCATCCAAGAGTTCATTGAACAGGAGGTCATAGCACAACAACAAGTCGAATCATCTCGAGCCCATCTTGAGGCCTTCAAAGCAGAACTACCTAGATCAGAGTGACTCGGGACGAGTCACAGGTGAGTGTTGGGGGCCTGATGGCCCTTGACCAAGTTTTGGGAGATCCCTGGTCAATTTTGACCTATTTTTGGACTTCGACAGGATGTCAAAGACAGAGCGCAAGATGAAGAAGAGATCATGGGATCTTGACCCCTTTTTGGGTCCTTTTTGGGTTTTGGGTTTATATAATGGGAATGGGATGTTGGCCCATGGGTTTACCCATGTTTAGGCCTATTTTGTAAAGTATAAATAAGTAGATAAGCGATGTTAATAGCCTGGATGATAAGATAAGTGCTAAGTGCTAAGGGAAAGTATGGATTGTAAATGATTTGTGCATACTGTGGGAAACTTGCAGAGCTAAGTGAAAGTGATTGTGACAGACTTTGGAAGGATTTGTGCTGTGGCACAAGAAAGGAGGATCTAGCGAGGTGTGCAGATCTCCTATCCTATGTAGAGTAAGGGTTTTGAGGCTCTATGCATGCAACCGATTGAAGAACATAATAAAGAATAAGAATTGGTGGACGTAGCTCCAGGGTGGGGGTGAACCACGTAAATACTGTGTTATTCTGCTCTGTGCGATGTTATGATGTGTTTATGTCTTTCTTTACTTGCTAAGTGCTTTGATATAGATAGATATATATGTTTATTCTTTGTGCTTATGATGACCCTGAATGCTAGATATGACCTATGTGAACTTGCTTAGTGCTCGAATCTGCTAGATCTAATCTATTTCTTTATGCTAAGTGCTTAGATACATTAGATCTGGGTGAACGCTGCGATGCTCTGTTTTATCTTTGAAGTAGATATTGGTTAAATAATGATGAAATGATGGTGCTAAGTGATCTATTAAGTATTATAATCATAGATATGTGTCCCAGCTAAGGTTGCAGACACTTGAGTCCTGCAAACATCCCTGCCTCTACCTCGAGTGAGACTTCATCTTCTTCACAGGTGTTGTCGAAAGGGCCATTAGTTAGGGTTTTGTTGGTGCATTGTTGTAGAGTGGAACCCTGGGTCTACTCCTGTGCCAACACTGTCCGAACCATTTACTAAGGAAATTACTGTCCTGCACCAACCTCCAAAATGGACCATTCTTCGAAACTGCTCACAACTGTGAGCTTCAAAGGAATGACTGTCCGACGAGGCGGACTAGTCTTCTTGACCACTACTGAGAGTGATTGTCAAGAAGAGAGACTGTCCTAGACCATTCATCCACATTGGCCACAAGGGGAATCATTGTCTATGGTACATCAACAATCCATCGAACCATTTTCCGAACTGGAAAATGCCTGTCTATCAAAAATATCAAACCACTTTCTGAACTGGAAAGGAACTGCTCATCTTGGACCATTTTTTTTGAACTTGAAAAATGACTTTCCATAAATTAATAAAACATAAGTGCTCCCTCCCAACCTGGGAGTCACCTCTTCCTTTTTCAATAAGGAAGTCATCTCCATGGGCTCCATCTTGAGTACGCAAAATTTTTCATCTTGGACAAAGGCTTTACCAAAATTCCTTCTTATCTACTAATCTATGGAGATATGTATTGGAGAACCACTTTATCCTTTCCAGACTTCATCACAGAGAATGTAATGCTTGATCTCAATGTACTTCGGTCTTTCTAGAACACTGGTTTTCTCTGAAGACTTCATATAGCTCTGATCATTATAGTATATCATAGTTGGATTCAGATCTTTTATTTCTTGCTAGCTCATAATACCGCGGAAAGGATCAAACTGGAACATATCAATGTGGCACTTCTTCTATCATCATGAGAGTCTATCATGGATTATAAATCCATCGTCCTGGACTTCTGAGTAACCATTCTGATTTTTATCATAGAATGTTTTCACCACTCTTCTATTGTGCATGAGAGGCTCTCCACCAAGTTGTCTTCTTCCATCTACATACAAAGGTCTCTTCCTGGTATACCTCAAAGCCTTGAGGTTGTTCTATATACGTATTTGTTCAATTATTCTAGAGAACAATATTTTCATTCATCTGATGTAAACTCCAACCCATGGATATTGCGGACGATATAATGGCTCATGTAGAGGTATGTCTAGTTTACTAGAACAAATAATCATCATAGTCTTCTCCCTCCATCTGGGAGAACCTCTAGTTATGGATATCGCAATGCTTACATTCATAAGTCTTCCATACATTGTTCTTCATCAAAACTTTTGTTTCCTCTTCTTGATTTCTTTTAGTGAGTTCAGATCAAGTTGGTAGTCTTTTATTTCCTCATGTTTCTCTTTAGCTCTTGGGTCCATGGATTTTTCTATAGATTCCATGCTTTGAAGATTCTGACTTCTTCCTTTCATCATAGGATGATGGATGTGGATGGACAACCATGGATACTTTAAGGCTTCTTTTCGAAGAAGACTTCTTCTAAAGTCAAACTGAACACGTGATGCTTTTAATGGTTTCTACCATTCATGGGAACATGGATAGATACTTCATCATCTTAAATGGATCATATTGTTTAGGAATATATCCCTCCTAATCCTTGCTTTATGCATGAATGCATGCTCTTCTTTTGGAATTATATAATTAGCTCCCTCCAACTAATAGAGTCCATGATTTTGTCTGCATCCTTATTACCTTCTGCAAAGTGTCATAAGTATTTTTCCAATTTCCTTTTGATTCCTATCTTCTTTTTGTCTTTACTTCTTCTGGGTTTCTTCAAGATTGATTTTGATTTTGGCTTATCCTGCATCTGTTACTTATGTAATAACTTACACATGAATTGTTACCATGGTTTGTTGATGTACTTTATCCTTTCATGTGTATTATCTAACTTGTAGTCATTGTGATATCAATCCTTATCTTGTTGTTCTTGTCTTAGAAGAAGAAGTATGTTTTGTCCTGCTTGACTTTCTTTGAGGGTTCCCTTTCTTTAGAAACTGATGCTTCATGTGTTTCCTTCCTTTTCTTTAACTCAGGACAATGATTCTTGTAGTGACCATACTTTCAAAAATTGAAGCATTGTATTTTTGACATATATTTATCTTGATTTGGTTTCTTCCAGGAGCCAAAATTCTTTTTATTCCTGAAATTCTTGAACTTTGTTGTGAAGGCTTAATCATCATATTTCTTTTGGGGTTTCTCTTGTGCACTGATCCTTGATTCTTCTTGTGCACAACAAGTCCAAAGTTCTTCAAATGTAGGATACTCCTTCCTTGTGTTCATGCTTGCGGAAAATACATCCCATGTCTTGGGAAGACCATTGAGCACTATATTTACCAGTTCCTTCTCTGAAATGATATCTTCAATAGCTTGTAGTTGATCTCTCAACTGAGATATTCTCACAAAGTATGATGTTATGCTATCATCATCATTCATTTTCATGTCATAGAGCTCATTCTTTAGACTCATTACTTGTCCAATGTTTCTGACTAAGAAGAGGTTTATTAGGTCATCATACATATTCTTAGACGAATCAAGATGAGATATTTAGGGTATCAAGTGGTCTTTTATAGAATCCACTATGATACTCATGGCATTGATTTCATTATCTTTGAACTTCTCCATAACTACAACGTTCTGCGGTTCCTTCTCTTTTTCTTCTTCAAACTCTGGTTCCACAATATTTCCTTTCACGATATCCAACAATTTATTCTTGGCAAGGATGAGATAAATTCTTGTATTCCATGCTCTGAAGTTAGAAGACCCTTCCAACTTGTTTTCTGACTTCATAGAGTAAGTCATGGTTTCCTTGATTTGGTCAACCCTAGATTTGACCAAAAACTCAAACTTGATGTCTTAGCTTGCTGAGAGTACCAGGAGGTGTGCTAGGCTAGGGCGCGCTAGTCTATCCAGAAATTAAGTCAATCCATTCACTTAAGGTGCCTCAATGAGAGGGTTAGGGTTTCTTTGCTGCAACAGAAACTGGTTGCAACTGCAACTGCAACTGAGCAAATCCTCCCAATCTATCTTCCAGCGGTTAGATTGTCCGAAGATAGTGTGGGCCCATAACCTATTAGAATATGATGGATGTGCTCATTTAAACATAGACAATATAGCAATATTGTCACCCAACCATAGTCCAAAGCGACCCCCGAGCACCTTAACCTTGACAGAGAATCATTCCAGAAGCAAACCATAGATTAGTTAGCCAAAACAAAGGTGGCACACCTTTCTCCAAGGATAGTGCACCAAGCAATAGAAACACGATCTTATCAGAGAGTCCAAACCATAACCAAGAGAGAGTCCAAGCCAAAACCGAAATCTGCTAGTTGCAACAACTGCAACAACAACTCTCCTCCAAACTTGCACACAAACTGGACAACTGCAGTGCGCACAAGTGTTTCTTATGCAGTTCCGAGAATGTTGGCCAGAATGAAGACTGGCCTCCTATATTTATACTATTCATGGCAGACTGTCTGGGCCGACTTCTCATTCTGGGTACTAATTATTTAGTATATAACATTTCATTTAGCCTAATTTTTCTCTTGGAGGCTAATAACCTAATACGAGTCATTCTCTTGAGTTGACTTGTCTTCTAGGATTATTAACCAATTAATTAGGGTTTCTTCTTGCTTCCCAGAATATTCTATTCTTGTCAGGTTTACACGTGGAGGTAAATACCTCCTGTAGCTACCATAATATCAATATTTACCTCTATTATCTCACTTATATGTCATTTGTGTGCCACCATCCAAGGAGGACCCTCATCCATATCATTTTTCCAACCCCACCATGATCTTTTCTTGGTAAAACCAACCCTCTAACTAGCCAACAAAATAAAAAACCAACCATTCTAAACTTGAGGTGGCCTAACTCTACCCTTTAGCAGTCAGGTGCATACTTTAGGACCAACATCTTCTGTCGCCATTAACGAGGAACAAAGTAATGAAATACCTTTCCCTGGGAGAATGAAAAATATCATATCTGACCTTTGATGGTGAAAAAATATTAGACACCTTCAGACTGCCATATTTCACCTGGCGACTCCATTGAGTAAAGTTCACAAAATAAATACTGGCTCCCAGAAAAGAACTCAAGAGATCCAAATATGAGCACATCAAAGCCACTAAGGCTCATCCCAACCCTAACAAGGACATAGTAGTCTCTGATCCAGAAAGGCAGCTAAGAAAATCCACCTTAGCTCAGAGATATATCTCATCCCTCAAGGGTAAAGATGCACCCAAAGAGTCCACTTTTCTTCATTATCACAAGCAACTTTAATTTGTTATCCCTGAGAATCACAATTCCAAGGAACATCAGACATATTCAACTCCTTCCTCTACTTCATCATCTAGTCCATCATCCACCCTTTCATATCCAATCAATCCTCATATTCCTATTTTCCAAATAATGGTTGTTATCAGGATGGATGCCATAATTTCTACCAGATATGCACCCGTAGTTTTTCCTATAGGCTTACATACTCCCAACCACATATTATGTGAAATATTTTCCAAGATATAATGGGGAAAGTGATGTCATAGCTGAGGAACATTTGGAAGCCTTCTACATCTTTGTAGACAACTTCAACGTTGACTATGAAAATGTGTTGATGAGGTTGTTTGTACAGAGCCTGGATGGGGAAGTTAGGAAATGGTTTCGAAATCTCCCTCTAGCCTCCATTACAGATATTTATGTGCTAGATGAAGCCTTCATAAAGAAATGGGGATATAGAAGAGATTATATGTATTACATCACTGATTTTGGGGCCCTTGAGAGAAAGAATGTTGATTCTAGTTCAGACTTCATCAAGAGATTCAATAAGGTGTATGGTAGGATTCTATATGAGATCAAACCAAGTGAAGCCTCTTCCAATATCACTTATGCCAATGCATTTGATGAATAATTTTCCCTTCTATTGAGGGAGAGAAGATCCACCACCTTGTTTTCCATGAAAGAAGAAACCATTGAGGTTGAATCCAACATCCTAGAATCAGACAGATTAAAGACTAGATATGATAAATACAAGAAGAATGTCATTCCTAAGGTTGTGATGGAAGAACTAGGTCTAGAGATAACCAATCCCTACCAATACCTTTACTCCTTTGACTCCAAAAAATTTAAATGTTTGGGATTAATAAAATATCTGGTGGTTTCTTTGGCACACTTACCCATGAAGAGTGTAGTGATTGACATCGTTGTGGCTGACATTCCCCCCAAGTTTGGTATTCTTTTTTCCAGGATGTGGGCCAAGAAGGTTGTGGGATCATTACAAATGGACCTCACATATGCCACCATCTATGTTTTCAGGGGAGAACAAAGGAGGCTATACATGGAGGCCAAATTGGCATACATCGTCAGTGACCATCCGAATCCAAGAAACCATCAAGTTTATGTTGTTGAGATGAGATCAGGTCATCTATTTTTCATTTAAATAATGAGGAACCATAAATTACAGTCAACAAATGCAAAAATCAATCACTGACAGATCAACATAACAAAGTGTGGAAGATGTATTCCAATGGCTCTTAATCAAAGTAAGTTTTTGGGGTTGGTATATTCCTCATTCCCCCTGCACATGAGGTTATAATTCTCTCATATAAGCTAGAATTCGAGACTACTAAAAATATATTTGAGTATGAATCTCTGGTGCTTGGATTGAGGGCTTCCAAAGACATGGCCATTGACAGTTTGGCAGTTTTTGGTGATTATGAGTTAATCATCAATCAAGTAGAAAACATCTACCAAGATAAGAAACAAAGGCTCAAGCAATATATGAACGAGGTGTGGGACTTCATTGAAAACTTCTTACTGGAATTTAATATCTCCTTCATTCCTAGAGAGAAAAATCATAACGCATATTTTTTGGCATTGCCTGCCATCACCTTCAGACCTCCCATTGGCCCAAATATCAAGTATCAAGTGGAAGTTAGACATAGGATATCCATACCAGACAACATAAAACACTGACATGTATTTAGCGATGACTTCGAGCTACAACTATTTATGCAGACCATTGAAGAATTCTCCAGTATCTCAATAGATCAAAAGGGTGAAGATGATGAATCATCTTATCAACAAACATCTCATCTGCTGAACAAAGTGGTTGGACACAACATTGTGTAACTTAAAACAAACCACATCCCTAGGGGTCTAGTGCCACTAGAAAGGTTATTTAACAATCATGATGTCTCCAGAGAAGCTGCCATCAAAAATCAAGAAGAGGAAGTGATCGAATCCAACATTGGGATTGCTAAAAATCCCAGAACAAAAAGACATGTATGTTAGCCTCATGAAAAATTTTGTTGGTATTTTTGCATGGTCATATGAGGATTTGAAGACATTTGACACTGAAATCGTTCAACACAAGATCCCTCTCAAGGCTGGTTCTAAGCCATTCAAATAGAATATCAGGCAATTTAATCCAATGTTGATGTCAATAATTGAAAAAGAGTTGAAAATAATGCTTGATGCTAGGATCATTGTGCCCTTGAGGTACTCATATTGGGTGGCCAACTTTGCACCTATGAGGAAAAAGAGTGGGGAAATACGCTTATGTGTTGATTTCCGAAATCTCAACAAGTGTTCTCTAAAAGAAAACTACCCCTGCCCAATATGGACCATATTTTGTAAATGGTAGTAGTGCTCAAAGGATTTCCTTGTTGGATGGGTACTCTAGTTATAAGTAGATAGTAGTATGTGAAGAAGACAAAGAAAAAACAACATTCACCACCCTGTGGGGTAAATTTATGTACGACAAAATTCCTCTTGGGCTGATGAAAACATGGGCCAAATTTTAGAGGGCTATGGATGTAGCCTTCATGGGGGAGAAAGAAAAATTTATGGTTATATATTTGGATGACATCACCATTTTATCCAAATCAAATGATGAGCACTTACAACACCTTGAGCAAATTTTCTGAAAATGCAAAAGGTATAGGATTTCTTTGAATCCTGGGAAGTACCGCTTTGATATGCCATAAATTAAACTCCTAGGTCACATCATATCAACATGAGGTATAAAAATAGACCCTAAGAGAGTGGAGTCCATTCAGGAAATTGAAATCCCCAGAAATAAGAAGTCTATTCAGTCTTTTATAGGAAGAATAAAAATTTTAAGGTGCTTTGTGTCAAACTTTGCTGAAATCATAAGGCGTATTACCAACATGTTGAAGAAGGATGTTGTTATCAAGTGGTCACAAAAGGAAAAATCAACATTCCAAAGGATCAAACAAGCTTTGGTTGAATCCCCTGTATTGGTCAACCTTGACTATGCCAAATAATTCTTTATCTTCTCTTTCACTTCTGAGGAAACCATTGTTGTTGTGCTACTGTAAAATAATGAAGAAGGGAATGAACAACCCATAGCCTTTTTCAACAAATCCCTCTGAGATGCTAATATGAAGTATGAAATATTAGAAAAGAAGGCCTATGCGTTGGTTAAAGCATTGAAAGCCTTCAAGGTGTATGTGTTACAGTCTAGCATACCAACCTATGTTCTTAGTAGCTGTGTCAAAGAGATTCTGGTCCAGCCAGACAATGAAGAGAAAAGAGAGCAATGGATTGTCGAATTCTTTGAATATGACCTGTACATAAATCCCACTCGGCTAATTAAGGGGTAGGGACTTTCCAAGTTGTTATCAGAATCAAACTGTAAGGTGTTGGAATTGCATCAGACCTTCACCCAATCTGATGCACTCATGACACAGTTTGGACAAGGAAACATGCAGATATCTAAAAATTACTCCTCATCACCTTGGTACAAAGATGTTATTTACTTTTTGCAGAACCTATAATGTCCACCAGTTTTGAAAAATATGAGAAATAGGTATCTCAAATTAAAAGATATCAAATTCTACATTTTGAATCAGAACTTGTATTGCAAGGATCTTGCCGACATCCTATTAAAATGTCTTGATGAAAATGAAGCTAAACAAGTCATAAGAGATATGCACTTGGGAGTTTGTGGGGGACGCTGACATTGGAAAGCTACAACCCTCAAGATCCTAAGGGCAGGGTACTACTAACCCACCCTTTTCTCTGATGTATTCACCATAGTAAGGGCATGCAATGAATGTCAAAAGTTTGTAGACAAACAAAAATTACTCTCACTGCCCCTAAAACCTATCACTACCAGTGGCCCCTTTTAGCAATGGGGATAAGATTTCATAGGTGAGATAAATCCACCCTCCAATGGGAAGCACAAGTGGATCCTCAATACAACTGACTACTTTACCAAATGGATCGAGGCTATGCCCACCATGAATGCTACTGACAAGGTGATTATGAATTTTTTGGAAACCCATATCTTTGCCAGGTTCTACTACCCTAGAAAGATTATAACAGACAATTCCCAAGAATTCAATTCTAGAGCCATGATTGACTTATCTGGTAGCCATAACATCGCCTTGACACATTCCATGCCCTATTATCCTCAGGGGAATGGGTTGGTCGAGTCATCAAACAAGAATCTCATCAGGATCATCAAGAAATTGTTGACTGAAAACAAGAAATCCTAGGACTCTAAACTTAAGTATGCCTTGTGGGTTGATAGGATCAACACCAAGAGATCCTTAGGAACCTCGCCATTTCTTTCAACTAGTTTATGGGAAAAAAGTTATCTTCCCTACTCAACTTGGCATACAAGTTCTAAAATTACTACAGGAAGAAATAAAGGAGCCAAATGACATCCAAAGAAGAATATTTCATATTATAGAGGTTCAAAAAAAGAGAGAAGCACTGAATCAGATAACTGAGGCATACCAAATCAATATCAAATCATCTTTTGACAAGAAAACCAAGAAGGATATATTTCAAGAAGGCGACCTAGTCTTGAGGTGGGATGCCAGAAGGGATGGGAAGTCTAAGCATGGTACGTTCGATAACCTCTGGTTTGGTCCTTTTAAGGTGGTTGAAGTTTTGGAAAATAACACATTTTTTTTACACAATCTGGATGATACTAAGATTTTTGGAAGCCCAATAAATGGGCACTTCCTAAAACACTATTTTGCTTGAAAGGATGATGGAAGGTCCCTCTTGTACCATAGTTTCTTTCCTTTTTTGTTTGCATTTGATTAGTTAGTTTGTGTGTGAATAAATACTCCATAGCCCAACAAAGGCATTGGGGTTAGATTCAGTTTTAAATTATAGAGATGTATGGCTGAGGGACAATGGCATATAAACATGGCTGAAAAACAGAAACAAAGGTAAGTCAAGAGAAGTAGGAGCGAGGTTTCGAGAGGTAAGGCACCTTATCTGTTGTTCTTAGCACCTCACAGGGAATTGCTATCCCGGATTGGAGCCAATTTTGTAACCTAGGTCTGCACCCATGCCCTTTCCCTCATTTACCCTATACATCCATCAAGTCTGATTTTTTTTTTGTGTTTTCTAAGTTTATTCTCCATGATTTAATGACTCACTGTCAATGGCCACTACCAGTCTTTACTTACTTTGCATCATTGTATTTCTTTCTTGAAAGGTGATTACATTTTCTAGTTTGAGTTTGAAACATATGTCATCATATTTACCATTAATCGAGCATGCAACAGGTTGACCAAGTCCTTTATATGCACAACAAACATCCAAAAATAAAGACGTAGAAATCCAGAGCAGTGGATTTTGGGCTTAAGTTGTAAGAAACAAACATATTAAAAATTTTGATGGTCGAGACCTGACAATCAATCAATATCAACGACTCTCATGCATTTGGATTTTGAAAATCGTGAGGGGTTTAAACCATAAAAAAATATGTAGTCTTACTCTGGGACTTCGGCGTTCGCACATCCCAGCTTGTTATTTTTTCAATCCTAAAAATCCCTGAACTTTGAATGGCCGAAGTAGCTTCCACGTCACTTCGCAAGTTCAGTCATCTGAGAGATTTTGATCTAGAACAAACATAGTTCCCCAGAGCCCCGAATTGCCGAAGTTTCAGAGCCCCTTTCTCATAAAATTGTTTTTATCTGACGTCATATACCACTTGTCAATTGATTTCAAATGATATGTGGCACTCATTTCTAGTACTATGGCTACGTCATATACGCTATTTCAGGTGACACGTGTCACTCTCATTTTTATGACACGTCATCCATTGTGACAACATGTTTCCAAATCACTCTAGAAGATTGTCATTCCAGGAGACTTCAATCCAGAGAAAATGCAGTTCCCCGAAGTGTTGGAGCTATGAAGTGTCGAATTGCCGAAGTGGATCCTCGTTGCCACGTCACTCCGGGAGATTGTCGCTCCGGGAGACTTCAATCTAGAGAAAAAATAGTTTCTTGAAGATCAGAGCCTCGAAGTGTTGGAGCCCCAAATTTCCACATCACTCTAGAATATTGTCACTCTGGTATATTTTAATCCAGAACAACACGGTTCCCCGAAGTGCCAGAGCTCCCAAAGTCCCAGAATATTAAAATGATTAAAGTATCGTAATAACTAGTGGATTTTCTTAGCGATAAGAATTGGTTAATGACTTTGTGAGTTCATTCATTCAGGATATAGTTATACTCTTCATTCAAAATCTCTGAACATTGAATTGTCGAAGTGGCTTATCCTCATTAATTTCATACATTAAAGTCAGAACACTAAAAAACCGCAACCAGTCCATCACAAAGAAAGACAAGAATAAAGGGTCAGTTACGGTCAAGATAAAGAAGCTTGATGACAACCAACAGGTGCATAAACTAAAGCTACAGTTCCAATCCCTGCAACACCATAATCAAGAATTAGGGAAGTTGTACTCCAAACTCCAGAATAAGCACCAGAAGACTTGCCTCTTCCTCAAGCAGATAATGTGAAGAAGTATATCCATTTATCCCCGAGTGGCCTCCAATAACGTACATGAACACCAGCGCTCGAATCAAAATCCATTTCTATCAATGCTATTTGGTTTTTGTCAGAGTTCAGTTTATTCCAGTATATGCATCAGTCTAGTTTATTGCTAGTAGCAGGTTTTAGTTGTTTAAAGTTCAAGGTTGTTTAGATTAAGTTAATAAGTGGTATTTTATGTGTGATAAGAACCACTCTTTTTTTATTAAGTCAATCTCAAAGTATACCTTATAATACTCCAGTAGTGTTTTATCTAAGTTAATAAGTTGTTTCACAACTGATGATGTATATTTAAGTCTCAGTTCCAGATGGACGAGAGTCGCTGCAACTTTGATAACTATGCAGTTTTTGTATGTTTTGAGGGTTCGGTTTTTGGGAAAAGAATATCAATATATCAACCTGGTAGAATCTATTTTATGCATGGATTAAATCTCTATAACTAGTGACTATACTCTTTATGACATTGTTTTTGTCCAAATCTACATCTGTTTTTATCTTGTCTTGAATGCAGTTTTTGATTTATGTGAAGTACATTTAATTTCCTTCAGCTATTGTATAACTTGTCTTTACTAATATGAAACCTGTGAAACAACAAATGATTTGGTGAATATTTGTTTCCATTGCAACCTATGGGAGTAATTGTGTTTTTGATACATGTTTAATGTCTTGAAATTCTATGTTAAGTATTAAAATTCTTGCAACATATTATTCGTTGAGTGGTTTGTTGTTTCTATTTTTTTTTACCTCTATTATCTCACTTGTCTGTCATTTTTGTGCCACCAGCCAAGGAGGAACCTCATCCATATCATTTTTCCAACCCCACCATGCTCTTGTCTTGGTAAAACCAACCCTCTAGCTAACCAACAAAATAAAAAACCAACCATTCTAAACTTGAGGTGGCCTAGCTCTTCCCTTTAGTAGGCGGGTGCAAAATTTAGGACCAACAGATGTTATTAAGGAACAATACTACCTTGTTGGAAGTTATGATGACTTATATACAAGATGGACCACACTGGGGTAGGAAACGAACAAAATAGTGCTAGATTTCACCAATGTCTTCCATACCTTGTTCACCAAGTTGGGTATTAAAGAATCTGAGTGACATATGGTGCTCAACTACCACGACGATCTGCATAGATACATCCAGAAAAAATGGATTTTCTGTACATTTCATCCTTGGGTGCGACCTATCGATATGCTATCAAAATCGATCAAAATCTTAAAAAGAAGACGTGGAAATTTGGGTCTACAAACCCCTCGGAGAAAAAGTGGGGAAAAGGTGGCCTCAACCCGTAGATCAAAGGGTATAGCAAGGATGGGAAGCCTCAGGACAACCAATCTAAACTGCAAACAAATAAGGACAATGGGAAGACAAAGAAACACACTAGGAAATGGTGTGAGTTCCATACAAGCACCTGACATAACACCGCTCAAAGCAATAATTGGTGGCCAAGGTGAAATCCTTTGAATCATATAAAGGCTCCAACTCTAAGTCAAAACCAAAAAAATGGAGACGGAAGGTGAGTGCCTCTTTCATTCACAGATGTGGGTGAAGGGTAATCCGTTTCACTTCATCGTTGATAAAGGTATCCAGAAGAACCTCATCTCAACAGAGGTCATCAAGTGATTGGCTCTGCTGACATCACCACGCCCACAACCATACACCATCGGATGGCTCCATCAATGGAGCGATCTTCGTGTCAGCCAACAGTCTCTCATGGCCTACGACATCAAGCCTTTCAAAGATGAGGTATTGTATGATGTCGCCCCACTGGAAGTTTGTGATGTTCTTTTAGTGTTATTATTAATTTGGACATGAAATTATACAGGATACCAGAGGTAGTCCCATCTACTGACATTTCCTTGATCTCTTCCAAGAAATGCAGGAAGGTCATCTCTCAGACCAAGGAGTTTGTACTCTTCGTGATTCACGCTCAGAGTGAGAGGAAGGCTGTAGCCACATCCATGGCCTCCACGATAGGTCTCTCCATGTAGAAGAAGAAAATGGATAAGGTCATGAAAGAATAAAAATACATCTTCTCCTCACCCACTGGGGTACCTTTGCACTTCCAGGTCAAGTACTCAATCGATCTGACCCTTGGTGCACCACCACCTAATGGGCCAGCCTATCACCACTCTCTATCAGAAAATGAGGAAATCAAGCACCATATCCAAGAGCTTCTCAAAAATGGGCACCTCCATCCAATATCATCACCTCGTGGAAGCCCAATTGTGCTTGTGCAGAAGAAAGATGGGTCCTAGAGACTATGCATTGATTATCGGTCCATAAAAAAAATCACAGTCAGGAACCAATACCCAATTCCCTGAATTGAAAATCTCCTTGACCAACTCACGGGAGCCAAATACTTCAGTAAGATTGATCTAAAATCTGGCTACCACAAGGTCCCAATAGAACATACCAATGTATGGAAGACTGCCTTCAAGTCCAAAGAAGGTCTTTTTGAATGGTTGGTCATGCCCTTTGGCTTGACAAATTCCCCAACAACTTTCATGAGGATGATGGATGATATCTTGCGACATTTCACCAATTATTTTGTGGTAGTGTATTTGTATGACATCCACATCTTCAACAAGAATTGGGTAGAACACTTTCAACACATTCAACAGGTTCTACACACTCTGCGGAAACACAAGATATGTGCAAATTTGGAAAAATGCTCCTTTGACATGAACAAGGTCCATTAATTAGGATACATTGTGTATGAGCATGGGGTACATGTCGATCCAGCCAAAATGTAGGTTATCCATGACTGGCCAACCCCAACCACACTCACTAATCTCTAGAGCTTCTTAGGATTTTCCCATTTCTATCGTAGGTTCGTGTTGGGATTATCCCACATTGCATGGGCCCTTATCCAAGTGACCTGGGGCGATGGAAAGGAAACATTCCTGTGGGTCCATTCGTAACATAAAGTGTTCAATGATTTTAAGAAACGCTTCTACTCATCCCTGGTACTCTCATTACCCGACCTGCAACAATCGTTTGAGATTGAGACAGATGCTTCAAACTATGTTATGGGCACAATTCTCACCCAACATGGGCATCTCATGGCCTATCATAGTGAGACACTATCAGATATTTTCTGTAAGTACCCCACTTACAAAAAATAAATGTAATACATTGTACAAGACTACCGCCAATGGAGGAATTCTATTCTCGGGAAGGAGACAGTCATCCACACTAATCATAAGCTTTTGTAGTTCATGGAGACACAAGGAAAATTGCAGAATGACCGCCATCAGAAGTGGTCCACATACTTGCAACAATTCCATATCAACATCAAGTATAAGACAGGGAGCACCAACTGCATCACTGAATTCCTCAACCGACCTCCAGTTGTCACACTAACCACGGTGCTACACTCCTTATATGGACATGAGACCTCCGGATGGACCCAACTCTATGAGCGAGATCCTGACTTCACCACTACCTACCAGATGTTGGGCACAAACACAATTGTCACTGATTTTCATCTACAGGATGGGTTTTTGTGCCATATGTGTCATCTATGTGTTCCATCAAGCGAGCGAGCGAGGCTAATTTAGGAATATCACTACAATCGGATGGCAAGACACTTCGACATAGAGAAGACAATGGCAGTGTTGCAACAACATTTCTATTGACCGAAACTCTGACAGGATGTTAGCAAGTATAGTAGGTCCTCCATGACCTACGCCATTTCCAAACCAACCATTAAGAAAAAAGGCATGTACACCCCTCGGCCTACTCTTGACATGCCCCAGGAACCCATCTTTATAAACTACATGTTGGGCCTTCCTTCAAGCAAGCATGGAAATGACTGTGTTTTTGTGGTTGTTGATCGATTTTCCAAGATGGCGATTTTGGTTGCCTACAAGAAGAGCATTACAATAGAGGCCACTTCCAAGCTCTTCTTGAAATGAGTGTGGGTACATTTTGGGATACCACAAACCATTGTCTTCGACCGTGATATTCAGTTCCTTGGTACATTCTGGTCGATCCTCTGGTCACGGCTAGAAACCAAGCTCACCAAATCCACAACCTTCCAGCCCCAAACTGATGACCAAACTGAGGTCATCAACATGATGATCTTGCATATTTTTTTCATGTACAATTCCAATCATCCGCGCACATGAGATGAGAGTCTTCCTTATGTTAAACATAGTTACAACAGAGCCATACATATCTCAACTAACCACAACCCCTTTCAGGTGGGGTTGGGATTTCAACCATTGGGTCCCATGGATGTTGCACTACCCCTTGCGTACTCACAGGAAGAATCATCCCATGCACAAACCGAATCCTACAAAGCCACCCGGTTCATTGAACGAATCCAACACATATGCCAATAGGTTTAGAATATTTTATAAAAGTCCAATCCCAAGTACAAGCAACACCATGATCAACAATGGGTGCCACACAAGTTTCAGGCGAGAGATAAATTTTGGTTTCACTTGCAGAAAGAACACCTTACATGACCCCATCAGAAGCTTCATTCACTCCACTATGGACCTTATAACATCACCAAGGTTGTGGGTGACAATGATTTTGAGCTCAACATTCCCCCCTTCCTTGGATTGCACCTAGTGTTTAATTTGGACCTCCTTCGTTCATACTTTCCACCATTATTGGACACCTCAGAGGTAGCAGAATAGTTGACACCAATAGGGCTCAACCCTGACTGCATGGAACATGCATCCACTGAACATATCACAGACACATAGGTCAAGGTAACTCACCAAAAATAGTTTCATCCTTATCGTGTTGTCAAAGCAGGGCAACTCCTACACTAAGGCAAGTGTCTCACCCGTGGCCAAATTCAATAGAAATTTCCTCATCTGATGGGGGGACTCAATGCAATGGATACCATTACTTCCTAAGGGGGGAGGATTTATCCAGGTGTATATCAGTGGCCACCCACCTATTGAAAATAGCTCACATACAGATTTCATCTTGGCAGTTTCAATTTTCATATGAGCATTTTTTTTCTAGCTTTTTGGGTCCTAAATTTTCGGGGTCGTTTTGAGGCCCTAAACAATGTTTTTTGGGCCCACCATAATCACACTATTAACTAAGTTAAAGTGTGATGGAATAATTTGTAGTCCTCAGATATACCTTTCCAATGGGCTATTGTGCGCCTAAAATGAAGATCGTATGCAAAAGTTACGACCTCGAGAAGTTGATGTAATAACTTACCCCAACGGGGCCCACATGACTTTTGGCGCTTCATATCCTAGTGTTATGTTTTTGGATGTCTAGGGTTTTGGAATTCATTTTTTTATGTAAAAATGCTTCTGGAGTCTCATTGTACTCATCTTCTTGTGAATGAGCATAGCCATCACATCTCTTCTCAGAGATAAGCTGCCACCATTCTAGCAATCTTGTTTTAGTCTGTATTTTACAGTTTCGACATATTTCTTATTTAATAGAAGTCAAGTTTTATTGTATCTCTGTTATTATTCACTTTGTCTCTATGTTAATATTATAGATCTGTGTTTTCCTTTCATCCCGCTCATAAATATGGATCACCATTTTACCTATTGAATCACATAGGGTCCTAACCAGTGCATTTTAAACTTGCCTGGATGCTACATAAACTTGTTGTCATAGAGTAGTATCGGATATCTGACTTGAAACTTTTATGTTTGATGTGTTTATCATGATAAGATTTCTCTCTAGCCTTGTGAATTTGCTGATGAAAACCTGTGACAAACCGATATTCCTCAAGCTATACCAACTGTTCCAATCTCTCTTTTATTGTGACAGTGTCTGATAGCTCAGTGATTGTTGCAATGTGCAGGCATGGTAGAATGAACTCCATTAAGACCACGGCTTCCTGCCCATAGAAAAATATGAAAGGTGTCTGACCTGTCAACTTCTTACTTGTCATCCTGTATGCCCATAATACTGTAGGAACTCTTAAGTCCCAATCGTCTCTCCCTACATTGAAAATTTTGGTCAAGGAATTCTCCAAGATTTTATTGAAAGCCTCCACTATTCCATTAGCTTGAGGATGATATGGGGTACTCTTTTGATGATTTATTTGGAACTCCTCCATCAACAATGAAATTGTCTTATTCAGAAAGTGTGTGCCTTGATCAATGAGTAATATACACGGACATCCAAACCTTGTGACTATATTCTCAAACAAAAACCTTGAAGCAATCTCTGCGGTGCACTCTGTAACTGGGGAAGATTTTTCCCATCTTGTCAAATACTCTGTCGCAATGATAATGTACCTTTCCCTTGACCTTATTGCTTGTGGATTGATTGGTCCTACAAATTATATGGCCCACTTATCAAATGATTTCAATGTAACCTATGGATTTAAAGGCATTTCATATCTCCTAGATGACTTTACCACTCTTTGACATACATCACATGACTGGAAATATTCTTTCGTATCTACATGAAGTGTAAGCCACCAAAGTCCTATGCACAAATTTTTTTGTGAAATTTCTCTCCTTGCATAATGTCCTCCTGCAATCCCATCATGTGTTTCTTCAGGTATCATTGGTCTCTCATGTTCCAATATGAAACGTCTTAATATTCCATCTACCCCCAACTTGTATAAATTCCCTGCAGTCAACTAATAATCTGTTGCTTTTACTACCAGTTGTTTCTTCTATGCTAATTTCATCCCTGATGGATCCATGCCTATAATTAGAAATTGTACGATGTCTAAGAAGTAATCATCTACCATATCCATTATAAACAGAGGTGCATCTGGTAAATTATCATCTAAATTTCCTGCATATTCCCCTAACAATATGCGTGATAGATGATCGAGCCATGCATTTAGCTTCTCTGGTTTTACTACAACCATAAAGTCATATTCCTGAAACAGTAATAGACATCTGCACATTCTCCCCCCCAACACTAGCTTATTGACTAAGTATTTTAATGTGGAATGGTATCTGTATTGTTATCCCCTATCCTAGGGATAACTAAGGAGATTATGTCTTGAGGCCCACAGGTCCTAGACATGGAGTACCGAGAGCCATATTGACTTGAGCTTGGCCCTGGAGGGACCATATTTTATTCAACACCTCCCATCTATCAGAAGCAGCAACATCCGTCCCATCGGTATGGTTCTGAAGTAGCAATGGGTCTTGCTCCATGAGGTAATGAGTCTGAGTATCATGGTATGTGTCACCCTGATTCTCAAAACATTTGAATATGGGCATCGAATTCTCTTTTTCTTTATGACGTTTGCTTGGAAATTATGAATTTTAACTTGTCCATACCTGGGGGGGATGACAAAGTGCCCTAGCAAGTTGTTTCCCTTAGGGATGAGTTTCCACTGGGTGGGTCTATGAAATTTCATTGTCCATTCCTTCCATACTTATCACTTTTCATCATTTTCCCTCTCATCTATCCCCTACATTGCTTCGAGCATTGGGTTTTCCAAGCTAGTAAGGGTTGTACCTTGCCTTGTGTGAAGAAGGGGCCAAAGGCCTAGAGGGTAAAAGTAGTTGGAAAAAGTTAAAATCCAATATCAAACCTTGAGATGCTTCACCTAGGGATCCACAAGAAAGAAATAAAAGGATTTTCAACAAGAAAAAGGGGGGACCCATAAAATAAAATAAAACTCATGACCTAGTTGGTGGATAAGGGGTCTCATCATGAGTCAACCTATTAGTTCCATGGGCATGTAGCGGTATGACACTACTATTCACCTAGTTACCACACCAGGGTAGTGGCTCTTGGTGGCATAGCCAAGAGAAAGGGGCTCTCATCATGATCCAACTTTCTCATCTCTATGAAATTCTTGTGGGTAACGTTGGCACCGTTTTTCACCATGCCAGGGTAGTGTCCTCTAGCTATTCTCTTAAAAGAAAAAATTAATAAGACAAAGAGTAAAAAGGCATTGAATGGGATAGGAAACAATTTCATCCATGACAAGGTGCAGCTCACCCTCTACAATGGCACCCACAGGTAAGACCTACATTTCCCTGTTATCACTACACCCCTTGCCCAAACATCCCCACACCATCTCATGCATTTACATGACCTATATTGGTCTTCACCTGGAAACACCCCACACCTAAAGAGAATTATCTCAATAGGACATCTTGAGACCCTCTCCAAACGTTCCTTGTTAAATAGCATAACGTCTTTGAGAATTTTTCTGGGAAAGGGGGGGTTTGATGCACATGTTTGGGTAACTTGATTATTAGATGTGATTGACATTGTTATGATCCCTATGACTTATGATCCCATAGAGGGCATACTTTTTGTTGCTGCAGGACCATGACCGAAGGACGGGTACATATTTGGAGATGATTAGCTTGGATCTCCATAGGGATAAAATCCCACCAGATGGATGTTGAGACCCCAGCCAGGGTCAAAGGGATATCGGAAGCCTGTACCAGAGAAAAGAGAGGACATTCCATCAAAGGCACTTTGGCATGCCTGGACTAAGGAGGGTCTTTCCCTCCCACCATGACGTTGTCCCTTAAAGGCCCTTGACGTCATCATTATGAGGCTTGACGTCATCCAGTTGGGGTTTTAGGCATGAGGACGGTTTGGTTGACATGTGTGGCAGTTTCTAAGGGGTTTTGAGCCCCAACGTTTCACTTTGGAGACCTAGCATTCCAAGAGGGGGGCTAGGAGTGGCACAACGTCACCCTAAAAAGATAAAATTAGGGTTTTTATTGTCAATTGTATGTAAAAATGGATTTTTGATGTAAACTGGCCATGTCGACCTTTTTTTGACCTAAAATGTAATTAAAGGTAATTTGTATTGTATAAATAAGGGAAACATCTCTTATATTTTTCATCATATTTTACTCATACAAGTGTGAGGTCTGAAATTCGACCTCTTTTAAGGCTTATTCGTTGAACTAGGTGGTGTGCAACTCTTGGAGGGAGCTTATTTTGGTGTATTTTTGCATTTTCATGGTGGAAAGTCTTCAACTAGGGCTTATGGCTAGAATATTCTTGATGAAGTAAGTAGAAATCTGCAATCCTTCTTTATTTTGAATGGTTATGGTTTATTTACTTGTTCATTTATAAGATTATGAAATTGCTAGTGTGAAACCCTAGGAGAAAAGCACATGTTATTGTCCTCTTCTTAATAACTCTTCACCTACATAATTTTTCTAGAAGACACCTCCCTTGAAGGAAATACTAGAGCCCTAATTTATTAGCACTCTAGTACTATTGCTTCATTAAGATTTCATACTTTTATTTCAATCTTGACCTAAAGAAGAATGAAAATCGCTAGGGCCTAGGGTTACCTACTTCCTAGCAACTTTTCCTTCTATGGTTTTGGATGATTGAGGCCTTAGGCTACTAACACTTCAACCATCCTCCCTCTTCCTTTATCTCACCTATTATAATTTGTGTTATCCTCTAAGAATTGTCACTGCAATATTGACTCCATTTACCCTAAAAGGCACTAGTTCATGCCTTGCAAGTGATTGATTGATTGAGACAACTCTTAAACCATCTACTCTAAGACCTATACTAACTATTTCTAACTTTAAAATATACTAACCTACTAACTAATTTGTTGTCGTTGAAAAATATTTCTACAACCATCTATAACAGCAACAAGACCATCTTTAAAGCAAGTTTTAAAGCTGATTTTACATTGCCTTCATTGCTTCTAACAAATACTAGCATTTTTCCAAGTTTATGTTATCATTTTTTGTCATTATTGAAGATTTATTGAGGCATAATTGTGAAGCTATTTCTATATATACATTGTTGTTATAAATACTTATGTTGCTTCAAATTTTATATCAGCTTATGCGTTTTATCAAAGTCTATGGTTTTATGAAGCACTAACATCAAATGGTACTTGCAAATAGTATTTTTCTTGTTGTCTTGTTCTTGGTAGGTACACTTAAATATTACTTTCCTTCATCTTATTAAAACCTTTGGGACTTTTTTATTAGAGTGACCTGTGAGAGGGGTGGGACTTTCTTGATACTTTTACCTTAGCCTTATCAAACCCCCAAGTCACTAGGGACTGCTCCCCTGGGGTACTACTCCTAAAGAGAAAGAGGTTTCTTTTTTAGGTGACAGTGATAGGACAACCTCCTATTACGCCAATTTATTATTCACTTTTCTTTTTCTTTTGGGCAAGTAAAAATTATGCGATAACATTTTGGCGCCTTTGTCGGGGAACACTGAGTCAATTCTCCTCAAAGACGACACTTTTCGGTAAGCCTTTCCTCAAAATCCTTTATTTTACAAATCTTTCCTAGTGAATCCACTGAGGGTGATCCCCTCATCCGTTTGATAGTTTCAAGAAAATTATCTGGCGACTCCACAAAGCTCAGGGATGTATACCAACCCTCCCAAGTCCTTTAGACTAAAACCTCCCCGAAACTCTCCTATAGTAAAATCATTATTTGGAGGCAATCTTCCTTTAAACACAATGTCTAGTGCATGAACTTAGACTATTAATCCAAACCAAGCTAATAGCTAGAAGCAATGGTCATCTAAGATATTCAAACCGTTAGACATGACAAGCATACCAGGATACCCTAGGGTGCAAATTCCCCCCAAGTATGAGAAATGGTTGCCTAAATTCACTGGTAATGATGTAATCAATGTCGAGGATCATGTGAGTAATTTATGGGCCTTCTTTTAGCTTCATCCCATCAATGATGATGTTGAGGATCTAGCTATGAAATTGTTCTCTGCTACCCTCCATGATGGTGCTAGAAGTTGGTACAATGGTCTCCCTGCTGCTAGTATCAAAACCATGGATAGATTGGAGGAAATATTCCTCAAATGATGGAGTGTCAAGGAAGACCCCAACATGTTGTTGATAAGGATGAATAACCTCACAAGACAAGAGAATGAAACTTTTAGAGAATTTCATGATACATTTGAAAATTTAATGCAAAAGATCCCAGTGAGCCATCATCCTTCTGATAGTTTCCTTCTCTTTATTTACACCAAATCCTTTATAGGAAAAATAGGACATCTCCTCAGAGATAAATCCCCTAAAACAATCCAAGAATCCCAAGAGGTAGCTGCAAGGATTGAAGACAACCTATCATCATCTAGAGTCAAGCCTTTCTCTTCCCCAAGAGTCAAAATGGATGCTAAACCTAAGATAGTCCACAATGTTTAACCTACCTCAGATTTTAGTGCTAGCTTGGAAAAGATACAATTGAGTAGATGGCATGGTAAAAACCCAAGAAATAATGATGAATAGTATTTTCAACCTAGAAAGATCTCAGCAACAAGCTCCTAGGGTTCCTTACAAATGGAAATTTCAGAAAGGGAATCAAGTTTTTAGACCAAAGAATGATCAAGAGGTTCCTAATACCTTATCCCCCCAAAACATAGTAGATGAAAACCCTTGGTGCTTATAGTGTAGAGACTCACATTGGGAGCATAAGTGTCCTCTCAACAATGGTGAACATGACCAAGTGAACGTTGTTAATCATACCATTGAAAGTCCTCAATATTTCCTAAATTTCACACTTGAAGAACATCAAGAAGGCATAATGAAGCATCTAGAAGGCTAGGATGGAGGTGATAAATAACCTTGACCAATATTCGAGAGAAAAGTTGAAGAAGCAAGAATTCCAAGTATACAGTGGGAAAAAAAAGAATAAATCAACCTCTCTTTACTGGGCCTGTAATTTCACAAATAAGACCTCCACCTATGAACATACTTCTTCCTAAAAATCCTCCCAAAACCGATAAAGTGGATTTGACTTTAATTTTGAAGTTGCATTGGAAAAAATGCACATGACCATTCCATTAAGGGAAGTCATCAAAGTCCCATCTGTAAAAGAAAGGTTTGATTTTTTTTTCAAAATTTCAGATGAGCCAATTGACCCTCCTATCATGTTACAAGAAAATCACTTTAACGTTCAATATGATGGACATCCACCTTTCTTCATGACCTTGTTGATTAATAACAAATGCCTTAAAAATTGTATGCTTGATTCAAGGGCAGGTGCTAACATGATATCTCTAAAGGTCATGGAAAAATTAGGCCTAAAGGTCACACGACCTTATAGGAATATGTGTGGTTTTGAATCCAAGACCATACTCACTCATGGGGTAGTTGAGAATGTTGAAGTATGCCTTGGAAGATGCCCTGAGAGAGTGATCCACATGGATATTGTGGTAGTGGATGACCTGGATGTATGGGGAATGGTATTGTCCAGGAAGTTTGTTGCAATGTTGGGAGGCACCTTAGAGATGGATCTCACTTACATTAATGTGCCTATGAATGATGGAAAAATAAGTCACCTCCCAAATGTGCCAATGACCAAGGTCCATGTGTAGAAAATTGATGATGATATTGGAACTAACGAAACACATGAGCCAATCAAAGAAATTATTCCTCTATTTTCCCCTGATGATTTGCCTTTCACTTCAGAGGAAGACTTTGATCAACTACAATGGCTGAAGGTATCAACTCCTAGAAAAATACAAGGATAAAGAATTTGGGACCGTCAAGTTATTAAAGAAAGGAGAAGATGACATACTGATCAGACCATCCCAACAGGAAGTCTTCACAACATAATCCCACCCTCCTCCCTCAAGACAATATACTAGATTTATACAAGAAAAAACCAAATTTAAGACAAAGGATTACCAAGAGGGAGATGCGGTCTGGATGTGGGATACAAATAAGGCATAGCCTACTAATGTCAAAGGGAGTGCACAATTTTGGCTTGGACCTTTCAGAGTTGGAATGAAGTCAATCAATGATGCCTACTATCTATCCATGTTGGAAGGAAGAAGACGTCCATTACCGGTTAGTGGAAACCTCCTCAAAACCCATCAAGGGGCAAAGACTTGACTTCACAGGTCATAGGTCATACTAGAGATGTTGAGGTTCTAATGCGTTCTATGGTGAGAACATGTCCCTGAGTTGGAGCCATATGTTATCCCCTATCCTGGGGATAACTAAGGATATTATGTCTCGAGGCCCACAGATCCTAGACATGGAGTATCGAGAGCCATATTGACTTGAACTTGGCCCTGGAGGGCCCATATTTTCTTTATCTCCTCCCATCTATTAGCAACAACAACATCCATCCCATCGGCATGGTTTTGAAGTAGCAATGGGTCTTTATCCATGAGGTAATGAGTTCGGGTATCATGGTATCTATCACTCTGATTCTCAAAAATTTGAATATGTGCATTGAATTCTCTTTTGCTTCATGACGTTTGCTTGGAAATTATGCCTTTTAACTTGTCCATACCTGCGGGGGATGACATAGTGCCCTAGAAATTTTTTCCCCTTAGGGATGAGTTTCCACTAGATGAGTCTATGAAATTTCATCGTCCATTCCTTCCATACTTATCACTCTTCATCATTTTCCCTCTCATCTATCCCCTACATTTGTTTGGGCATTTGGTTTTCCAAGCTAGTAAGGGTTGTAGCCTGCCTTGTGGGAAGAAGGGGATAAAGTCCCAGAGGGTAAAAGTAGCTGACAAAAGTTAAAATCCAAGATCAAACCTTGAGATTCTTTGCCCAGGGATCTACAAGAAAGCAATAAAAGGATTCTCAACAAGAAAAAGGGGGGACACATAAAATAAAATAAAACTCATGACCTAGTTGGTGGATAGGGGGTATCATCATGAGCCAACCTATTAGGTCCATAGGAATGTAGTGGTATGAAACTACTATAAATCTGGTCACCATGCCAGGGTAGTGGCTCTTGGTGACATAGCCAAGATAAAGGTGGTCTCATCACGAGCCAACCTTCTCATCTCTGTGAAATGCTTATGGGTAACACTATCACCATTGGTCACCACACCAGGGAAGTGTCCTCTAGTTATTATCTTGAAATAAAAATAAATGAGCCAAAGAGTAAAAAGGAATTGAATGGGATAGGAAACAATTAAATCCATGAAAAGGTACAACTCACCCTCTACGGATGCACCCACGGGTAAGACCGACATTTCCCTTTTATCACTGCACCCGTTGCCCAAACATCCCCACACCATCTCATGCATTTACATGACCTAGATTGGTATTCAACTAGAAACACCCCACACCTGAGGAGAATTATCCCAATAGGACATCCTGAGACCCTCTCCAAACCTGGCTTGTTAAATAGCATAACGTCTTTGAGCATTTGTCTGGGAAAAGGGGGGTTTGATGCACATGTTTGGGTAACTTGATTTTTATATGTGATTGGCATTGCTATGATCCCTGTAAATTGTGAGCCCATGGAGGGCGTACTCATTTTTATTGTATGACAATGACTAACGAACAGGTACATATGGGAATATGATTATCTCGGACCTCCATAGGTATAAAATCCCACCAAATGGATGTTGAGACCCTAACGAGGGGCAAAGGGATATCAGAGGCTTGCACCAGAGAAAAGGGAGGATGTTCCACCAGAGGCACTTTGGCAGGCCTGGACCCAGGGGGGTCTTTCCCTCCCACCATGATGTTGTCCCTTGAAGGCCCCTGACATCATCATTTTGATCCTTGACCTCATCTAGTTGGGGTTTTAGGCATGAGGATGGCTTGGTTGGAACGTGTGGAGTTTCTAAGGGGTTTTTATCCCTAACGTTTCACTTTGGAGATCTAGTGTTCCACTAGGGGACCCAACGTCACCCTAGGATGGGCACGATGTCACCCTAAAAATATAAAACTAGGGTTTTTATTGTCAATTTTATGTAAAACTGGATTTTTGATGTAAATTGGCCATGTCGACCTTTTTCTTACCTAAAATGTAATTAAAGGTCATTTGTATTGTATAAATAAGGGAAAAATCTCTTATATTTTTCATCATCTGTCACTCACACAAGTGTGAGGTCTGAAATTCAGCCTCTTTTAAGGCTTATTGGTTGAACTAGGTGGTGTGCAACTCTTCAAGGGAGCTTATTTTGATGTATTTTTGCATTTTCATGGTGGAAAGTATTCAACTAGGGTTTTGGCTAGATTATTATTGATGAAGTAAGTATAAATCTGCAATCCTTATTTATTTTGAATGGTTATGGTGTATTTACTTGTTCATTTATAAGATTATGAAATTGCTAGTGTGAAACCCTAGGAGAAAAGCACATGTTATTTTCCTCTTCTTAATAACTCTTCACCTACTTGATTTTGCTATAAGACACCTCCCTTGAAGTATATACTAGATCCCTACCTTAGTAGCACTCTAGTACTATTGCTTCATTAAGCTTTCATACTTTTATTTCAATCTTGACCTAAAGAAGAATGAAAATCACTAGGGCCTAGGGTTACCTACTTCCTAGCACGTTTCCTTATAGGGGTTTGGATGATTGAGGCCTTAGGTTACTAAAAATTCAACCATCCTCCCTCTTCCTTTATCTCACCTATTATCATTAGTGTTTTCCTCTAAGAATTTCCACTGCAATCTTGACTCCATTTACCCTAAAAGGAACTAGTTCATACCTTGCAAGTGATTGATTGATTGAGACAACTCTTAAACTGTCTACTCTAAGACCTATACAAACTATTTCTAACTTTAAAATAGACTAACCTACTAACTACTTTTCTTCTGTTGCAAAATATTTCTACAACCATCTATAACAACAAAAAAATCATCTTAAAAGCAAGTTCTAAAGTTGATTTTACATTGCCTTCATTGATTTTGACAAATACTAGTAATTTGCCAAGTTTATGTTATCATTTTTGGTCATTATTGAAGATTTATTGAGGCATAGTTATGAAGCTATGCTATATATAAATTGTTGTTATAAATACTTCTATTGCTTCATCTTTTATATCAACTTGTGTTTTTTATCAAATTTTGTGGTTTTATGAAGCACTAACATCATATGGTACTTGCAAATAGTATGTTTCTTGTTGTCTTGTTCTTGGCAGGTACACTTAAATATTACTTTGATTCATATTATTAAAACCTTTGGGAATTTTTTATCAGAGTGACATGTGAGAGGAGTGGGACTTTCTTGATACTTTTACCTTATCCTTCTCAAACCCCGAGGTCACTGGGGATGTCTCCGCTGGGGTACTACTCCTAAAGAGAAAGAGGTGTCTTGTTTAGGTGACAGTGATAGGACAACCTCATGTTACGCCAATTTATTGTTCACTTGCCTTTGGCTTTTGGGAAAGTACAAATTATGCAATAACATGTACATCTTAAAGTGAGACCCCAACAAGTAATTTCTGAATTTATGTAGCGCATATACTATTTCCAATCCTTCTCGTTCTGTGGTAGTATAATTCTTCTCTTCTATAGAAAACTTCCTACTTGCAAAAGTGATTGGATGATCTATGTTCCCTTCCCCTAGTTTTGACACCACTGCACCTAATTCTATGGATGATGCATCTATGTGTACATGGAACTCTTTGTTCCAATCCAGAAAGATCAAAATTGGTGCGGTTACCAAGTTCTGTTTCAAGGTGTCCAACCCCTTCTAACAATCCTTGTTCCATTGAAACTTCACTTCCTTCTTTGTAACTTTTCCATCGGTGTTGTGATCTGTGCATATCCTTTGATAAATTTCCTGTAATAACCTGTATGACCCAACGCTTCCCTCAATTGTCTAACTGATGTAGGGGGTTCTAAATTCAGAATTACTGTGATCTTGGTTTGATCTACTAATAGTCCTTGTTTTCACACTACATGTCGCAACATAATTCCAAATGGTGCGCAAAAAATACACTTCTCCAGGTTCAACAAAATATGACATTGTTTTCACCTATACAAGAACAACCTAAGGACTTCTATATGATCCTTCAGTAGACTGAACATAATCCAATCATCCAGGTACACTTCTAAGAACTTATGGATGAACTCCTTGAATGTTGCAACCACTACTAATTTTGAAAACACTACCGGGGAATTATTCAATCCAAATGGCATAAATGTATACTGATAGGTCCCCTACTCAGCTGCAAAAGTGGTCTTGTGCCAATACTCATGCACAATTCTTATCTGATGGTACCCGAAGAATCCATCTGTGAAATAATAAGTCTCTTTTCCTCCTACATTCTCTAGTATCTCATATGTGAATGGTGTTGGAAATGGATCATGTAAACATGCATCATTCATCTTCCTCAGATCCACATAGATATTTATTCCTCCTATCTTATTGTCCTTCACCACCATTAAACTGATCCATTTAGATTCCTCTACATGTTCAATATTTCTTGCATCCAACATCGTATCTAGTTCATATTTCACCTTCTCTTTGTATTTTTGGTTTAACCTGTAAGGCCTCTGGTGCACTGGCTTAGCGCCTGGTTTTAGTGGAATCTTCATCTCACCTAAGTCTCCCACTATCCCCTTCATCTATGAAAATTTCATTGGGAATATGTCTTGGTATTCTCGTAGCAAGTCTGAAATAATATCTATTGTCTCATCACTCCAATAATATCCTATCTATGCAAACTTGGGATTCTTTGTTGTCCTAATGTTTACCTTCCGAGTATTTATCTGGTGTGTGTATGTGGCAGACTTAATCTTTAGCCCTTCTATTACTCGTTCTCCTTTTGTTTCAGGTACTTATACATTTCTAGGATCATCCTCATCCTATTCATCCTTAGCTACATTGTAGCACTCCAATGACTCATGGATATTTATATTGGCTATGTGCGCACTGCACACTAGTACTACCTCCATCGTTCATGTTATTGCACAACTTGTAATTTAATACAAAGGAAAGAAAATGGAAGGAAAATTTGTGTAACAAGAGGCTATCCTATCACTATCACCTCAATAGGATGCCTCTTTCTATTTAGGGTTGATGGCCCAATGGAGACGTCCCCAGTGACCTGGGGGTTTGAGAAGGCAAAGGTGGAAATGTTTATGAAAATGTCCCCTCTCACAGGTCACACTGATCAGAAAGTCCCAGGGTTTTAACCAATGAAGTAATAAAGAATTAAGATGTACCTGCCCAAAACAAATCAACAAGAAAATATATATTTTGCAAGTACAACTTATTATTAGTACTTCACAAAACCATGGATTTTATCAATAAAAGCAATAGTTGATATATGGTGAAGCAAACAGAAATTTATAGCAGCAATGTTTACAAGACAATAGCTTCACAATAAATTCCTTTAAATGTCTTCAAAATGACCAAGAATAATTACTCAATAACAACAAAGTACTAGCATTTGTCAGAAGCTCATTAGGAAGTGTATTAATCAACTTCCTCAATTTCTTTTAGGTGCTTTTAGTGCTGCAATAGATGGTTGTAACTCACTTTTGTAATAGCATAAAATAGGTTAGTATATTAGACTATTATAAGGTTAGGAGTAGTTAGTAGATAGCTCAAGGTAAATGTTTTGATAGTGGTTTTTGTCAATCACTCAATTGCAAGGCTTAGATCAGTGTTTTTAAAGGGTAAATGGAGTCCTTTTAGGAAGTGACAAATATTGAAGGAACAAATGATAATGAGAGAACTAGACACAAGAGCGTTAATAAATGAAGTGTTAGTATCCCAAGGCTTCATTCACCAAACCCTAGGGGGGAAATGGCTACTAGGAAGTAGGTAACCCTAGGCCCTAGTATTTTTCCTCCTTATAGGGCTCAAAAATAAAGTAGATAACGATCTAGATGAATAAAAATGTTCTAAGGTGTTGCAATGGCAAGGCCCTTGGAAAAATCTTCAAGAAAATCGGTTTTCTAGCATAATCTAGTAGGTGAAAGATATTAAGGAAAGGACACTAACATGTGCTTAGCCTCCTAGAGTTTTAAGCTAGAAATTTCATAATATTAGTATAAATGCAAGATAAATGTAACTATAACCATTCTATGAAGAAGAATTGCGGAAAATTTACTTACATCCACCAAGAATCATCTAGCAAATACTCTAGTTGAAAACTTCCACCAAGAAAAATGCCAAAATAGTCCAAAATAAGCCTCTTTCAAGAAGTGCACACCAAATTTCAGCCAAGTAACCCTAATTAGGTTGAAAATTTCAGAACTCACACTTGTGTTGGTGAAAGAGGATGGAAAAATACAAGGGAAAATCCCTTATTTATACAGTTATAATGACCAGAATTAGGTCAAAAAGTCCGACATGGCCAATTACATGTAATATCCAGTTTTTACATTAAATTACAAACTAAAACCCTAAATCAAGGTGAAGTCATTCCCTTTTAGGGTGACGTTAGGCCTTTTTAGTGCAACGTTGGCCTCTAGGAGAAAAAAGTTAGGCCTCCCAAGGCCTTTGGATCAAACCACACATGCCACTTGGCACACAACTGCCTCCAAAGTGTCCAAAATGTTGGGTAACGTCAAGGGTCGCAGAGGTGATGTCATGGGCCTTCCAAGGCCTACATCATAGTGATAAGGGAAATACCACCCTAGGTCCAGGCCTGTCAGGATGTCTCTGCTGGAACGTCCTCCTCACTCTCTAGTGCAAACCTCTGATTTGTCTATGCCCCTAGTTGGGGACTCAACATCGATCTGGTGGGATTTTATACCTATGGAGGTCCAAACTAATCATCTCCCCATGTGTACCTATCTGTCAGGTGTGGACGTGCAACAACAACAAGGATGTCCTCCATGGGATCATAAGTCATAGGGATCATAGCAATGTCAATCGCATCTAATAATCAAGTTATTTAAACATGTGCATAAAACCCCCTTTTCCCAGACAAGTTCTCAAAGACATTATGCTATTCTACAAGCCAGGTTTGGAGGGGACATTAGAATGTCCTATTGGGATAATTCTCATTGGACGTGGGATGTTTCCAGGTGAAGACAAATCCAGGCCATGTAAGTGGATGAGGTGGTAAGGGATGTCTGAGTAATGGGTGCAGTGATGACAAGGGAATTTATGGCTTACCTATGGGTGCCTCTAAAGAGGGTAAGATACACCTTGTCATGGATGCAAATATTTCCAAGCCCATTCAATTCCTTTTATAGTTTTTATCTTATTTCTTTTTCTTTAAAGAGACTAGTTAGGGGACACTACCCTGGCGTGGTGACCAGTGGTGACAATGTTACCCACAAGCATTTCACAGAGATGAGAAGGTTGGATCATGATGAGACCCCCTTTCTCTTGGCTATGTCACCAAGAGCCACTGTCCTGGTGTGGTGACTATCTTAATGGTAGTGTCATACCTCTACATTTCCATGGAACTAATAGGTTGGCTCATGATGAGACCCCCTATCCTCCAACTAGGTATTGATTTGATTATTTTATGGGTTCCTCTATTTCTTGCTGAGAAGCCTTTTATTTCTTTCTTAGGGATCCCTGGGCAAAGCATCTGAATGTTTTGTTCTTTTGGATTTTATATTTTTCCAGCTGCGTTTACCCTCTGTGACTTTATCCCCTTCTTCCCACAAGGTAAGGTACAACCCTTTGATAGCTTGGCAAACCCAATGCTCGAACCAATGTATTGGATAGATGAGAGGGAAAAAGATGAAAAGTGGTAAGTATGGTGGGAGCAGGCAATGACCTTTCATGAACCCACCCAGTGGAAACTCAAACCCTATGGGAACCAACTTACTAGGCAATCTTGTCATTCCTCCCAGGTGTGGACAAATGGGAAGGCATAAGTTCCAAGCACACGTTAGAAGTAAAAATAATTAAATGCACATATTCAAATGTTTTGAGAATTAGATTGACACATACCATGATACCCAGACTCATTACCTCATGGAGAAATACCCACTACTACTGAAGGACTGGGCCGATGGGATGGATGTTGTTGCTACTAACAAGGTGGAGTTGTTGAAGAAGAAATATGGGCCCTTTAGGGCTAGTCTCAATTCAATATGAATCTCGATACTCCATGTCTAGGACCTGTGGGCCTTGATACATAATATCCTTAGTTATCCCTAGGATAGGTGATAACATCTGGCTCCAACTCGGGGACATGTGCTCATTGTAGAGCACATGAGAACCTCAACATATCTTGTTAAGAACCAAATATCAATATAGCATAAGAAAAACCTCAGAATAAGTACTCAACGCCTTGAAAAAAATATAATTTCAGATAATAAGCCTCTTCGAGGGGGCAACCTCCTTTTACCCCACATAAATGTTCAAGTACAAGATGATTCCAAATGAAAATGTCCCCTTGGTATATATAGGAGACTAGGAGGTATAATTACAACTAATGGAATAAAGC
>ML778814.1:1033893-1045523 GCA_009831015.1 Picea engelmannii
CCCATAGTAAGATTGATCTTATTGCATTTTCCTGAGAAATTGATAGTTCCTCCATTTGCAATCATTACTTGAAACTCTGGCGCTGGATATACAAAGCAATTGAGAGCTTTGGCTAATTTATAGTGAATGAAATTATGAGTACTTCCAGAATCAATTAGGACTATTACCTTTTTCTTCTTGATGTATCCTTAGATCTTGAGGGTTTGAGGAGTGCTAATTCTAGCCAATGCATTACACGATATCGTGGAAGTCAACTCTTCAGATGAAATTGCTTCTGTGTTTTTGCATCTTGAGATGGTTCTTGTTCTTGTTCTTCTTCCTCTTCACAATCTATGTAGAATAATTTCTTCTCACCACACTTATGTCCCATACTGTACTTGTTGTCACAATTAAAGCATAAAACCTTTTCTTTTCTTTCCTCCAATTGTTGAGGTGTCAACCTTTTGGGTTGAGGTGTTTTAGAATAAGGGGCATTGTTCTCTCTATAGATGCTAGGATTGGTCCTTCTAGTAGCCATAACCATATTTTTACTTTCAACATTTCTTGCCACCTTAAAGGCATTCTTCAATGATTTGGGTTCCCAAAGGCGAACCTCATGTTGAATGTTATCTTTTAAAGTTACTATGAATACATCAATCAAGTGCTCATCTAGAATATATGTTACCTTTATATTCAATCTTTGGAAGTTCTCAATGTGCTCGGTAACTGAACCCTTTTGCTTGAGATTTATCAATTGGCTAAAGAAGGTATTTCTCCTTGTATCCTCATAGTGTGCTATCATTTCTTCCTTGAAAATTTTCCAAGTGACGAGTGATTTGCGAGAACAAATCCATCGATACCATACAAATTGATTGGGCTCTAAATATAAAGAAGCAATTCATACATTTTGTGTATGTGTCACATTATGTAGATCAAAGAATTGCCCCATCTGAAGTATCCATGTGATTGGGTCCTTGCCATCAAACTTCCTCATATCGATCTTAGGAACATGGTTGCTCTTCAACCCAAAGTTGGAATTTCTCCATTCTTGATTCACCTTCCTTGTGTCCTCATCATGAATTTCATGGGATGCATTTTCACTTTTAGGTGTCTTCTCTGTTACAAAATTTTTCAATACTTCCATGATCTCCTCTTTTAAACCATCCATCTTTTCCTCCAACTTATCTTCCATCTCTTGTAGTTCATCTTTTGTTACTATATTCTTTTGTAAATCATTTATGTCCCTACACATTTCTTCAACTTCATCAAGAGTCCAAGTAGGATTGTCTGGAGGCTTATTTGGTGTAGAAGTTCCCTTTTTGGGTGGCATGTTGGCCAAGTATCACTTTTGAATCTTGATTTTGAGGTGGTTCTACTAGACAATCTTTCTTCTGTTGTATCTCCCAAGTTTTGGCCCTTCTAGGTATGAAAATTTATTTTATGTAGTTCTCTGATATTTTTTCTTTGCAATGCCATAGGTCTAATCAAAATTGGATGTGCCAAGTGGAATTTATGGTAACTTCCCCACAACTTGATGATTTTTGGCCTTTCCAGAAGATCTCACTTGTATAGCGTTCCCCGCACAAAATAATTGATATAAAATTTTGAAACTCGTACCAGAAATAATACAGACTTTCCACTATCCAATGAAACCAGTATCACTCAATTTTGATACTCTAGGAAGAAGTTATGATTTTTTTACCTAGAACACCTTCTTGAGACTAGTCAATAGGACTAGTCTGATACCCTATCTTCCATATGGTGTATCTACAAATGTAATATGACCCAGAATATGAAATTTTCACCACAGATACCTTACTAATTTTTGTGAATAGCCTCTAGAGTTCAGGGTCTGAAACATTACAGAAAAAAAATTATAGCGAAAATTCCACAATGACTCAGTTCAGGATGATTCCAGAACCCTATCTTGCACAGGCTGTATCTCCGAAATTATAAGGCCTCAAGAGTGGAAATTTTAACCCAACGTACCTTGATCTGTCTACTAAATATCCTCCAAGAATTTCCTTCTGAAACATTGTAGAAAAAAATTTATAGCAAAAATTCCAAGGTGTCTTAGATGTAGCAGTGAAACCCAAAGACCTTGAGCTCTGATACCATATGTTAAGAACCAAATACCAATATAGCACAGAAAAACCTCAGAATAAGTACTCAACGCATTGAAAAAGAGATAATTTCATATAATAAGCCTCTTGTAGGGGGAAACCTCCTTTTACCCCATATAAATTTTCAAGTACAAGATGATTCCAAATGAAAATGTCTCCTTGGTATATATAGGATACTAGGAGGTATAATTAAAACTAATGGAATAAAGCTAACATAAATAAAATAACATTACTAATGTAATATGCCCCAATTAAGGGGTAATGAGACAATATTAGGGCTTAACATATCTGGCATAACATGTGACCTGCTTGATCTCAACAAAAGATTATTAGTAATCATTTGGGGTGGCGATATCACCCCTGGCTTGTATATGGTATAGTAAATGAAAAATAAACAAGCATATATACAAATGGAAATACAACTACTCTAGTATGAAATGTAGATGGTATATACAATGTATGAAAATTCCTACCTACTTACCTGTACTTACCTGGCATGTTGTTGGCGGGTGGTAACACTTGATGTGTATAGCGTTCACTGGTAACTTCAAAGCCTCTCCTTCCATGGTCCCCAGATTGAAAGAGTTTGTTCCTGCAGGACTTATGATCTTGTAGGGACCTATCCATATTCCATCCAACTTCTTGTGCATACCAGGTGTCTCCCATGTCTTATCCCATAACAACAATAGATCTCCCTCGATGAAATCCCTCTCCTTTGTCGTGTGATCGAAGGTTTTCTTGACATTTTCTTGGTTTATTTCCATTTGGCTTAGGGCGGTCTTTCTAGATTCATCCAACTCTATTAAATGGTTAATTTTTCCTTGGATTGCTTCTTTGTCGTTGGTGTATTGTTGAGAAAATGGAAGATGGGGATTTGGAGGTTCACATGTAGTTTAGCTTCTAACCCATACACTAGCTCAAAAGGGGTCCTTCCTGTTGAGGTCTTTGTGGTTATTCTATCTTCCCACAAGGAATACTTAAGTTTTCTATCCCAAGACCTCTTTTTTCCCCCCACAACCTTCTTGATGATGTTCATAAGGTTCTTATTCCTCGATTATGCCAATCCATTTCCCTGTGGATAATAATTGGAAGAATGAGATAGAACAATGCCATACTTGAAATAAAAATT
The DNA here is from genome assembly GCA_009831015.1 of Picea engelmannii. NCBI lineage: Eukaryota > Viridiplantae > Streptophyta > Pinopsida > Pinales > Pinaceae > Picea > Picea engelmannii. The sequence goes on from ML778814.1 coordinate 1,037,125, forward strand.
TTCTAACACAAGAGAACTGAAAGCTTTGGCATTGTCTGTGGTAATCTTGGACAGGGCCCCAAACCTAATTATGATTCTTTCCTCCAAAAATTCCATGACTACCTCCTTAGTGACCTTCTTTGTGGGAATAGACTCTACCCACCTAGTAAAATAATTTGCGGCTATTAAAATCCACTAGTAGCCATTACTGGAATTGTCTTTAAATTCCCTAATAAATTCCAACCCCCACTATTGAAAAGGATCTTCTACTACCATGGGTTTTAAAGGCTATGCCAGAAGTTTTGATTTACCAACAAATTATTGGCAAGGCTGACATGATCAGACATATCGGTGAGTATCATAAAATAACGTTGGCCAATAGTATCCAACTCTTAAGATCTTGTGGGTAGCAGTGTAGGCTACGAAATGTACACCACAATGTCTGGAGTGTAATTCCTTCAACAATTTATCAAATTCTTCTTGATTGACACATTTAAGGAGAACTCCATCAGGATCTTTCCAACCAAGGCCATTCTTAGTCAAAAAATATTTCCTAGATCTAAGTCTCAAAGCCCTTCTTTTGTAGTCTACTAGGTGATCTTGGCACGATAAATTCTTAAGGTAATATATTATATCGGAATACCATTCATCATGTTCTAATTCACTGAATACAACGTTTATTTGTTCACTTTCTCCCATTTGTATGGCCTCTTGGTTTCTCTCAGTCAACATCTGGGCCAAACCTTGTCCCTTTATAATCTTGGTGGGTTTTATCTCTAATTCATACTCTTGGATTTTGGAGACCCACTTTCCCCTAGTACCCCCAATCTTGTTGCGATAAGATATCCTTTACTGTTGGGCAAGGGACATAAGCCTTGATTTTATTATAATCCACGTAGTTTCTAAAGTGCTTAAGGGATTTCACTAAGGCATAAGCTTGTTTCTCAGTGATTGAATAATTCATCTCTAAATCCCTAAGGACTTTTCTCATGAAGGCGATAGGGTGTTCATAGTCGTCAATATATTTTTCTAGCAAGACACCTGCAATGGTGTCTTGGGAGGCAAAAGAGAATATTATGAAATCCCGTGAATAGTCTCGACTGATCAAGACTGGGTCTTGGGAGATAGTATATTTTATGTATTCAAAAGATTTAATGGCTTTATCATCCCATTTAAACATCGTATCCTTCTTTAGTAATGCACTCATGGGTTTTATCCTTTCGGCAAAGTTTGGGACAAATCTCCGAATGAAATTTATTTTTCCAAAAAAGGATTGCAAGGAATTCTTGTTGGTTGGGGGATGCATATATTTGATAGATTGGAACCTCTCAGGGTCTATAGAGATTCCCCCTTCATAGGCTATGTGTCCCAAAAGTTTCCCTTTAGCTATCGCAAAGACATATTTCTTAGGGTTCAAGGAGATACCATACTTTCTACATCGCTCAAAAACAATTCTAAGGTGTGATATGTGGTATTTCCTTTCCTTTGATACGACTGTGAGATCATCTTAGTAAATTTATATGATTTTATGAATGAGATCCCTAAAGGAAAAATCTATTTCTCTCTAAAAGGAATCACCAGCATTCAGAAGGCCAAACGACATCCTCAAGTACATAAATTTCCCCCATGGCGTGGTAAATGTCATTTTAAGCTAGTCTTCCCTTTTGAGAAAGACTTGGTTGTATCCAGAAAATCCATCCAACATGGACATCATCCCTTCCCCTGTAACCCTCTGTAACAATTGTTCCATATTTGGGAGGGAGCAATTGTCTTTCAAGGATAGTTGGTTAAGGTTTCAGAAATCTACACACAAGCGGATATCACCGCTTTTCTTTCGGACAACTACCAAATTTAACATCCATGACGAATATCTGATGGGAGCTATAATGCCAACATCGACCATCTTTTGGATTTCCTTTTGTATCTGGTTTGCCAATTTTGCGTTGACATGTCTTAGCTATTTTTAGAAAGGTTTGTATCCTTCCGTCAAAGGTATATCATGTTGGATAACATCACCCCTATAATCCTTTATTTCATCATAATTCCAAGAGAAGGTATCTTTGAATTCTCTTATGAGGTCTAGAATTTCCATCCTTTCCTTTTCAGTAGTCCATTTCCCTATTTTGATCCATATATGTGTCGATGTTGAAATTTAGGGCTTCATCTATTTGTTTGTTGGGTTATTTTTCCCTTGAAAACATCGTGTCTCTTAAAGAGGTGTTCTAAAGGGACACATCCTTTTGGAAAAGTGTTATTTTGGAGGTTGACCACATCTAGGTTCATGGAATCAGCCAGGAACTTTATCTATGAATCAGTGAATTCTCTGTTATTTTTCATGAATCTAATGATCTGGTCATCATCTTCAAAGACTTTCCAATGTTCCAAGTTATTAGGGATCGAAGGTCTAAACAAGACTTCTATTTTGCACAAGTTTTAGAGTGGGCCATCACAAGGTTGTAAGGTGGAAGAAGAAACAACTAGGGCATTTGCCACATATTTTTTTTCTCGAGGAACTGCTTTGATTGTCACCATTTCAAAATATTTTGCAATGGATCATGCAAAGTTATAGTACTTTTTTATTCTCTCATTCTTAGCAGCAAAGTCTAGTAACACTTGTGATACTATCAGATCTGATTCCACTATAACTCTTAGGTGTGTGACACCTTTATCCATCGCCAAGTTGAGACCTAGGATAAAGATTCGTATTTGACAATGTTTTTTGTACAATGATATTCAAGTCTATAGGAATAATAGAAGGTCTCCTTGGATGGGGTTGTCAATACAATACCTACCCCTGAGCTAGAAATCGAATGAACCCCATCAAAATCTAAAGTCCACATTCCTTCAGGTGTCTTGGTAGTTTCATCTTCTTAACTCGCCTCTTGGATGAACCAATTCTCAATGCCATTGTTAACGCATAGGAGTTGATCATCTGGCACACCAAGGGTCTCAATTAGGCATATTGTAATGGGTTCTTTGTGAAGGGTAAGGAATCCTCCTTCAGGGTGAGGTATGGTAGCTTCTCACCCTTGGTTTTGGAAACTTTTGGTCATTTTTCCTATAAGGTCCTTACGGAGTATGATTCTCCAATTTATTAGAGAATCTATTACCAATACATCAAAAGTAAAAGGAGAATCATGGAAAGCAACATTTAGATCCTTAATAATGCCTCGTGTAAATCCTTCTTGTGTGTTTGATTGTGATATGCTTAGACCTAATTGGTGCATGACCCTTTTGGTCAAAATATTACTAGGAGAATCTGGGTCAAAAACACAGTTATGGAGGAGGGAATCATTTACCTAGAGGGTAATGTAAAAAGGTCCAGTTTCCCCATATTTTGTTCCCATGCTTCCTACTTGGTAGACAAAAGGGGATTCCTCTTCAAGACTTTCATCCTCATAAATTTGAGGTAAGAAGTATTCAACATCTTCATCCTCAGGTGATCCAAACATGTCTTGAGTGGGTTCCATATCCTCAGGAGATTCATTTTGTTGAGAAAATAAGGAAGCATATTCCATGTTCGTGAAACCTGTGCTCCATTTTCTAGGGTAAGCGTTATATTCCACCTCAAGGATTTCTAGGAGGTCAGGCTCTAGTTCTATCATGCTCTCATAATTTGGTTCCTAGAAGTCATTGTTGTTCAAGAGGTTAAAATAATGAATGGAATCATTGAACCTAAGGTTTTCCTCAATTGAACAAGCAACCTCTTGTGCTTCTTCCAAGATTGAGGGTAATCGATGCTTGAGGGTGAACTACAAATTTCCCTCTAAGGAGTTTAAGTAATGCTGGAGAATAGCACTTTTTGGGTTAAAGTTGGGTTGGATTTTTCTAACGAGACTATTGAACCATTCATTGAAATACCTAATGCTCTCATTGGTTCCTTTGAAAGTCTTGAGGTATTGAGAGTAGAATAAAGATATACTTTCCTTTTTACACCATCTGCTTTTGAAATCTCGTTCTAGATCCTCAGGGGTTTTGAATCTCCCTCTTGGTTGATTTTTAATCCAGGTTCTTGCTGTTCCAGTGAGTGAGCTTGAAAATATCCTCATAAAGGTGTCAGCATGTTCTTTCCAGATTGGTGAAATTCAAACCCTTCACAAAATTTGGTCCAATGTGAGTTACCATAACATCCTTCATTTCCTGAAAATCTAGGTATTCAGGAATCATCCTTCTTGGGTAGATCATGTAATCCTCTTTGGGTGTTAGATAAATCCAAAGGGCCAAAGAGTTCTTTGTGAGACCATTTAGGAGGATTTACAAGGGTAATAGAATTTACAAGGGTAATAGGGATTACAATAGTAGAAGAGAGTGTGTACTGGAGTCCACTACAGGTCGTCATTTGTGAAGTCGCCAGATAATTTTCTTGAAATTATCAAAGGAATTATGGGATCACCCTAAGTGGATTCGTCGAGTAACCTTTGAAAAATAAAAACTTTTGAGGAAAATGCTTACCAAGAAGTGTCATCTTTGAGGAGAATTGACTCAGTGTTCCCTGACAATGGCACCAAAATGTTATCGCACAATTTGTACTTTAATCCAAATGAAAGGTTAATGGAAGGAAAATTGGTGTAATGAGAGGTTATCCTATCACTGTCACCTCAATAGGATGCCTCTTTCTATTTAGGATTGATGGCCCAGGAGAGACATCCCCAGTGACCTGGGGGTTTGAGAAGGCAAAGGTCAAAATGTCTATGAAAATGTCCCCTCTCATAGGTCATACTGATCATAAATTCCCAGGGTTTTAACCAATGAAGTAATAAATAATTAATATGTACCTGCCCAGAACAAAGCAACAAGAAAATATATCTTTTGCAAGTACAACTTGATGTTACTACTTCATAAAATCATGGACTTTATCAATAAAAGCAATAGTTTATATATAGTGAAGCAAACATAAATTTATAGCAACAATGTTTACAAGACATTATCTTCACAATAAATGGCTTCAAAATGACCAAGAATAATTACTCAACAACAACAAAGTACTAGCATTTGTCAGAAGCTCATTAGGCAGTGTATTAATCAACTTTCTCAATTGCTTTTAGGTGCTTTTAGTGCTGCAATAAATGGTTGTAGCTTACTTTTGTAACAAAAAAAAATAGATTAGTATATTAGACTATTCTAAGGTTAGGAGTAGTTAGTAGATAACTCAAGGTAAAGGTTTTGATAGTGGTTTTTGTCAATCACTCAATAGCAAGGCTTAGATCGGTTGTTTTTTAGGGTAAATGGAGTCCTTTTAGGCAATGAAAAATCTTGAAGGAACAAATGATAATGAGAAAACTACAGACAAGAGGGTTAACAATTGAAGTGTTGGTAGCCCAAGGCTTCAATCACCAAACCCTAGGGGGGAAATGGCTACTAGGAAGAAGGTAACCCTAGGCCCTAATAGTTTTTCTCCTTCTTTAGCTCAAAAATGAAGTAGATGATGGCTTAGATGAAGAAAAATGTGCTAGGGTGTTGCAATGGAAAGGCCCTTAGCAAAAGATTCAAGAAAATCAGTTTTCTAGCATAGTCTAGTAGGTGAAAGCTATTAAGGAAAGGACAATAACATGTTCTTAGCCTCCTAGGGTTTTAATCTAGTAATTTCATAAACTTAGTATAAATGCAAGATAAATGTAACTATAACCATTCCATGAAGAAGAATTGCATAAAATTTACTTACATCCACCAAGAATCATCTAGCAAATACTCTAATTGAAAACTTCCACCAAGAAAAATGCCAAAATAGTCCAAAATAATCCTCCTTCAAGAAGTGCGCACCAAATTTCAGCCAAGTAACCCTAATTAGGGCACACATTTTAGACCTCACACTTGTGTGAGTGAAATATGATGAAAAAATACAAGGGAAAATCCCTTAATTAAAAAGTTATAATGACCAGAATTAGGTCAAAAAGGTGACTTCATGCCCTTTTAGGGTGATGTTAGGCCTTTTTAGTGTAACATTGGCCTCCAGGAGAAAAACGTTAGGCCTCCCAAGGCCTTTGGATCAAACCACACATGCCACTTGGCACACAACTGCCTCCAAAGTGTCCAAAACACTGGGTGATGTCAAGGGTCACAGAGGTGACTTCATGGCCTTCCAAGGCCTACATCATAGTGATAAGGGAAAGACCCCCCTGGGTCCAAGCCTACTAGGTTGTCTCTGTTGGAACGTCCTCCTCTCTCTCTAGTGCAAACCTCTAATCTGTATCTGCCCCTGGCTGGGGTCTCAACATCCATTTGGTGGGATTTTACCCCTATGGAGGTCTGAACTAATCATCTCCCCATATGTACATGTCCATTGGGTGTGGCCCTGCAACAACAACAAGTACATCCTCCATGGGCTCATAAGTCAAAGGGATCGTAGCAATGTCAATCACATACAATAATCAAGTTATTTAAACATGTGCATAAAACCCCCTTGTTCCAGACAAGTGCTCAAAGACGTTATGCTATTCTACAAGCCAGGTTTGGAGGGTACATTAGGATGTCCTATTGGGATAATTCTCATTGGACGTGGGATGTTTCCAGACAAATACAAATCCAGGCCATGTAAGTGGATGAGGTGGTAAGGGATGTCTGATTAATGGGTGCAGTGATGACAGGGGAATGTATGGATTACCTATGGGTGCCTCTGAAGACGGTGAGTTGCACCTTGTCATGGATGCAAATGTTTCCAAGCCCATTAAATTCCTTTTATATTTTTTATCTTATTTATTTTTATTTCAAGAGACTAGTTAGGGGACACTACCCTGGCATGGTGACCAATGGTGACAATGTTACCCATAATAATTTCACGGAGATGAGAAGGTTGGATCGTGATGAAACCCCCTTTATCTTGGATATGCCACCAAGAGCCACTACCCTGGTGTGGTGACCAGTTGAATGGCAGTGTCATACCTCTACATGCCCATGGACCTAATAGGTTGGCTTGTGATGAGACCCCCTATCCTCAGACTAGGTATTGATATAATTATTTTATGGGTCCTGTTATCGCTCAGTTTGTAGTCTAGGTCAAGTAGGTGGAAGGTAAAGATCAAATTGGCATAACAGGAGCTTCCCCACCCACTGTCACCTCGATGGGGGGCTCTTTCTATTTAGGGTGGCTAAACCCAAGGGAGACGTCCCTAGGTAATCTGGGGTGTTGAAAGGAGAAGGGTCAATGGATTAAGAATCAAAGGTTAAAGTAGGTTTTCCCTTCACATATTACCGCCAAGAAGATAGTCAAAGGGAGGACAAACCACAAAATAGGCACTTGTTTGCGAGACAAGGCAAGAATAAAACTAAAACATGAAAATAGTGGTTAATGCTTCAATTGTCAATGACTATCAATATTAAATACACATGAGCATAGATAGCAATAATTATTGACAAAGTCAATGATTGCAAACAATGACTATGGCTTACTTCTCAATAACACTGAAAATGATATAGCATTCAATGTAAATAACCAATCCTTGAAATAACACAATGCATCAAATATCATTAAAATGCTCACATACAAAGATTGTTGCGTCACTATACTAGAGGTGACGTCAGCCTGGTTCTAGGGTTAGTTTGGTAGGCAATGAGGTGGACGTTTTGCAAAATAGACCAATGAAATTTATCTACACATCAATGTCTATCATTAGATGACATAGCCACAACTTTTTATACCAGCCAAGAGCTTAAACTAGGCATGACGTCATCATCAAATTAGGGTTAGTGATACGTTAGGGTTAGTAGGGTTTCAGATTTGAGAAGTTTGAAAGTGTTGTTTTGACACAAGAAACTCAAGGTTGGAGAGTTAGACTAGTGCCTTAGGGTATTATGGAGTCAAGAAGTAAAGGCTAGGTCTCGGGAAAATCTAAATCTAAGGACGGGAGAGTTAGGCTTTATGGTGTTGCAATGGCAGGGCCATGAAGTCAAAACCCTAAGGGGAGGAGGGTCATTCCGGTGTTGCTTAAGCAAGGCCTCATGCTCCTCCCTCTTTCTTTAGAAATCCTTGGCAAAAAACGGCTAGCTTCAAAACATAAATCTAGGGATGAAAAGTGTTGTAGGGACAAGGCCTTTCAAACCCTAAGAGTCAAACCCTAGGTGTAAAATCAATTAGGCCTAGGACGTCTTATTTCTTCAACTTATGCTTCAAAGCTAACTCAGAAAAAGGGGAACTAGTGTAGCAACGGCTAGGCTATATTCTCCTTAATCAATGGCTAAAACAAGCTTTCTATCATGGGGACATGTAGCAAGGACCTACTTGTGTGATTGCTACCTAGGGTTTCAACGATTAAGCAAAATAATAACAATGTAACCATAAAAGCAAGAGATTTAACTTACAACCATTCATTTAAGAAGTTTTGCATGAGAAATACACTTACAAATCAATGAAGAGCTTATCAAACCCTAGTTGTAAACCTTCCAATGATAGAAAACACCATAAAAATGCCAAGAATGATCCTCCA
>ML778814.1:1045573-1064712 GCA_009831015.1 Picea engelmannii
ACGTCCTCTATTTATACCAATCTTATGACCTTTAATTACAAAAATAGGTCATTAAAACAACCGACAAGGATGACTAACAATATTACACTGTTTATCACATTAAATGCTAAAAATGTCACAATATGAGCTAAAAAGGAGACGTCAGGCCCCTTTGAGGGAGACGTTGGCCCTTTTTTGGCAAGATCAACATCCAGGAAGCAAAATGTTGGCCCTTCCAGGGCTTCTCCAAGCTGGCACATGTGCCAGATGACCCCAACACACTGCCACACGCTCAAGAAAACATCCAGCTGTCTCAGGTGACGTCATGTCCATTAAAAGCAATCGTCCCATCTGCAGTGGGTGATCCCCCCTAGGCCAGGATCTGCCATGGTGTTCTGGTGGAACGTCCCTCTGTCTTCTTTGTGCAAATAGCTTATCACAACTTTGGCCTGCCTCTGCCATCCCAACAACCATCTAATGGGCTCTTCAGCTCCATGGAGGTACGAGCTAGTCATATCCCCATGTGTACCGGTCCACTAGTACCTGTCCGCCGGGTATGGTCCTGCACATCAAAAACTACGCCCTCCATGGACTCATCAGTCCTTGGGATCATAGCAATGTTAATCACATTTCATCATTAAAGTTATCAAATACATGCATGAAATCCCTAACATATCATCTAAGAGCTCAAAGACATTACACGGATCTACTATACAAAGCTGAAGAAACCGACAGAATAACCTATTGGGCTAATACCCACAAGAAAAGGAAAGTTTCCTCAAAGGATCATTCAATCCATGTATACGAAGTGGTATGGTATTAGGGATGTCCAATCATAGTAAGACCAGGGGTAGGTGTTGTCCGTGGGTGCCTCTGTAGGAGGTGAGTTGTACCCGTCATGGATGCACTTTTTTCCAAGCCCCTTTATTTGCCTTTATTTTTTCATTTATTTCTTTTCTTTCTTTTTTACTTCAAGGTCTGACCAGAGGACACTGCCTTGGCGTGGTGACCAAAGCTGACAGTGTTATCCACTGGTATCTTCACAGAGATGATAAGGATGGCTCGTGATGAGACCCCCTTTCCCTTGGCCATGCAACCAAAGGTCACTGCCCTGGCATGCTGACCAGATGATGGCAATGTCATACTGTTGGATACCTATGAACATAATGGGTCGTATCATGATGAGATCTCGCATCCTCTTGGTTAGGTATTGTTTTATTATTTTTTCTTAGGGTCCCTTTAGTTTCTTATCGAGAGGCCTTTTATTGCCTTCTCGGGGATCCCTTGGGCGAAGCATCTCTAGGTTTCATTTATGGATTTTATCTTTTACCAACTACTTTTACCCCCTGGGCCTTTAGCCTCTTCTTCCCACAGGACAAAGTGTAACCCCCAAAAGGTCATCCTAATGGCCGGACTAGGGGAATGGGATGGATGTGCAGGAGATAAGATGTAAAATGATAGAATGGTGGGAGCGGACGATGGCTCTACAAATCCCCCTTGGTGGCTAACCAAAACCCATGAATACAAGCTTGCTAAGTCACCCCATCAATCACGCCAACAATGGTCAAGTGGATTAGTGAAAGATCCAAGCAGTTATCAGAAATGAAAGGAACCTAATGCATATATGAGAAGGTTATAATGATCAAACATGACACATACCATGATACCTCGGAACAATTACCTCATGGAGCAAGAGTCCTCTCTGATGCAAGTCCAAGCCGATGGTGATGGAAGATGTTGCTGCTGAAAGGACAAGTCTGGTGAAGAAGAGGAAGGATGGGCCCTCCAGGGCCATGCTCAGGTTAATCCTGCTCTCGGTACTCCATGTCTAGGACCTATGGGCCTCAAGACATGATCTCCTAGTTATCTCTAGATATCGGGGATAACATCTGGCTCCAACTCGGGGACATGTGCTCACCGTAGAGTGCATGAGAACCTCAACAATCTCTGGCATAACCTATAGACCTGCTCACACTTGACAAGAAATCATTAGCAACAAAAGGTGGGGTGGTATTGCCACCCTGCAAAATAAGACATGTGCATATAAAGTAATCATAAATGTAAATAGAAAGAAAAAAACTTACCTGCACTTTCCTGTTGGTTGCATGTTGGTGTAGTCAAACAACTAGTGAAGCCAAGCTAACAACGTTCCTTGATACCTGCCTTTGTGCTTCATCATAAACCAAAACAGTGACAAATCAAGCACAAAAATGTCATGAGCTAGAATACATATCATATCATCGAGAAGGTTAGACTCTAACTCATGGAGGCGGGTGGGAGGGAGAAAATTCTGCTAAGTCCATCTCTGAGAAGAGTACTCAATCCTATCCAAGAAAGGGTCATGAAAGACACAAGGTTCAGAAAACCAACTCAAAGGACCTGTAAACTGGTTACCTAGGACATCCTCATGCTCTAAAGTCAAGGAAGGTATTGACAAAGATTTAGCAGACGAATGGCAAACTATCAAGTGAAAGTTGAAAAACTGATTGGAACTAGCATTACCCAACCAACCCTTGGAGTCTAGGGTTTTCCCAGGAGGAAACTCAACAATAAAAAAGGTATTTCCCAAATACACCTTTAATGGAAAAGCATGGCAAAGTAATAGGTGGTTGGGGTGAAAAGTCACGAGAAACCTTCTTTAGGCAAACAATGTCCTTACTTGTATTAAAATCTGAGCACAGCGGTGGTTGGCAATCATCTTCATGAAAAGAGTCCAAATGCTGAGACGGGTACTCATAAAAAAACTCAAGGTAAGACTGAAAATCATCAGAGGAATGAGGTACTAGGTCACCCTTGGTTTTTTGAAAGGTACAAGTAAAAACCTCATCTCCTTGTTGTCATTGGTCGATGGAAATCTGTTGTGACAATTGCAAGGGAAACAACTGGAAATGACTCTCAGTGTCATAGATAGGATCCAGGTCATAACCAACTATATCCCACCTACGTCTCCCAACATATATGAACTCATCAATGTTATCAACAGTGTCATTATCTGTGTCATAACATGCAGGGTTTGAAACATTTGAAAATTCATCCTCCTCCTCCTCTTCATCACAAGGTAAAGCATTATCAAAAACTAGGAGAGGAGGGTAACTTACTGTTTCTTGTTGCGCAGGGATCTCGAGGATCTCGATGTTTTCAGCATGTGTCATTGTTTCATCCTCATAGACTGCTTCTCTATTTTTGATCGCACAACAAGGGCCATCAACTTCGTTCAAATCTTTCTTTTCTCCGTCATTTTCTGAATCAAGGAACAAGGTGTCATTGACATCTGGAACACAACTAACCTCATCTTCTTTTTGTTGTGTAGGAGAAAAGGGCTCTTGGATTGCTTCATCAGAGGGAGGGGCACACATTGATACTTCATTATTTTTCTCAGGTTCCATGTCTTTAATCATCCCATGTTGAATGATGGTCTGCTTCCCTTCTTCTTGGAAATCATCAACACGGTTTTCATGGGAATACAAACTTTCCATAGTAAGAGTACCCGAGGTGAAGAGGTCCTTCATCCTTGATGAGAAGATGTTCTATTCAATTCCTTTAGCCATGCCATAAGCTTCAGTGAGCGTCTTTGGGGCCCTTTTACTGAGGGGAAAACCTAGGTGAGCCAAGATCGCATGGGTATAGAGATGAACAACATACTCTTCTTCAGGACGATGGCTCGCAGGAATCTGATGTAGAGTGCCCTAAAACCTACTCTGAAAGTTAAATAGGGTTTCATTCTCAGTTTGTTTTATATCCTCAAAATTTTTTTGTAGTACTGAGATGTCCTCTGATTGAATGCCCCATTCTTCAAGAAAGACTTCTTCCAACTGGTCCATAGAGGTGATGCTAACATTAGGAAGGTTATCATACCACTTCTTAGCATTTCCATGAAGAGTGTTTGAAAAAAGTTTCATCACTACATCTTCAGCATCATCATCGACAGGGTGGAGCATAAAGTAGGAATAAAATTCACTCATATGAAAGTCATCTCTTTCCCCATTGTCACCAGTGAATTTAGGGAGCCATCTCTTGGAGATCGGGGGCATTTGTCTTGGGTATCCTAGGATTTTTCTCATGTTTAAAGGTTTATAGCTCCCGGGATCCCATTGTGAAGTCATTGTTGGCTTCGTCATCAATGGAGTCGCCAGATAGTTTTCCTGAAACTACCAAAGAATAGGGGGAAAATTTGTAGTGGAGTCGCCAGGTAAGCTTTTAAGAAAAGGTCTTTGAGACAAGGCTTGCCAAAGGATTTGTCGTTGAGGAAGATTGACTCAGTGTTCCCCGACAACGACGCCAAAATGTTATTGCTCAGTTTGTAGTCTAGGTCAAGTAGCTGGAAGGTAAAGATCAAACTGGCGTAACAAGAGCTTCCCCACCCACTGTCACCTCAATGAGGGGCTCTTTCTATTTAGGGTGGCTAAACCCAAGGGAGACGTCCCTAGGTAATCTGGGGTGTTGAAAGGAGAAGGGTCAATGGATTAAGAATCAAAGGTTAAAGTAGGTTTTCCCTTCACAGATTACCGCCAAGAAGATAGTCAAAGGGAGGATAAACCACAAAATAGGCACCTGTTTGCGAGACAAGGCAAGAATAAAACTAAAACATGCAAATAGTGGTTAATGCTTCAATTGTCAATGACTATCAATATTAAATACACATGAGCATAGATAGCAGTAATTATTGACGAAGTCAATGATTGCAAACAATGACTGTGGCTTACTTCTCAATAACACTGAAAATGATATAGCATTCAATGTAAATAACCAATCCTTGAAATAACACAATGCATAAAATATAATTAAAATGCTCACATACAAAGATTGTTGCATCACTATACTAGAGGTGATGTCAACCTGGTTCTAGGGTTAGTTTGGTAGGCAATGAGGTGGATGTTTTGCAAAATAAACTAATGAAATTTATCTACACATCAATGTCTATCATTAGATGACATAGCCGCAACTTTTTATACCAGCCAAGAGCTTCAACTAGGCATGACGTCATCATCAAATTAGGGTTAGTGAGACATTAGGGTTAGTAGGGTTTAAGATTTGAGAAGTTTGAAAGTGTTGTTTTGACACAAGAAACTCAACATTGGAGAGTTAGACTAGTGCCTTAGGGTATTATGGAGTCAATAAGTAAAGGCTAGGTCTCGAGAGAATCTAAATCTAAGGACGAGAGAGTTAGGCTTTATGGTGCTGCAATGGCAGGGCCATGAAGTCAAAACCCTAAGGGGAGGAGGCTCATTCCGGTGTTTCTTAAGTAAGGCCTCATGCTCCTCCCTCTTTCCTTAGAAATCCTTGGCAAAAAACGACTAGCTTCAAAACATAAATCTAGGGATGAAAAGTGTTGTAGGGGGAAGGCTTTTCAAACCCTAAGAGTCAAACCCTAGGTGTAAAATCAATTAGGCCTAGGACGTCTTCTTTCTTCAACTTATGCTTCAAAGCTAACTCATAAAAAGGGAAACTAGTGTAGCAATGACTAGGCTATATTCTCCTTAATCAATGGCTAAAACAAGCTTTCTATCATGGGGACATGTAGCAAGGACCTACTTGTGTGCTTGCTACCTAGGGTTTCAATGATTAAGCAAAATAATAACAATGTAACCATAAAAGAAAGAGATTTAACCTACAACCATTCAGTTAAGAAGTTTTGCATGAGAAATACACTTACAAATCAATGAAGAGCTTATCAAACCCTAGTTGTAAACCTTCCAATGATAGAAAACACCATAAAAATGCCAAGAATGATCCTCCACAATGATAGTTCCTCACTTCCAAGAGAAAAATACCAAGACAAATGACTAAAAATGATTCTCTCACAAGAGAGTGAGTTCTATTATATTTAAAATGAGGTCCAACGTCCTCTATTTATACCAATCTTATGACCTTTAATTACAAAAATAGGTCATTAAAACAGACGACAAGGATGACTAACAATATTACACTGTTTATCACATTAAATGCTAAAAATGTCACAATATGAGCTAAAAAGGAGACGTCAGGCCCCTCTGAGGGAGACGTTGGCCCTTTTTGGGCAAGATCAACATCCAGGAAGCAAAACGTTGGCCCTTCCAGGGATTCTCCAAGCTTCCACACGTGCCAGATGACCCCAACACACTGCCACACACTCCAAAAAACATCCAACTTCCTCAGGTGACGTCCTATCCATCAAAAGCAATCGTCCCATCTGTAGTGGGTGATCCCCCCTAGGCCGGGCTCTGCCATGGTGTTCTGGTGGAATGTCCCTCTGTCTTATTTGTGCAAATGGCTTATCACAATGTTGTCCTACCTCTGCCATCCCAACAACCATCTAATGGGCTCTTCAGCCCCATGGAGGTCCAAGCTAGTCATATCCCCATGTGTACCGGTCAACTGGTACCTGTCCACCGGGTATGGTCTTGCACATCAAAAACTACGCCCTCCATGGGCTCATCAGTCCTTGGGATCATATCAATGTTAATCACATTTCATCATTAAAGTTATCAAATACATGCATGAAATCCCTAACATATCATCTAAGAGCTCAAAGACATTACACAGATCTACTATACAAAGATGAAGAAACCGACAGAATAACCTATTGGTCTAATACCCACAAGAAAAGGAAAGTTTCCTCAAAGGATCATTCAAGCCATGTATACGAAGTGGTATGGTCTCAGGGATGTCCAATCATAGTAAGACTAGGGGTAGGTGTTGTCCGTGGGTGCCTCTGTAGGAGGTGAGTTGTACCCATCATGGATGCACTTTTTTCCAAGCCCCTTTATTTGCCTTTATTTTTTCATTTATTGCTTTTCTTTCTTTTTTACTTCAAGGTCTGACCAGAGGACACTGCCTTGGCATGGTGACCAGAGCTGACAGTGTTATCCACTGGTATCTTCACAGAGATGATAAGGTTGGCTCGTGATGAGACCCCCTTTCCCTTGGCCATGCAACCAAAGGTCACTGCCCTGGCGTGGTGACCAGATGATGGCAATGTCATACTGATGGATACCTATGAACATAATGGGTCGGCTCGTGATGAGACCTCCCATCCTCTTGGTTAGGTCTTGTTTTATTATTTTTTCTTAGGTTCCCTTTAGTTTCTTATCGAGAGGCCTTTTATTGCCTTCTCGGGTATCCCTTGGGCGAAGCATCTCTAGGTTTCATTTATGGCTTTTATCTTTTACCAGCTGCTTTTACCCCTTGGGCCTTTAGCCCCTTCTTCCCACAGGACAAAGTGTAACCCCCAAAAGGTCATCCTAATGGCTGGACTAGGGGAATGGGATGGATGTGCAGGAGATAAGATGTAAAATGATATAATGGTGGGAGCGGACGATGGCTCTGCAAATCCCCCTTGGTGGCTAACCAAAACCCATGAATACAAGCTTGCTAAGTCACCCCATCAATCACCCCAACAATGGTCAAGTGGATTAGTGTAAGATCCAAGCAGTTATCAGAAATGAAAGGAACCTAATGAATATATGAGAAGGTTATAATGATCAAACATGACACATACCATGATACCTCGGACCAATTACCTCATGGAGCAAGAGTCCTCTCTGATGCAAGTCCAAGACGATGGTGATGGAAGTTGTTGCTGCTGACAGGAAAAGTCTGGCGAAGAAGAGGAAGGATGGGCCCTCCAGGGCCATGCTCAGGTTAATCCTGCTCTCGGTACTCCATGTCTAGGACCTATGGGCCTCGAGACATGATCTCCTAGTTATCCCTAGATATCGGGGATAACAGGTCCCTCTGTTTCTTGCAGAGAATCCTTTTATTGTTTTCTCGGGGATCCCTCGGCAAAGCATCTGAAGGTTTTGTTCTTTTGGATTTTATCCTTTTCTAGCTAATTTTACCCTTTGGGCCTTTAGCCCCTTCTTCCCATAAGGTAAGGTACAACCCTTTGATAGCTTGGAAAATCCAGTGCTTGAACCAATGCAAGGGATGGATGAGAGGGAAAAAGATGAAAGGTGGTAAGTATGGTGGGAATGGATAATGACCTTTCATGAACCCACCCAATGGAAACTCAAACCCTATGGGAACCAACTTACTAGGGCATCCTATCATTCCCCCCAGGTGTGGAAAATTGGAAAGGAATAAATTCCAAGCACACGTTAGAAGTAAAAATAATTAAATGCACATATTCAAATGTTTTGAGAATCAGAGTGACACATACCATGATACCCAAACTCATTACTTCATGGAGTAAGACCCACTTTTGCTAAAGGAACATGCCGATGGGATGGATGTTGTTGTTTCTTATAAGGTGGAGGTGTTGAATAAGAAATATGGGCCCTCCAGGGCCAAGCTCAAGTCAATATGGCTCTCGGTACTCCATGTCTATGACCTGTGGGCCTCGAGACATAATCTTCTTAGTTATCCCTAGGCTAGGGGATAACAATTCCTTCTTCCAAGAAAATTTTACTTTGAATAGATTGTAACGCTGCATCTATAGATGGGGATTCATGTTCAATTAATGTGAACGTGACTCTGAACCTCTAAATCAACTCTTCCCATCGTGTCATCTCCCCGCGCATTTCCAATTCAAAATACCAGTTCTTCGGAATCGTGTCCAGTGTGTGTATAAATATGTGTGTCCATTCTATATCTGGTACCGAACTCCATAAAGCCCTGCACTTCTCAACATGGCATGTTGGGTCACTCTCTCCTTTATACTTCTGTGCAATTTTTTCTTCCTCAAAGTCAAATCGTATATGCATTAATTTGTTGCACTGTGGCCAATCTCTTATCCCCTCTCTATGTACATCACACCATCTAGCTAGACTCTCCTTTAAGATGAAATCAAGTGCTAACATCCTTTGTTGTATGGGTACATGCAGTTCAAATACATTTAAAAACATGCTTATATCAATTAATACATCATGTCTAGGTGAATCACACAACTTCGTTCCAATCCAGCTCAAGGATCGGTTTATGCATGCACATCATCTAGTTGACACTTCGTGCATCCTCTGTTGCCAATGCTCTAGACCTACTTCTGAATCTGATGCGTACGAACTGATACTTCTCCAACTTAGCACACCATCTATTTTTGGGTTGACATAATCCTCCATCCATGCAGTCAGGTTATCTAATTTGTCAATGGCCTTCCCTCTTTCTAGCTCTTTGTATCTCTTTCCTTCTAATGGGTCCAAGGGTGCAATAAATTTAAAATCTCCAACCTCAAATATCATCTCCCTCCTTTTCAATTTAATGATTTCCTAGTTATCGAAGGCCCATTCCAGTCCCATGAATGATGGATATGGTTGATTGTCATCCACGATCTCAATAACTTCAAACTCTGCCATGATGTGCACCCCATCTATGTTCACAGGTACTCCTATCAAACAATCGATCAAGACTATTTTGTGCTGATTTGAGAGCCTTAACTGAACATGAGGCCATACTAACTTGGGTTTTTCCATCATCTCCCATGTCTTCTTTGGTAACACATTCACGTCATATCCCAAGTTCAAGATGACATTATCTACATCATACTCCCCAATCTGCGCACTAAATCAAAATTCTTCATTGGTTCTCTTCCTGCACAGTACCTGATTTACCATCATTTTTGTGATAGGATTTTACCTTCCTCGTGTGCAGTGATCAATCATGTCATATAGTGTAATCAACAAAGTTTCATCCTTCATTATCTCTATACAACTCGTCAAATTTATTTTTAGCATGCTTACCTTTCCCATTGTCTTATTTGGCATCATGTGATCTTCTATACGATGCGAAAATGATGTTGATGATCCCCATTCCTATCCAAGTACTTCTCTTCTCGCTTTCTGATAAGTCTCCTTTTCCTGTTGACGATCAAAAGTTGGCGTAGGCCCTACTGAATTCCTTACCCATTGCTCTGTGTGCTTTCCCTAATTCATTATATCATCCACTGTTCTATCTCCTCCATGTGTAACAACTGCTATTCTTGGTCCCTCATTCTATTGTTTAGATGATATCTTCTTCACATTCTGATTCTGATTCTGGTTCGGCTTACCTTTGGCCTACCATTTCACCACTAGTTGAGGACAATATTTTGTCGCATGATCCAATGCTCTGCAATATCTGCACATTGCACATGGATTCTGAAAGTCATGATCCAAGTGTTGAGGTTGATTATATATGTAACATATAATCAGTCCTCTTCCTCCTCTACCGAAATTTCCTCTGCCTCAACCTCTACCAAATGTTCCTCTATTCCCTTGATTGAAACCTCTTTGATTGTTGTATTGTGGAACACTCCCTTCTATTGCAACATTCTCTTCCTAAATCCTGTACATATCTAATGTGTTCTCCCTCATTAATTCGAACGTGCGACAATCCTTCTCTTCATGTCCCATAGAATTGAAAAATTTGCAAAACAAGTTTCTTGGTGTGTCAGGAAATGAGATACACTTCCACACTAAACCTAGAAGAGGAGAAGAATAATTTAATCAAGAACGTAAATGACAAAGCAATCACACAGTACACCGAGATTTTACCGTGGAAACCCTAAACCGGGAAAACTAGCATTCCTTGAGCATTCTTCTCTCTTGTTGTCTTATTCAATATGAATAAAAGGTTACATGTCTAACCTTGGTCCACACCTAAGACACAATCAACATCATACCCTCTTGCCTATGAAATAACAACCCTATAGCCAATCTAGCTTACATATGCATGACCAACAACCTACAATTTACAATATTTACATTCATTAGCCTTTAAGGCCTTACAACAAGCCTCTTTATAGGCTTTACAACAGGAAAAAACCAAAATAATTGGTGCCCAAAAATGGTTACAGATCCATGCATATCATTGGCTACAAATCCCACAAATCCTGGGATTCTGTTATAGTCGACTCCAAGTCAGATTACCAGTTGGCCTTGATCTCTAGCCGGTCATCTCATGTCCACACTTCGACTTCTTGTTGGTTTACTTTTCATCGATATATTCCAATTCGACTTTACCCGATCGACTACCTCAACCTTCAACTTGCTATCGATCCACCTCGACCTTCGACCTACTGTCGATCCACCTTGACCTTTGACCATCAGTCGATTCACCTCGACTAGACTTTCACTGCAAAGAATATAAAAACCCAACATTCTCCCATTTGTTGTCTTCTTTGTTGAAACATGACATTCTTGAACTTTCATTCACAAACCCAAGGAAACAATGCTCATTGCCTCTCTACACCAAGAAAACTTCATAACACTCATAGACTTGGTCAATGAGTCTACTATGTTTTCCAACATGTCTAATTTCCACAGTATCACCTTGTTACTTTCCACTGTATCTCTTACGAAATGGTATTATTGTACATCAATTTTCTTAGTCTTCGAATGATAAGTCAGGTTCTTTTCCAGAAATATTGTGCTTTGACTGTCGCAACTCACCTACATAGATCTCTGATCAAACCTGATTCCTAAACACAACCTTTTCAACCATACTGCTTCTTTGCTTCCATGAGTGGTCGCCATGTATTCAACTTCTATTGTTGATAAGGCTACGAAATCCTGACGCTTACTGATCATCCAACGTATTTCTTCATCACCTTGAAGACATATCTATTGGTCAACCTCCGTCAATCCATATCTCCAGCCCAGTCGGCATCAAAAAATCCATGTACATTTAATTTTCCATTGTCATCTCCAGGTCTTCCTCGGTAGCATATAGCATAGTCCTTCGTGCCACAAAAATACCTAAATACTCTCTTGACAATAGTCCCATGCACCTTTCCAGGTGTTGACATGTACATGCTCAACACTCCCATTTCATGGGAAATGTCTAGTCGAGTGCAGACCATAACATACATTAGACTACCAACAACACTTCCATAGGGAACACGTTCCATGTCCTCTATTTCTTCCTTTGTCTTTGGACACTATTCAACAATAAGCCTTACTCCCACAGAAATTGACACCTTCACTGGTTTGCAATCATGCATATTGAACCATTTCATAACTGTTTCAATACATTTTGTTTGATTCAACCAAATATTTCTTGCGGCTTGATTTCTCTTAATCTCCATTCCCATAATGAAGTTAGCTGCACCAAGATCCTTCATGTCAAACTTGGAGGGTAGTTGCTTCTTCACCTCCTTTATTGCATCCATGTTGTTTCCAATCAACAACATGTCATCGAAATACAAAGCTACATATATGAAATTCCCACCTTCTTCCTTGGAATTTACGCAGTGATCAACTTTGCTTCTCACAAATCCTAAACTAAGGATATATGTGTCGAACTTCTGGTACCACATCCTTGGCGATTTCTTTAGACCATAAAGGGATATTTTTAGTTTGCACACCAACTCTTGCTTTCCCTTTACTACAAATCCTTCATGTTGTTTCATGTATATTTCTTCTTCTAAGTCCCCATGTAGGAACGTTGTCTTCACATCCACCTATTCTATTTCTAGATCGAATGTTGCAACTAGAGACATTAGTACTCTAATGGAAGTTAGTTTTCCATCAGGGGAAAAAATCTCATCGAAGTCGACTCCCTCGACTTGGGAATAACCTTTCGCTACCAGTCGAGCTTTGAATTATTCGTCTTATCCTGCAACATTCATATTCTTCTTGAATACCCATTTGCTACCGACTGGATTTATTTCACTAGAAAACTTGACTAAATCCCATGTCTCATTCTTGTGCAAGGATTCCATCTCTTCGACCATGGCATCCTTCCATAGTTTACCCTCTTCCAATTCGACTACCTCACCAACCTACTTGGGCTCATCGTCGATGGAAGTTAGCACGAATGTGGAACAAAAGTCGGGCGGACTATATATTTCGACTAGTTTTCTTATTCTTTATTATCTCCTTACCACCGAAGTCTATTATTCCACCTCTTCCTCATATTCAGTCGACTCATCTGAATCATCTTCTTTGTTCCTTAGTTCAAACCACACCATCTCAGGATTATTCTCGGTCTAAACAACTTCCTCAATCTCGGACTTACCTCTGACTTCTCTAAAGACCACATCTCGACTATACATTGTTCTCCTTGATGTAGAATCTCGTAGCTTATATCCTTTCATTCCTTCTTTATATCCAATGAAAATACATTTTACTGCCTTCTTATCCATATTGCTCCTCTTTTCCTTGGGAACATGCACAAATGCATCAACAACCAAATACTTTGAGATGTGCCACTGAAGGGTTCTTACCTGACCATACCTCATGTGGAGTCGTCTTGACTAGCATTGATGAAGGAGACATATTCACCAGATATCTTGCAGTGTCGACTGCCTCCACCCATAATTCTTGTGCAAGCCCAACACCACTGAGCATGCTCCTTGCCTTATCCATCAATGTCCTCTTCATTCTCTTGGCAACTCCATTTTGTTGTGGGGTATATGGTGTGGTATTTTGGCGTGCTATGCCACACTTCTTACAAAACTAATCAAATTCCTTTCCACAAAATTCACCACCATTGTCAATCCTCATCACTTTAATCCTTTTTTCCGTCTGGTTTTCCACAAGAATTTTAAACTCAAATCTCTCGAAAACCTTTGATTTCTTCCTCAGGAAATATATCCATGTCTTCCTGAAAAAATCATCTATGAAGGAGACATAATAGATGGATCCACCAAGTGAAGGAACTATAACCGGGCCAAACACATCACTATGCATCAAATCTAGAATCCCACTTTCCCTTGTCGCTCTAGATGGGAACCTCACCCAACTATGTTTTCCATATATGCAATGTTCACAAAAGTCAACCTATAAACCACATTCAAGAAACCCTTCGACCATACATTTTCTTTGCATAGCTTGAAGTAATTTTTCTCCAATGTGTCCCATCCTCTCATGCCATAACCTAGTCGGGTCGATTTTTTATGTCTTGTCGAGTCGACTTGTACCGACTTAGCTCGATTCAAGTCGAGTTGAGTTACAGTTGAGTCAATTTCAGGTGCAATGATGTTGTTTCATCCAGTTGAGTCGAAATTCCCTAACATATTGTATAGGGTGCCAATCCTAACTCCTTTCATTAAGACCATCACACCTCTGACAATATTAAACAAATCCTTCTGAAATAGAGTATGCACACCTGCATCACTCATCTTGCTGACATATATCATGTTTCTAGCCAAACACAGAATGTGTAGCACACCTGGAAGGGTTCTTTTCCTCCCATCCTGCAGTATCAGTCGAAATCTTCCTCATCCAACAATTTTGGTTGTCGAGTCGTCCCCAAAGAACACATCACCCCCATCATATCATTAATATTCACAGAAACATTCTTTATGTGGTGTCATATGATAGGAAAATCCTAAGTCGGTCAACCAAACATCTTGATCCGACTGTGTATTGGTCAACGCTAGGTACACATCACCTCCCTTATCCCGGGTTGTCTTTCTATCATTCGACTGCTTCTTTTCGAATCCAACACTGAATTTTTTTTCCTTTGACTTACAATCCTTTTTATAATGCCCAACTTTACTACATTTCCAGCATATTCACATTGATTGAACGGAGGATTTAGATCTACCCTTCAACTTGAACTTTCTTCCGGAGAATATGCCTTTATTTCTGTCTACCGGTCGACCTCTCACTACTAGAGCATCTTTGGTTGATCCTTCCATGTTCTTCCTTCTCATTTATTCTAAAAATAAAGAAGCAACCACATCCTCTAGCGCCAGTGTGGTTGTATTACTCCCAATACCCACAACTAAGCTATCCCAAGAGTCTAGAAAAGAACATAATAGGCCGATACACTTCTCCTCATCAGTGATCTTAATATCCATAGATGATAACTAGATTAACACAATATTAAACACATTTAAATGATCAATCACCGAAATTCCATCACTCATCCTCAGAAGATACAGTTTATTTCTGAGAAACAACTTATTTACCAGATATTTCAACTCGTATAATCTTCCTAGCTTGTCCCACAGTTTCTTGGATGAATCTTCACCTGAGACATTCAGCAACACCGAATCTACAAGACAAAGTCGAATCACACTTCTTGCTCTTCTTTCAATTTTATCCCATTCTTTCGACAACATGTCTGTCGGCTGGGTACCTGGATAGACCGTTGTCCATTGTTCTCAATCTACAAGAAGATATTCCATTTTAATCTTCCAAAGCTTAAAATTTTGGCCATTGAAATTTTATATCTCTATTCTGGAACTACTCGCCATTATTTTCCACTATATTTAACACAATTTATGATTTACGACTTTTACTGTACCTAGGGTTTAGTTCTCAGATTCAAGATTGGTAAATCAAGATATGATATACTCGCCAAAGCATGACACCGCTCGGATAACTCACTTTTCGGGGAAAACCTAAGCTCTAATACCACATGTCAGGAAATGAGATACACTTCCACACTAAACCTAGCATAGGAGAAGAAGAATTTAATCAAGAACGTAAATGATAGAAATCACACATTACACCAAGATTTTACCCTGGAAACCCTAAACCGAGAAAACCAACATTCCTTGAGCGTTCTTCTCTCTTGTTGTCTTATTCAATATGAATAAAAAGTTACATGTCTAACCTTGGTCCACACCTAAGACACAATCGACATCATACCCTCTTGCATGTGAAATAACACCCCTATAGCCAATTCGGCTTACATATGCATGACCAACAACCTACGATTTATAATATTTACATTCATTAGCCTTTACAGCCTTACAACATGTCTCTTTATAGGATTTACAATAGGAAAAAACCTAAATACTTGGTGCCCAAAAATGGTTATAGATCCATGCATATCATTGGCTACAAATGCCGCAAATCCCAAGATTCTGTTATAATCGACTCTAAGTCAAATTACCAGTCGACCTTCATTTGGTCTCTATTTGGTCGTCTCACCCCCGCACTTCGACTTCTTTTTGGTTCACTTTTTGTCGATATATTTGACTTTACCTAGTCGACTACCTCGACCTTCGACTTGTTGTCGATCCACCTCGACCTTCGACTTGCTATCAATCCACCTTGACCTTCGACCATAAGTCAATTCACCTTGACTAGAATTTCACTGCAAAGAATATAACAACCCAACATGGTGTACTCTGATACTTATGTAGTAATGGGATAATGGCCCCATTTCTTACATATATCGAAATATCCCCCCTAGTAATGGATTCAACGCTCGAACTGCCAAATACTATGCGAATGTTGGGAATTCGTCCTTGTGATGGCCTTCAGTCTTGCACTTGGTACACCAAACTTGTTCTCGTTTCTCCTTCCTTTTTGTAATCTCGACTAGTTGAATTGTCAACGTAGCCAACTACGTCTGAAATTGTGCCATTCCCCCACTATCTCCTACCAAAGATGACTCTAATTTCATTAAAATTTCCAGCGCCTCGGGCTGCGACATAACCTTCTTTTGAATCAATGGCCTGAGAATGTGTGGTAGAACTTCTGCAATAAACCATTCTTGATGTTGTTGATATGGGATCTAGAAATTCAGTCTACCCATCACATCCTTAAATCTCTGATTGAAATCCCATACCGACTCTGTTTGTACTTGTTTAATCTTCTTCATTTCTATGATGTACTTCTATTTTGACTTTGTATTTTTGAACTCCTTTAGCAGTGCTTGCTTTATTTCTGCCAAAGTTATGGCTTGTCCTATAGGTGTGATACTTTGCAACTTAATATACCATACTAGCACATGACCTATAAATGTTGTCGCTATATGCGCAATATTCACATCCTCATCATGTATGCTCTCAGTGGCCCAAATTGTTTCGCAAACAAACATATGTTGTTTTGGATCCTCTGATCCCACTCCCTAGAACTCAGGAAGTCTAAGAGTATTATCTACTCCTGCTATGTTGCATTGTGTATTCCCTCCTCTTGGTGATGGCAGTTGACTCTGACTCTGACTCTAACTTTGCGCACTACTTCCACTATTATGATTTCTACTACTCTTTCCTCCTTGACTAACTACGATGGATTTTGAAAATTCTTTGATTGTTATCTCTGATTGTGATGACGTACACAGGGTCATGGATTCGACACAAGACTCAGTCTGAGTAGGACTTAATGACTCTTCTATTACTAGACTAGACTGGAGCTCCTCTTCTTCTCCTCCTATATATAGTATCTCCACAATTCATACTAGTGTGCAAGGTTCTCCCCCCTCTGGCTCACTATGCGACTCTCCTTTCACAACCCTAGTATTTTCCCTCTTGTACCTCCTTCCTTTGCGCAACTCTCCAAAATCGTATTGTTCCTCTGGTATACTGTATTCTTGCATCCTCAGTCCCTCCCTTCATTTTTCATCGGTTCTTTATTCATTCTCTCATACGATCCTCTTGTCATCCTCTATTTTCCCTATGTGTGTGAACCCCTTCAGTCGTCAAATTCCATGAACATTACTTGTTTTTCACACAATGGAATCTTTATCCACATACCTAATGATTTCAAGAACCTCCCGCATCGACCTTTGAAAAATTCCCTTTCTGCAACACTATATAATTGAATGCAATCTACTGCAAAATATATAATATATCCTCCTAATATGTTATCCAACCAAAATTCAACTACTCAAGTAGTCAGGTTACTTACAAAATTCAGTTGTCTTACCAATTTAGGAGTCCAATTCCTTGTCGTTGTTTCCTTGAACCTTCCAGTTTTCTCTACTAACCTTTCTAGCCACTCGGTCAGAATATTTGGAAATTCACCAAAGAAAATTTCATGCATATATGTGTACACATACCTATGCAACCATTGCTTGTCACTCATCCTAGGATTCCTTTTCTCCTGTTGTGAAAACTCCCATTCCTTTCTCTCCAACCATTCAGTGATATCCTTCTTAGTCGACCTCCAAAGCATTCCCTTAATCACAAATTCTTGGTCCCAAAAACAGAACCATTTGTTAGAGTTGTACATAGGTTGTAAGACCCTAGGTTCGAGTTATCTGTTACCAACAAAACCCACCGGACACCGGCCCTTTTGGCATCACTCTCTTGCGCAGATGAAGTCTCACCCGAGGTATCTATTGGGACTGCGAGAACCAGAATTATGCAGTATTGGGGGAATGGGAGGCAATTATTTGGTACATTCTTTCTTATTCTGTCAACGCACGTAACTTAGTTCACATTCAGTATTAACTTATGTATGATTCAGATTCCTATAATCAGTATAATCTAGACTCATCTATACTTCGATGTTGTAACAATTATCCTTATTGCGCAAAGATTCAACATGAGGAAAAAATAATCTACTAGAAATCCATCCATAATCCCTAAGAAAAAGTTGAAGTTGACCATGGATGATTTTAAGGATGAAAAATTATTTTAAAATGTAGAAACCTTGGCGAATCTTACTAATCTTTCATATGCCAACTATAAAATGTTTGGCGATATTTTTGTAAAAATATTCTAATGTCTAAGGATTTTATATAGTTTGTATAAAATTTTGGTGATTTTTAAAGTAAAATAATTTTATCCTTTAGAATTTGGGTGAATCATTTTTAGAATAGGGAATCTTATTTTGGGAATAAACATGGAAAATTAGCCCACGAGCGAAATTTAGCCCCTAAAATCATCCCTAAGAAAAACATATAAAAGACAAAAATCACAAAATTCAATATCATATGTTTGACATTCCTTTATTCATTCTTCTCATCACATACTGTTACATTCAAAAACCCACTACATTGGGAATCCCATCCTCCACAGAATAGTGAGGAACCCCTCAATACATCTCATAGACTATATCTCAACATAGAACATAACTGAACTGAACCTAACTGAACCTAACATCCCAAAACATAGAACCCCTAATCTCCCAACCTATTACAACATCAAAATCTAGGGCTTAAAACCCTACTTAGTTCCTCTCAACAACCCATTACATTGCATGGCCAACTCAGTTAACTAGTTGTTTGGATTATTTATTCTTCTTTTCAATCTGCATGCTTCTTTTTTGTTGTTCTTCTATTTATGGAATGTCAATATGTCATCCTTCTGCCATGATTTATGCTCTCTCTCTCTCTCTTTCTTTATCCACTGTCAGATTTATTCTTTTGTCAATGCATTGTCTTCCTCCTGTGCACTTTCTTCCTTCTGCACATTGTCCTCCTGGATGTGCCTTAGTTATGCTCTCACTGTCTTTCCTTCTTCTTCCGTGCACTTTTTATATACTTAGGATTTTTTCCCAAAATTGTACCCAAACTGCATGTCCAACATTGGGGCATAGTCGAGAACAAACCTAGCTGATTAATATATCTACCAGAAATTA
>ML778814.1:1065016-1078481 GCA_009831015.1 Picea engelmannii
GTGCTTCTCTATCTACCTCTACGCTGACTTAGTTTGGCATGTCCTTGAATGTTATTCTTTCCTTTCCATGTGTCTCCTCAACATACCTCATGCATATTTTAGTCTCACTTCCTTCACAAGTACACATGTTTCTCAAACTATGTATTGCATTAGAATGCTTCTACACATGTTGAGTATATCACCCCTACACTATTTCTCATTGCCTTGACTCCACACTTTCTTCCTAGCATGGTTTAACATCTCCTCCATGTACACCACTTGTGCTCACACTTGAATTGTTCATGGATGCTCTTGTCCTCTCATAACACAACTCAAGGATGATATTCCAATTGAATGCCTATTGATGGATGGTAAATGTTCCCTTGGAAACTAGCTTCCAACGCCAATTTTCGCTTGAGGTAAGTATCATGCGAATGTGTTATTTTTATGTGTTTAATTCTAGTTTTGAAAGTTGCTCCAATATGTGCAAAGTTGCATTTAGAATCTTCCTAGATTTTACGAGGATTGTAAATTAATGCATAGGAACAATAATAACCAGGCTAACATCTTGGCAATTGAGTGACAAAAGAATGATTGGGTTGTTATGAGCATATAAGAGTTAAAGGACAAAGAACGAACACAAATCACATCTGAATCCAAAAGATTATGGATCATGCACACCATAATCAGTGCCTTAATTAAATTTATTCATGAATTTTGTGATCTCATTGATTCATATTACTAGAAAGCATGAAAGCAATGTTTAGACAATTGATTTTTTGAAGGCATTAAATTCTAAAGTTGTTTTATGAAAACTATATCTATTGAAGTTCAATGTTGAATCTTGTTCAACATTCATGTTTGAAGAAGGCTACATGATGGGTTGCTTATTGAGAATGAGTTACCATTTGTTAAAGGGTTGTGTGTTAAAAGTGTGAAGTTGTTTTGTTGGTTTAAATTCCATGTATGTTACCATCTTATTTTGTTATGCCAATGTGCATTTAAGCATCTCATATGACATAAGTCAAATCAATTCTTTAAAATCTTGATGTAATTACATGTTGTTCGAAATCTTGAAGTACTATAATTCCACCTTGCTGCAAGTAGAGTTTGTGGTGGCAGTCTTATTGCAATAGCTACATTCCATTTTCTAATGTCACAGTATTGTTGCAATTGTGGAAAAGTCATTCAAACAATCAAGTGTTCTCGTAGATTATATTATTTTGTGTATAAAATCAATTCAAGTGCATTGTATGAAATTTCAAATCCGCCCCCCATGAAATTTTTGCACCTAGTTGTGTGCTCTTATTTTTTTAAACAATGGTACATCATAAAAGTCACTTTAGTTTTTTTAGGCAAGGTTATAGCTCATTTTACAAAGCTTTAGCAAGGCTGATTTTTATTAAGAAAGCTAATTTTTTAGAGCTTAGAGGGGTTATTTTTAAAGGGTTCAACATGGTATATTGAGCCCTCTATTATTAATGAGAGAGACCATATTATCTGAAAACTATCAATTTAAAAAAATTAATTAATTAATGTCGGGTTGTTGGGGTGAAAATGATAAATGTCTTGGTAAGTGTTTTTCATATCTAGGTTGTCTAGTGGTGGATAAAACCATGTGCACTTTCTATGGGAGAGGGTCTATTGGCCGAAATTATTATGAAAAGTTTGTAGTTAATGTAAAGGGGAGTCACCTACAATAAATTCACAGTGGTATTTGACTACAATGTGGTTGAAAATATGACAAAAAATATACATTTTAAGCTAAGTTACAAAGCTATAACAAAATAAATTGCACCATGCAATCTAAACATTGCAAAATTGGCTTGGAGAGCAAGAAGAACATTAATGTATGTTGGACTATGATTTCCTTTAAACCAAATTCCACAGGCATTAGTCTCTGCCACAATTGTCGTAGTTAGGATCCACAAGAGGGGGTTAACCCATGTCACGAAACTTGTGGGAAGCGTTGAACCCAATGTCCAACAATCTCCCCCATCACGTGTCAGGTGAGTTTTGAAATCGAGACATGTCGCTCTAATACCATTTGTTGGAATCTGATTGTCATTAGACCAAAACCCACATGTGTTAGACTCCGCCACAATCGTCGAAGTTAGGATCCACGAGAGGGGGTTAACCCATGTTGCAAAACTCGTGGGAAGCGTTGAACCCAATGTCCAATAATGTGTATTTGGTTGTGTGATAGAACCTAAATAGTGATAAGCTAGGTTAGAAAACAATCATGGGAACATTTGTGGACCATATACCTCCCATAAGAGATAATGGAGATGAGAATTTTAGAAGATAAGATGTGTCACTTGTAAGAATTACGTTGATCAATATTTAAACATGGTGTCAAGGTTGAGAATGATAACATTGGCCTAATGATGCATACACATCGAGAGGAAAAGTCACAATGGATTGCAAAATCAACACCAAGATGTTAAGTTGTGGCCATGTCAAGAAGGTTTAAGTAGGATATAAAGGTGCAATTGCATAGGGAACTGGTGGATGTAAGATACAAAAGTAGATGCATTGATTATTGCACATGGCACAACCAAGGCATCATGTATAATTAGAACATAAATGTAGGACAAAATCACAAACGTTGAAGATAATTCTAAGTCAGATGCAGCATAATGCACATGGGAACTAGTGGATGTAGGATACAAAAGTAGATGCATCGATTATTACACATGGCACAACCAAGGAATCATGTATAAGTAGAACATAAACATAGGACAAAAGCACAAGTGATGAAGACATTTGCAAGTCGCATGCAACATAATGTACATGGGAACTAGTGGATGTAGGATACAAAAGTAGATGCATCAATTATTTCACATGACACAACCAAGGCATCATTGTATAAGTAGAACATAAACGTAGGACAAACGCACAATTGTTGAAGACAATTGTAAGTCACATGCAACATAATGTACATGGTAACTAGTGGATGTCGGATACAAAAGTAGATGCATCGATTAGTGCACATGTCACAACCAAGGCATCATGTATAAGTAGAACATAAATGTAGGACAAAAGCACAAGTGTTGAAGACAATTGCAAGTCACATGCAACATAATGTACATGGTAACTAGTGGATGTAGGATACAAAAGTAGATTAATCGATTATTGCACATGGCACAACCAAGGCATCATGTATAAGTAGAACATAAACATAGGACAAAAGCACAACATGTATAAGTAGAACATAAACAGGGGACAAAAGTACAAGTGTTGAAGACAATTGCAAGTCACATGCAACATAATGTACATGGGAACTAGTGGATGTATGATACAAAAGTAGATGCATCAATTATTGCACATGGAGCAACCAAGGCATCATGTATAAGTAGAACATAAACATAGGAAAAAATAACAAGTGTTGAAGACAATTGCAAGTCACATGCAAGATAATGTACATGGTAACTAGTGGATGTAGGATACAAAAGTAGATGCATCAATTATTGCACATGGCACAACCAAGGAATCATGTATAAGTAGAACATAAACGTAGGACAAAAACACAACATGTATAAGTAGAACATAAACACAGGACAAAAGAACAAGTGTTGAAGACAATTGCAAGTCACATGCAACATAATGTACATGGGAACTAGTGGATGTAGCATACAAAAGTAGATGCATTGATTATTGCACATGGCACAACCAAGGCATCATGTATAAGTAGAACATAAACATAGGACAAAAGCACAAGTGTTGAAGACAATTGCAAGTCACATGCAACATAATGTACACGGTAACTAATGGATGTAGGATACAAAAGTAGATGCATCGATTATGGCACAACCAAGGCATCATGTATAAGTAGCACATAAATGTAGGACAAAAGCACGAGTGTTGAAGACAATTGCAAGTCACATGCAACATAATGTACGTGGGAACTAGTGGATGTAGGATACAAAAGTAGATGCATTGATTATTTCACATGACACAACCAAGATATCATGCATAAGTATAACATAAACATAGGGAAAAAGCACAAGTGTTGAAGACAATTGCTAGTCACATGCAACATAATGTACATGGGAACTAGAGGATGTAAGATACAAAAGTAGATGCATCGATTATTGCACATGGCACAACCAAGGCATCATGTATAAGTAGAACATAAACGTAGGACAAAAGCACAAGTGTTGAAGAGAATTACAAGTCACATGCAACATAATGTACATGGAACTCATGCATGTTTCACAAGAAAAATACCAGGAACTTCTCTTGGATCAAGAGATCAACTAGAAGACTCATATATATTTGTTTGGTATCTAGTTTGGGATGTTTTATATATTTTTATTTGGTATCTAGCTTGGGATGCTTTTACATATTTTTGTTCGGTATATAGCTTGGGATGTTTTATATGTTCATCATTATGGCCATTAAAGGGAGGTGTTGAAATAATGCTTAAATGTTTGGCTTGATTTATTGCAAAAAGATAAATGGTAAAACGTTTATAATAATTAGTGGCATGACACATAAGGATATAAGGTCTCCACCTTTATATGCACTTATGGAGCTTTTTGAATTCTTCATATTAATGCAATCTTTTCTTTATACTTTATTCAATGGCTTGCATTTGTTTTAAAATTAATGGTGACATTGTTCTCGTTTCTTTTAAGACATGTCAAGAATTATAACAGTAGGAAATACATACAATTTTTAGTCTTCAATCAACATATTATTATCTAAGGGTTACAAAATAAAACAATGTCTCACATAAATCCATGTTCAAACATGTTAATTTTTGCCAAATCATACTACATATTCAATGACTTGCATTTGTTTTAAAATTAATGGTGGTCCATTGTTCTTGTTTCTTTTAAGACATGTTAAGGATTATAACAGTAGGTAATACACATAATATTTAGTCTTAAATAAACATATCATAATAAACATATTATTATCTAAGAGTTACAACACAAAACAATGTTCCATAGAAATCCATGTTAATCAGGTTGATTTTTATCAAATCATACTACATATTCAATGGCTTGCATTTGTTTTAAAATTATTGGTGATATTGTTCTTGTTTCTTTTAAGACATGTCGAGGATTATAATAGGTAGGTAATATATATAATTTTTAGTCTTCAATCAACATATTATTATCTAAGGGTCACAAAATAAAACAATGTCCCATAGAAATCCATGTTCAATCATCATTTTAATTTTTTCCAAATCATACTACATATTCAATGACTTGCTTTTGTTTTAAAATTAATGGTGACATTATTCTTGTTTATTTTTTCTTTTAAGACATGTAATCATACTACATATTCAATGGCTTGCATTTGTTTTAAAATTAATGGTGACATTATTCTTGCTTTTGTTTTAAAATTAATGGTGACATTATTCTTGTTTATTTTTTCTTTTAAGACATGTAATCATACTGCATATTCAATGGCTTGCATTTGTTTTAAAATTAATGGTGACATTATTCTTGTTTCTTTTTGTTTTAAAATTAATGGGGACATTATTCTTGTTTATTTTTTCTTTTAAGACATGTACTCATACTACATATTCAATGGCTTGCATTTGTTTTAAAATTAATGGTGACATTATTCTTGTTTCTTTTAAGACATGTCAAGGATTATAACAATAGGTAATACATATAATTTTTAGTCTTCAATCAACATATTATCATCTAAGGGTTTCAAAATAAAACAATGTCCCATAGAAATCCATGTTCAATCATGTTGATTTTTTTCCAAATCATACTAAATAGGTAATGATTCATTTTCATTCATCAAAATATATCCTCTAATAGCATAAAAAAAAAAAAAAAAAAAGAGTGAATTACCATTTTTTTAAACATATTAAAGCTTCAAATTATTTGATAAAATCCATGTTCAATCATGTTGATTTTTTTCCAAATCATATTAAATAGGTAATGATTCATTTTCATTCATCAAAATATATCTTCTAATAACATAAAAAAAGAAGTGAATTACCATTTTTTTAAACATATTAAAGCTTCAAATTACTTATAAACATTTTCATCATGGGCACTAGTTTTTTAGCTTGCCTCACAACAATGCCATGTAAGAAATTTATTCATTATTATCAATGATAATACCTCATGATTTGAACTTTTTCAATTCAAAAATTTATGTATATAAAATTAAATCAATTAATTATCAACAAGTTGTTTTGTTACAAAGTTAAAAATTTTCATTATTATCAATAATGATACGATTTAATATTTAAAAAAAAAATATGTTTATAAAATTAAATCAATTAATTATCAGCAAGCAAGTTGTATTGCAAAGTTAAAAGGAAACCTTCCAATGCCATTAACACACTTTCATCTTATGTTTATAAAATTAAATCAATTAATTATTAGCAAATTGTGTTGTTGCAAAGTTAAATTTATTCATTATTATTAATT
This sequence comes from Picea engelmannii, assembly GCA_009831015.1. Lineage (NCBI taxonomy): Eukaryota > Viridiplantae > Streptophyta > Pinopsida > Pinales > Pinaceae > Picea > Picea engelmannii. The sequence goes on from ML778814.1 coordinate 1,071,403, forward strand.
AATGATACCTCATGATTTAATATTTTTCAATTAAAAAAATTATGTTTATAAAATTAAATCAATTAATTATCAGCAAGTTGTATTGCAAAGTTATCAACAAGTTGTGTTCAAAAAGTTAAAATGTAGTTGTGTTAAAGTTAAAATGTTGCAAAGTTAAAAGAAAACCTTTCAATGACATTAGTGGAACACACTTTCATCTTATGTGATTAAATACGAGGGGCTCTCATTTTCATAGTATTCATTATGTAAACTAAACTAAACATCATAAAGTTTTTTTATATAACAAAAACATTAAATCCAAATAGTTCATATTTTTATATTCATTTATTTTGAAAATAATATATAATTATAAAAGAAAAATAAGGTACTTAAAAATTATCTTTTACATTTTATTTATTTTGAAAATATAATCTCAATTAATATATAATTATATTCTTATACAAAGTATAAGAAAAACCACAAATTAAATACTTAATAAGGTTATTTCATTTTAAGAAGATACTTAAAAATTATCTCAAATTAAGTACTTAATAAAGTTATTCCATTTTAAAAAGATACAAAGTAAAAGAAAAATAAGGTACTTAAAAATTATCTTTTACAGTTCATTTATTTTGAAAATATAATCTCTATTAATATATAATTATATTCCTATACAAAGTAGAAAAACTACAAATTAAGTCCTTAATAAGATTATTCCATTTTAAGAAGGTACTTAAAAATTATCTCAAATTAAGTACTTATTATTTACAGTTCATTTATTTTGAAAATATAATCTCTATTAATATATAATTATATTCCTATACAAAGTAGAAAAACTACAAATTAAGTACTTAATAAGATTATTCCATTTTAAGAAGGTACTTAAAAATTATCTCAAATTAAGTACTTAATAAGGTTATTCCATTTTAAGAAACTACTCAAAAATTATCTAAGTACTTAATAAGGTTATTCCATTTTAAAAAGGTTCTTAAAAATTATCTCAAATTAAGTACTTAATAAAATTATTCCATTTTAAGAAACTACTTAAAAATTATCTTTTACAGTTCATTTATTTTGAAAATATAATCTCTATTAATATATAATTATATTCCTATATAAAATAGAAAAACGACAAATTAAGAATTATCTTTTACAGTTCATTTATTTTGAAAATATAATCTCTATTAATATATAATTATATTCCTATACAAAATAGAAAAACCACAAATTAAGTACTTAATAAGGTTATTCCATTTTAAGCTTTCTATTTTTATAAGAAAATAACAAACAATTGATGCTTAGAATCTATATTAATATAGAATTGCATTCCTATACGAAGTAGAAGGCAAATTAGGTACTTAATAAAGTTATTAAGTTTTAAGCTTTCTATTTTGAAAATATAATCTATATTAATATATAATTATGCCTATACAAAATATTGAAAATATAATCTCTATTAATATATAATTATATTCCTATACAAAATAGAAAAACGACAGTTATTCCATTTTAAGCTTTCTATTTTTATAAGCAAATAACAAACAATTGATGCTTAGAATCTATATTGATATAGAATTGCATTCCTTCCATTATAAGCTTTCTATTTTTATAAGCAAATAACAAGCAATTGATGCTTAGAATCTATATTAATATAGAATTGCATTCCTATACGAAGTAGAAGGCAAATTAGGTACTTAATAAAGTTATCAAGTTTTAAGCTTTCTATTTTGAAAATATAATCTATATTAATATATAATTATTTCTATATAAAATATTGAAAATATAATCTATATTAATATATAATTATATTCCTATACAAAATAGAAGACAAAATAAGTCCTTAATAAGGTTATTTCCTATACAAAATATTGAAAATATAATCTATATTAATATATAATTATATTCCTATACAAAATAGAAGACAAAATAAGTCCTTAATAAGGTTATTCCGTTTAAGCTTTCTATTTTTTTATATAACCAAATCACAAACCAATTAATTACTTAATAAAGTTATTAAGTTTTAATCTTTCTATTTTTTTTGATATAGCCAAATCACAAATAATTGTTGGCTTTTAATTTTAATTTTTATTTTTTAAAGATGAACTTTCTTTTCATTTGTGTATTTTTTTTCTTATTATCTTTTAAATCTATTTGAAAAAAGTTACAGTTCTTTCATTAAAATCATTGCCATGTTTTGAAAACACCCCCCGGTAAAAAGGGATGAATAAATATTATAATAGTGCAACTTCAAGTTTCGACCTCTCTATAACGCTTTCAGCGAAATCAATTGTTTTCCCATAACTACAGTGTTTATTCTTCTGACACAAAAAATACATCCTCACGGGGTTTTGAGACGGAGTTTGTATTTACTATATTGCCGTGGAGTACGTTGAAGCAACCACCAGCCACAATCAAACCGATGAATGGAATTGAAATCCATAAGCATCTCTATGATGCTCTAAGAGATATCATTTTTTTTCCATTACGAAAGTTGTTTTAACTTCTATTCTTCTTACACAAAAATACATTCTCACGGGGTTTTGAACACAGGAAGTTCGTATTTCTACCGTCTTACCGTGGAGTACGTTGCAGCATCCACCAACCACTCTAGATCTACACCCAGCAACAATCAAGCAGAGGAATGTAATTGAAATCCATAAGCATCTCTATAAACACACAATTGAAGATGGTGAATTCTGCATCAAGCCAGGAGACGAGTAACACCTTCATATGAGTCATCTATTCCACACACCTTTTAACTGTGTAAAAACAAAAAATATGAAAATGACGAAAAGAAATGACTCGGCATAAACTAAGAAAGCAAGATGTACCTTTACAGTCCTATGGACCGCTATTGGCCATTTATGGACGTAAGTAATAGAATTTTCTTTCTTTATTCTTTCTATAGTCGATTCCTAGAACATCATTGTTGTTTGTTCTTATTGCGAGGAGGCAAGGAGTTAAAGGCAATGAGAAATATTACAAACAAACAAACACAATATTTTTGCCCAGCACTTTCAAATCCCCACATTAGAAACTTAGTCCAAGTCTACAGTACTGAACCATAGGATGTTTCATAGGAAATAATGATGACAACTTACCTAGCAAGTCTGATTTGCATTTAGTTTCAGACAGATCCTTGTTATCATAAATGAATTCCCCAAACCATTTTAGAAAGGAATTGCTGGAAAATAAATAGAGCAAATATGGAACACAAATGCAACTAGCTGATAGACTATCAAAAGTATTTAAGTACATTTTGAACTTGTCTTGTGACATTCATTAAAACAGAGAAGAAAAAAAAATCTCGCTTGTTTAAGCTGCCTATATAAGCAAGGAACGTGGCTATCTTAATCCATAAAAGTCACCTAACCAGTGAATAAAGGGAATATAAAACTTATCTGCACCAAGCTCAAAGAAGCCAATATGATAAATAATTAGCATTATTGACTTATTATCAACAAATGGCTTTATGCTATGTCTATGAAACGGGATGAATTAATCATTTATAAAAATGCACCCTAGGTCCCTTTAAGACTGTTTTCTTGGTTTGATGTTTTCCATGTCTCCAACTTGAACTTCCTTTAGATGCCCCAGCATTAAGGGAGACAGCAATTATCAATACAAGCAAAGGACACCCAAAACATGAATTCACATGGTTGTTTTTTTTTCAGAAATCTACCTAAAAATCATTGTGCAATATAACCACAGGGATTGCTGCAGATTGTTACTGTGGTCTACCACCTTTGTCTTGCCAGATATTGTCCCAGGGGGCAGCTACTGGAAGTGCTTCACTTCCCCCTTGAGGTCTGATTCTTGGTCTTCCCCAAAAACCAAGAAATCTTAGAACAAAGCGTGCGAGCTCCCCATATAATACACCAGAGCGATCAAATAGCTTCATCATTATATACAACCCAGAATAAGAGGTTAGAGCAATATAACCAGAAAAAAGATAGTAATAACATCAAGGGTATGTGTGTCATGGAGTCATGGACAAAATTACCTGAAGAAGAGCTGTTATGAAAAAATGAAATGCCTGAGTATTTTCATCAACAAGGATGGAAACCCGACCAAAAAATGTCACAACCCCATGCATCTGTGTTTCAAGATACAGATAAAAAATTAGGAGCAACAAAGCCTACATAGTGATTTAATTACCATGTGCCATATAATTAACCGGCAATAAATCTCTCTCTCTCTCTCTCTGAATACATCTTTCTTAATGGTTTGGTTTTTAGGCTGGGGAATGAATCAACTCCCAGGTATTCCTACTTTCTTTTAATTATCACTTGGAATATCAGTGGGTAGTACATTTCTCTAGTTAGATAAGCTTTATGGAATGATTGAAATTTTGTGGTACCTGTGTGATAAAATAGGACATGCATAAATGAAGAAGCAATATTTTCAGATCAATACTTCAGACAATAAGGCAGGCCAGGCCTTGAAAGGAAATCAGTTAGGCCTTGAAAGGACCAACCTGGTCCGGAACAGTCAGGACCTTACTGCCTGAAAGGACCGACCCAGTAAGACCAACCAACACAGGACCTTACCTGACTGCTCCAATAAACCTTAGGCTACAGAGAGAGTTATATCATTCAATAATTTTGTCATTTGTTCTGCCTAGCACTTTTAAAGGAGTAGGAAGAAAACCTCTAATTATGTACATCCACAATGTAACCCGATTTTCACATAATGGATACTGAATCCCCAGGAAACATGGGCAGAAATGAAAGATCATGCCTACAAGATCCTTGGCCCATGATTACTTCTAGTTTGGAAATGATGAAATTTGACAAGGTTGCCAAAGGTAACCCCATTTAAGCCTGAAATTTCTTATGTATTAAGTTGGTCAGAACTCGCTTCCACTAATGAAACAGAACTTGTTAGTAATTAAAAAAAGGAAAGCAGAATGGATTTTGTTGAAAAGTATAAAATTTAATAGAGGTGACTTATATAAGATCCTTTCCTAATATTCACTATTATCAAATCAAAAGAACCTTTGAACTGGATTTTGTTGGAAAGTATAAAATTTAATAGAGGTGACTTATATAAGATCCTTTCCTAATATTCACTGTTCTCAAATCAAAAGAACCTTTGAACCTTTAACACTAGCAGATTGTCATGCCCACTGTTGTGAGCAAGAATGTTGTGGGTAAGAATGTTCCTCGAGAGTTTCTACTGAGAAGCTAAAACTATAGTTCAGTGCAATTGTGAAGTATCGTGGATTAATAATCAAATCTCCAATATAGATATGCATAAACAGTGTTCAGTTACTTAAAAAAACGTAAAAAGGAAAAGGATTATATCATGCTGTTTAGCATCAATAACCAAGAAGACCATTGCTATGGGACACGACCTCCTGCAACCCATAGACAAATCCTAACTTGCCACACCCATGCCAGTATAAAGTGACAACTGCAATGAGAACCACTTGTACCAGGTTTATGCACGCTCTAGAATTTCAACTCAATAGCTAAGCAACCTCAAGACAAGTCGCTTGGATGATGGATCACAATCAACATGACACTCCCAAGTCCCAACACTGATGTCTTCTACCCTCCCGAAAAGTTAGACACTGGCCACCAGTCCAGTAGATGGAAAATGACTCCCAAGCATCTAGAAGTACCTGGTTTCAGACAGGCAGCTCTTGCACTTAGAATACCCTGGATCATAAGCATGCAGTTCCAAGAAATCTACCAATAGCCCTTCCAGAATCCAAAATCAGCAAAGGATCATCATACTTGCCAGGTGAGATTTTGCAATGATCTTGCATTGACACGAGTATTGCACTTACTACTACTCGTAAAACCTCTCTGGAAATGCATTTAATACCCTAGACAATCTCTGCAGTCTAATCTTCAAGAAGAAATATATGTCCCTACCATAGCAGTGATCTTTTCAAGCTCTCCCTAGTCAATAACAGGATAATGAGCCAAGTGATTATATGTTCTTCATAAAAAGGAATGCTCAATAACAGTCATCTGCTCATTTTCTTTGCTATGTTCTCTGATCTCTGTGCTCAAAATCCCAAGGCCTCTCCTCTATGAAGATCCTAAGGTCTCCTCTATGATTGCTAACTCTATTGCAAAATCTCAGTATCCTGCAGCCTGCTGTTCAAACCATAGTTACCAGAACCAAACCGGAACTGGTAAAACCGGCCAGTCCGACCAGTTCCGAGCCCAGACCGGTTCAAACCGGTCCCTTAAACCGCTTCAGACCGGTTCCGCACAGAACCGGTTTTTTTCCCTGAACCGGCCGGTTCCGTACAGGCCAGATCAGGAATCTCTTGCCATAGATCAGGAGAAGGGATCTCTTCTCATGCAAGTTGCAGCTGTGAGGTGTTTCAGTGTGCAACTAAGGGTTATTTTGCCTCACTAATTCTATTTAAAGAGGTCCCTACCCCCTTCATTTTACCCGCCCTAGTAATTAATGGTAATATTAAATTCTTAAAGTAAAAGTGACATTCTCCTTTCTCTTTCATTTTCATCCTTTTAAATTTTTAACATTACCATTAATTGTTTCAGGATGTTTGAGAGTGGTTCCAACCTCATTGGACTTCATATGGAGAAAGTAGAATTTTAGGTCCCATTCAAAATTCAGCAAACTTAACAGTTTTCAGGATTTCAAGATTGACAGGATTGCAATGTTTCCACTGGATTCTTTCATGTAAGAGGGTATGAAACTGACATTTAATCAAGGGCACCATACCCTTTATGTACCTTGATGTTGGTGGCATTGATTGTTGAACTCTTCTATCACGACCCCAGTAAAAATGTACCCTTCACTCAAGTATAAATTCTTCTGTTGAACTCTTCTCTTTGTCATCGTGTCAAGTGACTTAGTGGTGTATCTACACACCAACCTCTGTCTTATTTGTAGGCACTGGGCATAGAGAATAGTGGTTGAAGGGAAAGACAAAGATGTGGGATGCGTTTCCTGATGATATGGGTTTGGAACTTTGGACAACAGTGTTGAGTTGGCAATGTCATCATTTATGTTAGTAACTAAGTTAGTACTAGTTGTATGATTGAATTTGTATCATCATCATGTAACTGTTTACAGTTTAATTATTTCAGATTATTAGATTGTGTAGTCTCTGA
>ML778814.1:1092929-1103858 GCA_009831015.1 Picea engelmannii
CTCTTTGCAAAACCTACTCAAATAAAATACTTTACCTAAGATCCATTCATACATGCATCATATCAAATTGAAAAGATTATACCTCATATGTTTGCAAGATCCAAAATACTTGTAGATCTTCCCAAAATCCTCCAAAGCTATTTTCTTTTATTATCCAATGGGAAGAGGTTGTGACAACTAATTGCCACAAGCCCTTCAAGAACAAAACCAATGAAGAAATACGGCAATAATGAGAGATAGAGAGAATGGGATGGTGAGAAACTAGTAGCATAACAGTGCAATAATGAAAGGTGTGTAAAGAGTGAGGGAGAGGTTTCTTAAATAGCAAAAGAAACCAAGGAGACCCCCCTCAGATCATTGACAAATGTCAAGATCAAAATTCATGAGGAAACTCAAACCAATGAAAGAGTGAGCTTTTAGGGTGAGGGGAAAATGGTAAGTAAATGAGGTGGATGAGGAGAAAGCAAGGGATGAGGGCGAATTAGCAAGAGGAGGAGTCCCACGCTTTCATCCAAGGCAGATTCCTTCCTTGAAGCTTGAGTTTTCCATTTCCAAATGAGATGTTTCCATCTCATTCCAAGAGTGAAAGCGTGAGTGTCCAAAAGGAAAGGGGAAAGCGTGAGGTTTGCAAAAGAGTGTGGAGGGCGTGTGTTGATGGAGTGGAGTCCACACTCCCCATTGGCATGCGATTGGTAGAGGAGAGGCCCACTCCAAACCAACCCATGGTGGCATATGTGGCTCTCTGGCGCAACTTGGGTCACCCTGTAGTAAGACATCTTGTTGGCCAAATGAACACCCGGATCCCATGGCAAACTTGGAAGTTTATCACTTCCAATCTCTTCTAACTGCCCCTGTGTGAGACCAATCACTGTCAGAAGCCCTCTGTGCTCATCTGCTATCACCTGGCCTATGATTCTCACCATCACGCACCAAGTCTCAACTAGTCGCCTTGACGATCCACCTCTATCTGGCTGGATGTCGTAAAGATACTCATGTCAGGTGGTCTCGGCCTAGCCACTCCCCATGTCCTCGGCCACGGCCTATCCCTCATGTTGTTGTCTATGATAAAAATGTCAGGACATACTAATAGAAACATCTGCAACTGACTGTAGGACTAGAAGGTGTCACATGCTTTGGTCAATCCCAAGGATTCGACCAGAAGCTCGTCCATCGGTATCCATGATAAATACTCTCCTGTGGTCATCACCGAATCCCAACCATCCAGTACAACCGGAAGGAACACCTCCAACTGCTACTCAACCAACCTACATCTCTCATCTCCCATGCAACCACTAATATGGTGAAGGTGATCTCTCATAACTAGGTGTTGCTGCGAAGGAGTTGCATCGGCATGCTCCCCTAGGTGTGTCTCCTCCCTGCAAGGCACTATACCCCTCTAAATCCCACCATACATCTCGACATGTCTCTGTGAGTTGTCACTCATCACCATATGCTCCAACATACTCATGTCGTCGCTCGTAGACTCATGCTGCATCGTAGATCCCGGGCATACTGTTGGATCAACCTCTACATGGAGGTCAACCATTGTCGGAACACGAATGGAAGTGTCCTCCATCAACTGGTGCTCCTCTACTAGATCACCAACATCCCCTAGCAATGTGACTGAATGATATATCTGAGTGCCCACTAAGACAGATGAAGTGGGCCTCTGACGAATCTCCTCAAGAAACTCCTCTGATCTGGACTCTGATTCTTGAAGGGTTGTCTGTGTGCCTCTCAAGAACCCTCGAGTGCTCTCCAACTCCTGAGTGAGTCGGTCCACCTCCAACTCCCGTGCCTTCAAGGCCCTGTGATACATCTCGCCAATCCCCAAGAGGTAGTCCCTGTCTGTCAACAACTGTTGGTAGTCAATCCTCATCATAGACACTCTCTCCCTGAGGGTATGAAGGTCATCCATGGCAAATCCCTCATCTACACTACCATGTGCCACCGATGCCCTCCAACAATAATCGACCACCAAGGCATGTGTGATATCACAACGCCTAGTGGCTGTCATGATCACATCCTCACTGACTCTCAGTTGTCCTGCTAAGTGGTGTGACTCCTGATCACAGTCATGTTGAGGTGCCACCTCATGTCCCTCACTGCTAGTGTCAACTCTGGGATCCCCAAAAATACTCTCTGCATAAAATAACGTGTTGAACTGCCCACTGTCTATTGTGCCACTGGGTCTTCCCATACGTGACTGCAAATCATCCTCAACTGCTAGCTCCCTCCGAATCATACTGTATCTGATGTGAGCAAATGTATCCTCCTGTGCACTCACCCTGCTACTATCATCTGTGCCTGGATCCCATATAGATGTGTCCAAACACGTGCTATGGTCATCCTGACTGATAAAGAGTGCATCCTCATCAATGCAGGTTGATCCTGGAAGCAAGTGCCCCATCAACCTGTCAGTCTCCACAATCTGCTCAACTAATGGAGTCTCCAAAAGTTGTGACTCAATCTCCTCATGTTGATCTGTATGTGTAAGGTCAATTGTCCGTACATCCTGTACCTCCTCCTAGATCTGTGGATCTACATGTCCATGGTGTGCATCCCTCACACAAGGCTCCTCCATCATATCTGACATACTACTAATATCCTCATGTGATGTGGCTATCGTAGGTGCCTAAAAGGACGACAAATGTGTCATGGCCACCATAGGAAGCTGGTTATCTGTACGTGCTAACACGTGAGAGTCCTCACTAGTGTCACCACTCTGCTGGGGTGTAAGGTCATCACCAGTATGTGATTTGTCTGCTGAAAAGTAGGTGCTATCATCTTGCTCCTCCGACTATCTATCCACTACACAAAGGTCACCATCCTCCTCAAGCATGCTAGTATCATCAACCTTTGTGCAAGAGTTACTATCACTAGCCTCTGTGCAAGAGTCACTATCATCATCAGACTGCCCCAAATCAACATCTATCGCTCCATCCTCACACACCTCATCGTCACTGTCATGGTGTACCTCAATAATGTGCTTTTGATCCTTCCCCCTGCACCTATGATCTGGTTACCAAGGCACATTGCAACTGTAGCAAATTTGTGTGTTCCTAATGGGTGTGGGGTTACTCTGTTCTTCCCTCCATCTAGCTGTTGTTGCTCTCTTTTTATCTGCTACGATGATCCCATGTAAAACATCCTCTTCACTCCAACTAGGATTTCTTAAGGCTACAAATTGTGGGAAGGTTATTTGAGCCCTAGTTTCCTTGCTAAGGCCGAAATATTTTATCTCACAGTAAACTATCTCTAAGTATATCTTGTCCACTTCTCCTCTAGCTTCTCTGTCTCTCTTTTCCTCTACTACACCAATCCAATGTGTAACCTTATCTTTGCTCCAACTAGGATTTTTATAGGATACAAAATGATGGAATGTTATTAGACCTCAGAGATTCTCATTGAAGATTTGATATTCCCTTTCACAATCAACAATCCTTCCTGTAAAATCCCACACATCCATCTCTCCTTATGGAAGACTCTCAGGCTGGCAGGAGTTTAAGCTCTGATACCACTGTAATGTTCCCAAGCCATTATGCCAGGAACATCGTGGTTTTGGGTGTCTTTTTAAAACTTTTTCTGGTTGTGGCATTTCGTCAAACACTTTGATGATTTACTTGTTTGTATGTGTTTATGTTTGAAGATTATTAAGTGTTGAGTGACTCCTAGCTAAGTGTCAACCCAAAATTCTCCTCCCCCAATTACCAAGTGGTTGTTGGATGCTCAAGAAGTGAGGCAACGAGGCCTACCCTAGCTTCACAGGTCAACCGCAAGATCCGAGTACTCCTGGAAAGGACGTCGCGCGCCATGAGACCGTCCCCGGCCTAGCACCTTCCGTTGCCTTCCTCAAACCCCGTTTTAAATGGCAAAGATGGTGAATTATGGTGTCTTATTTAGTCTAGTAAGTTATTACACCTATGGACTAAGTGTTTTTAGGTGTTTGTGTGTGTTTAAGTGACTTTTAGTTGCTCAAAAACAGTGAAATATTGTCAAAACCGAAACTTTACCCGGCAAGAAAAGTTACTCAAATCATGAGATTATAGCATTGAAAAAAACATAAGAAACTTGAAATGACTTGCTGAAATGAAAGGCTATTTCTACACCATTCACATGCCCATGTGTGTTTGCAAGTTTAAAAGAAAGTAGATGCTTTAAAGGATAAGATATTGCAAATGAAAGAGATTTGCTTTAAACCATCACCATTTAACCAATTGTGTTGTACATTAAGATAAGTGCTAGAAAAATGAAGCTTGCAAAATGAAAGACTTAAAGCATGAGAGTAAATCTATGCCTCCATGGGCTTAAGCTAAGATCTAGTTGTGTGAGACCTACTTCTAGATGATTTTAAAACATGAGCATAAGCATATCAAAACACAACTAAACTAGCCATACTATGTTGGGGGTTGGCTTTGCCAACTTCTCATCCAAGGTGTAGGCAATGATGAAAATAATACTTGAAATGAAAAGCAAAAACAACAAACCACTCACAATGACGCAAGGTGGAGGCAAGCCTTCCTTTTTTTTGCCAAAGGGGGTTGGAAATTTAAATAGTTAAACTACCATTAAAACAATCCTAACAACACAACATTGTCCTAATGACAAGTGGGGCAAAATAATGAAAGATGGCAGAAAATTTAAGGCACACCCTAGCCTTACGATTTTGGGGGGTTGGCTTTGCCAATCCCTCACCCAAGGAGTAGGCACTAACAATTTTACAATAAAAGAAACTTATTACAAGAATGCAAGCCTCAAGGGAACTTCTCGGGGGCTTGCTACAATGCTAGAAATAGATGAGAAAGGTTGAGTTTCGTTACCCAATCAAAGGGGGAACCTTTGGTGTGTTGTGTGACCGAAAATGGGCAGCATAACCCCTTGACCTGGTAAGAATCTACAAAAACCACCAAGCTATTGCTTGTTGGAAATGCTGCACAACACACAAGAAAGTTCAGAAAAAATTATGTTTTTAAGCAGAAATTTTTCCACATACAAATTTCTGAAAATAGTATTGAAATGATGTGACCTATCTAGTATTGTTAGCAAACTAAAATCAGATATGAATGAGCAGAAAATAAGATATGAAAGACAAAGGAGTTTAGGTGAGCTATGAGGGTAGACTCATGCTTGAGGCTATCCCAACAAAACCCTTGAAATGAACCTGCAAATCTTGAAACACAATGTGAGATACAAGAGTAGACAACAAGCTGAATAAGCAAACAACATAAACTAACTTATATCATTAGTTACCCAACATGTTTAGGCCAACAACTACACTATTGTCCAACCTACCCAAATAAACTAATTTACTCAAGAAATCTACTCAATATTTCACAAAATGCATAAGACACAACATCACCTCATGTGCATGGAAGTAACAAGACTAATCTTAGTTGCTTCAGTGTCCTCCAAAGCCTTGTATTAACCAAAATGAGAGTCTTGCAGCAACAAGTTGCTCCAACACTCTCAAGAGCAAAGTGGAGAGGAAGCAAGATGAACAAGAGAGAGAGAGATGGGGCGAAAATCCAGTAGCATAACAATAGCTCCAAAGATGGTGGAGAAATGAGTGAGGGAGGGGTTCTATTTATACCTTGAGAGGGAAAGTGACCCCTCTTGGATCAATGCCAAGTGTCAAAACCCAAGCATAAGAGAGAATCCCAAGAAGAGGGCGCACCACTTAGGGTTTTGGCAAGGATTGATGATGTGGAATGGGTGAGAGGGACTGGGACCAAGCTAAGGGGTGAGGTGGTAGGCTAGGAAGGGCGCACCACTTGAGGGAGGGGCCCACAACTCATTTAAACCATAGTTAAAACGTTTTTGCATGGAGAGAGGGCGCAAATCCCCCTAGGGGCGTGAGGGTTTGAGTGAGTGAGTGGGTAAGGGGGTGTGAAAAGGTTAGGATAAGGTTGATTTAGGTTAGGAAACATTTCTCTCACCATTTTCCATCATTACTTTAGCCCATTAGCTCTTAAATTACAAAAATGACATTTTTCCTATGTCACGACTTAGCAATAAAAATTGTTGTTTTCACTGACTGAGACTCCTGGTGGACAAACACCTAGCAAAAGTTGTCTGACTGAGCTGAAACTTGGTCCAAGGGTGTAGGGGGTCTCATTCCATTTCTTTTGAGCACAAATACCCCTAGCAAAAGTCCTAGGATCTAGTTTTCACAATATTTGCTCAAAAATAATTAAAATTAATTAATTAAATTACCCAACCTTAGGCAATTTTAATTAATTAAAACAAACATATCTAGACTTGACGGAATTCCGCGAAACTTTCTAAGATGTCATACATCGTCATTTACATCATTTCTAAACACTAGCTACCAGAGGATAACTCCATTAGAACGCCTTTCACCACTTTGGAGGAATTATTGCTAGTGGGAGGGAAAAACTCAAGGGAAATTAATAAGGCTGAAAAGCCAAATTAATAACCTGAGGATAAAAAACCCTCAATGAAAGGAACTCTCCTAATGAAGAAATCCCAAAGTAACTGACCTAACTATGATCCATGAAGACCTATTACATTATTAACCCACGCAGGGGTGCGGAAATTCTGTTTACAAAAATATGTGTTGGAGGCAAAAAATGCCCAGTAGAACCAAATAGTCTTCGACATGTTTGCATCTGTTGATGCATATCTTCATGGTACATGGAGTTGACCCCCTAGTTGAATAGGTGGTCAACATCTGGCTCCACATGGGGACGTGTGTTCGAGCATCTCACATGGGACAGAGAGCATACGAGAATCCAACATCTACAAAAAGGTGTTCACCAATATCCAACATAAGCATACATATATACAACAAAATAAACAAATGCTATAAACAACATCTACATAATGGAAAAACTAAAGTACAACATCATAACTACAAAATGAATCTATGATATAGAAATAATTCTAAGTACATAATAACATAATGAAATGAAACAATACAAAACTGAAATACAAGGAGAAAGGTTAGAGATACGTTACAAAGGGTGTCCCTTTGGACACCAAGTTGCCACATGAAGAAACACTTCAAGGAGGGGTCCTCTCACTAGAGTGTCTGACTTTATGTCGTTCCACTGGCTGAGAAGAGTTGCTAGAAGACTGATACACTTTATGCTGATTTCTGATTTTCTCATATGAATCCCAGTTTCTAACCTTAGGCCACTTGGGACAATCCTCCTTAAAAAAATTCTGATGGTTATCCATAGGTGCCAGGTGCGAAGTCTGTGAACTTAATTTTTTCTTAAAAGGCTTGGCATATCGTTTACTAGGGATGATATACTTTACTTTATCAATATTAACCTTATCATCCTTAGCAATTCCCATCAGATTCTCATTACTTATTCTATCTTTTACTTTCCCAATTTTTGAAAAGTAAGGAGGGTGTGGCCCGAGAATCCCATCTGACTGTTTCTGACATCCAACTGATTCCGTTGATGAAGGTTGAGCTGATAACATATTTTCAACTGGCAAATCCAACTCTAACTTTAATTCTTAAGGAGGCAAACTATTATCTGTCTTATCTGAATTTTCCTCAAGAAAAAGCCCATCAAAAGAATCCATGGGGTCCCAAACATTGCAAATGCTAGGGGGTTTGCTCTTAAGTCCCATCTTGGTAAATGTCGGAGTATACTCTATCTCATTACATCCCATTTCCACTTCCCGATACACAATCTCGTTCTCCTTTTTCCTAGGATCTTCCACATGATACTTTCTCTCCAACTCTCTATTCAATCTAAACGTTAAAACCATTTGGAGTTGGAATGGTGGCATAAGTTAAATCCATTTGTAAATTACCACCTAAATCTGTGGTTGTCTTTCTATTTAGCAACATACCCCAAGTATCTGGCACATCAATTACAACAATGTCCATCTCAATCATGACATCGGGGAAAGCAGCTAAGTGTACTTGTAACCCCTTAATCAAACCATGCACCGCTATGGTTCTGCTATCCATAGCACAAATGTTATAATAAGGCCTAGATATTCTTAAGTTTAATTGTTCCATCACTTTCTTAGTCATAACATTCGAAGTGGCTCCCGAATCTAGCATACAATTATGAAGAATAAAATCATTCACGAGCAAGGATAGGAAAAAGGGTCTATTCTTTTCATTTCCCCTATCCATATTTTGTAGAATCACCAGTGCATCCTGATAAGTTCTTGTTGGTGGAATGTCAACACTTTTCTGAGAAGGACAATCTATGGCTTTGAGCAACTTCTCCCTCTGAGAAGGAATCTTCATTATTTCCGACACCGGCACAAACAACTTCACATTACTTAACCATCCTCCTAAATCAATATTTAATTCTGAATTTGCATACACATTTGACTTATGGGGGGTTGGAGCTATCTTGGGAATGTTTGTTTGGTTTTTATCTTGACTTTTGTTCCCATTCCTTTGATAGGTAATGCCTCTAAATTTAGCCATTTCATCTACCTGTTGTGGAGTAGGCTTGGGACCAAACTTTTATGTTGCCTTATCCACCACAACATCACTCATGCAATTCATGTCATCTACCCCCTCCTTATGTTCGTCCAAACCCTTCCAATCATACATGCCAACATTATACTCATGACCAAACATGTTAACTTGTTCATTTTCTGATCCATAAGGTCCTGTTTCATCACTAAGGTGAAGGAAGACTTAGCAAGTTGACTCATCATGAAATTGCTCACAAGGTCTACAATAATGAATAGCCTGGTGGTCAACCCAATTAGTGGATTCAAATGGATTTGGTGGTCTTTGATCTTGGGGAGGGGACTGTTATCCATCAAAGTTGCACTGAGATGGACTTCTAGCGAACCGCCAAAGTTTGAACATCACTTGTTCAAAATTCAGAGTTCAGAAGTTCAGCCGGTCATAAAGACCACCCTGTTACTCTACATTTTCCATAAAAAATTGTAATAAGAGGTGTTTGCATGATGAACTTGTAAAAGGTCTTAGCCACCTTAAGTCCTAAGCGTGAGTTATACTCTGGAGTGTTTTTTCACTTACTAATTATATTTTGTCATTTTCAGGCGATTTATAATTTATGAGTTTTTTCACTCAATCCCTCCAGAGCTAGAGTATATGATCATGGTTAGGCTTGAGCATGGATCTAAGCCTAGTGTCTAATGTATATTACCATGCTAAACATCCTCCTAGGGTCTTATGGAAATGTATTAAGTCCCCCCTAGGATTTTTTAATTTTTTTTGTTAATTAAAAAATTGCCAGAATTTGACAATTTTTAATTAAAAAAATAAAGATACATTAAAAAAGTGGTATTTGGGCACCAAATAGGCCATGGGGATGCTCATTTTGGACCTAGAGCACCCATGTTACCTAAGTACCCACTTATTTGAGTAAAATTAATGATTTTAATCACTTAAAATTAATTTTACTCTCAAAAACCCAAAAAAGTCAATTTAATTCAATAAAAATCAGCAAAGGCAAAAATAAAGAGACATGTGGGGACAAGATTGAAGACACAATAAAGGCACAAAGTCAAGGAGAAGGTCAAAGGAGACAAACCCAAGATTGATTGAAGATTGTTAAAGTTTGATTGAAGAGTTTTTGGCACATGTTTATGGGGAAGTGCGCCCCCCTTGGAGAGGTGGCGCACCCTTGAGGTGGCAGCCCACACTCTTGAGAGGTGGCGCGCCCTCCCTCCTCTTGACTTTGGTTTAACACTTGTATTGAGTGTGGGAGAGGTGGCAGCCCTCATCCCACACTTGGCAGCCCTCATCTTACCACATGGTGCGCCCTCCTCAATCATGCCATGCGCCCTCCTCATTGGGAACTTCACCCTTTGTTGTATAAATATATGAGCTCTCTCCCATTACTTACTAGTTGGAGCTTGGGTGAGAGGCTTATCATTGTAATAACTTTCATATGTGAATAAAAAGACTTTGGAGGTCAAGAAGGTGTGCTATGCATGTGTGTGGATACTTGATGTCAATCTATGCTTAATCTATGAGGTAATATTGGTCTAAATTTTTCTTTAAATTTGTTATCTTGGCTTTTGAAAGGATGCTATCATCTTGAAGGATAGGATTTATCTATCTTGTTGTTAGTCCTATTGTTCATTTATATTTAGAGATTTTGATATGTATGTGTGTTTTGGTTAACTAACATACTCTTCAAGTTTCTTATGTAGGTGACACCATTTTGTTAACAAGTTTATTTGCAAAGATTTTAAGGCTTACAGGTTCTCATAGCTTGGAGTGGTGATAAAACTTGCTTGTTTCCCCACAACTTCAAGGATCTAAAGAGTCAATCCCTCCTTAGCTCATCTAAAGACTCCATTGCCCAAGGGTTCCAAGGCTACAATTTTCTCCCGACTCTTTCTCAAAGAAATTTAAAATCTTTTGGGTTACTAGTTGCTTACTTTATCTTAGATACTTTTCAGATTTCAAATCTTTCTTATCTAAGTAGTAAATTGGTTCAAAGGATCAGATCTAGAGTTCATGTTTCAATTTGTTATCTTAAACTAGATCTAGTCCAAGAAAAGTCAATTTTTTGCAAGCAATTTACTTCTAAATATAAAGGCTGAGAATTGATTTGCTTTTAAAGATCTGTTAAATTCATATTTGGCAATTATAGTGCTTTTGTATTTCTGTTTTAGAACAGCCATAAAAGATCCTAAGGAAACTAGCTTTCTAGCTTGAGTTCCTTAGTTCCTTTTGCCGAAATTTTGTAGAATTTAACTTAGAAAATTTTGTGGATTTTACTCATAACCCAAGACACTTCCAAAGTGTTTTTTGGGCATCTTTTATCATCCTTTGTTCGCTGTTTTATGCAGGTTCACAAACAGATAGGAGGAAACTCTGTCCGTTTTGGGCGGATTAGGAGCATCCGGGACCCCCGGGAGCACCTATTTTACTTGATAACTTCTTGTAAAGCATTGTAAAGACTTGTGACCCCCCTAATGAATGGTCACAAGTCACTTCCA